>CM028354.1:6600623-7200623 GCA_016618105.1 Dendrobium huoshanense
CCCCCCCCCCCCCCCCCCCCCCGAACTCTCAGAAGGATTAGAGATGGTATTAATGTCACTCCCCACTAACTAAGGACCAGGATACATACTATGAAAGTCGATTAATTGCTCCCATAGAACGTTTCTAATGCCATGAGAAGAAGCTGCATAAATGAAAGAAGCACAACAAAACATCGATGTGATAATGCAGCACTTGAATAAAGTTTCTAAGAACATCAATATGAACCAAATCTTTCTAAAAAAAACCCAGATCTTATTAGCATAATTAGCCATAGTGTGTTTAAAATAAAGAAATCTAGAAGTGCTAATTAAATTAGAAACATTAACAAGAGGTTCAAGCAATACAAGAATAGAAATATTATGAATATGACAAAGATTCTTAACCCACAAGAGAGATGAAGCTCACCCAATACTCCTCACATTCCAAATAAAAGATTTAAACATAAAAAAAACAAAAATTAATGACTAGTTTGTGAACAGGTAATTCTACCTGATTGTGGAACAAGGTTAGTATTTCTACCCGATTGTAGAACATGCTTTTTGCTCTTCCTACCACGTTTACGTTGGGCTTTAACAAAGCTAATGTCAATGTCAACTCTAGCAAAACATTTAGCAAAAAATTCTAATTCCTCATTAGATCAAATTAGAGAATTGTGTGGAAGCTTTATGAAAAAATTTCAAACCAAAAATAAGAAATTATTTTTTTATACTTTTTAAGAAATATTTTATTTTTTAACTTTTAACCAAACTTTAAATAAAATAATTCTCAGCCATAACTTTCTCATTGATAAACCAAGTAAATGAAAGTCCTAAAAAGTAAATACAAGAAAGTAAGTGCAGAAAACTAAAGAAAATATAAAGTAGAATTTTATAGAGGCTCAATCAAATTGACATATATCCATTCCACAAAGGTCCTCCTCTTAGGTTTAAAACTAACTCACACTCCTTTGACACTTAACAGGTGAAGAAACCCTTTTCTCTTACTAGGTGATGAATAAACTTTACAAACTCTTCTCTCTGCAAAGAATCTTCCTCATTCAGCTAACCAGCATGGCAAATAAGTCACTTCCACCTAGTCTTCATATGTTGGAGATGCTAAATCCTCTTTCTACATTTTACACAATAGAGATGCCACTCTCTCCTTTAGTTCCTCACCACCACAGAGATGTCATCCTTTTATCTTCTTCTTATTATGGTGAATATATCATTCTCTCCTTTAGACCATCACTAAGGTGGAGATATTATCCTTCCTTTAACTACTCACTTTGGTGGAGATGTCATCCCTCTTATAGCTCCTCACTATAATGGATATTCTATCTCCTAGTCTCCTCAGCTAGTAAGTCTTTCATGTAAAGAATTTTCTCAGAGCTTTACAACCACAACATGGAGAATCCAAGGTGTAAGCTGATATGAACAATTGTGTGAAATCTCTGACTACTAGACACACTTAAAGAAAACTCTCCCTCGACCTCACCTCCTATCTATGATAAGTGAATTGGACACCCTCTTATAAGTAATAATATTCCCTCCTTCTTCTCTAAATCTCTCTCATATGAAAAATGTCCTTTGCTACTCAACCAAAAATCATCAAGTCTTCTGTTATAGCTTAAAGTAGGCTATTTAAAAAATTCCTAATTTCAATTTTAATTACTATGATCATACAAAATGATACTCATATCATAATATTTGATTAGTTTGATTATGTCATTTATCATCTTGTATAATGTATAGTCATAAAATATAATTAGTTATGTAAAATCAAGGATCATTTAGTACAAACCAAGGTTTGCTTAGCAAGCTATTTATTTGATCGGCTAATATGATATAAATCCTATAGTATGATCATTAATTAAGATTTGATCCTAATTGGATTCAATAATCTACAAGAAAAAATTAGACAACATTCATTAATATTTATATAGTGGAAAATATTTTAAATAATAAAATTTGTTCAAATTTTAAATTTACCTAATTTTGGTAACTTAGACTCGATCGAATGGTTTATCAAAATAGTTGATCGTCCAATACAATTAAGGATCATTCAGTTTGAGTAGAGATTGTATATTATGATTAATTATAAGTTAATTTAATTAATTTGATTTTATTAAATAGTTGAATTAATTTTTTTTCTAACATATCATACGATATGATTAATAGAAAATTTTAAAAATTAAATTTTATCTCCCTTTGAGTGTGTGATCGGTTGTTTGGCCAACAAACATATAGTATATAAATGTCTTAAGAAAATGAAAAGTTTATACTTTATGATTATAAATTGATTTAGACCCTAACAATGCATTATCTTGAGTTTAATTCTTTAATACAACTTGGTGTATGTTGTACCTGAAATGATAAGTGATACACATGAAAATGTGAATTGTTTGAAAAAATAATAAGTAAATAATAACCTAATAATATTTATAATCATCAAAACATATGGACGGGATCCCAAATTTTTATAATCTTCTCCTTCTTTATAATGGCAAGCTTTGTTGGTTGTAATTTAAATTGTAAATTTTAAATTCAATTCCCTGCTATGTTCTCTCCTGCATTAGTTGACTTCTTTAAAAAATGGGGGAAATTATTTAAATTTTTTAAAAATTTTTGAAACCCATACATTTCTTATTTTTTTCCCTTAAAAAAAAAAGTTATACGACATATAAAAACTTTACAACATAGACCTTGAGTAAATAAAAAACTTCACTAATCAAAAGTAACCCATACAACCAACATTCTCTACTCTAATTTTCATCATAGAAAGAGAGACTAGAAAGTATAACACATTGAAGTAAATAAAGAGTATAATAAAAAAAATAAAAAAAGAGTACAATACAACAAGATAAAAATAAATACAAATGAACATGCTACTCATCAAATGGAACTTGATGAGGTGGTGGAGATGGTGGTTAGAAGTACTTTAAGAGTGAAGAGAACTATTCCTAAAACCAAACATGATCTGCCTCATATTTCTATTAAGGCTGCTCCCAACATGCTGTGGACTCTTAAATATGAGCTTATAGCCTCAACTCTAGGCAATCAAATGACTTAATCTATAAATTTGGAGGTGATGGTAAGAATATTTGGGTAAGTGCAGCATAGAATGGTGCTTCAATGGTTAGTTATGTCCCTTATACTATTGAATCATGTTGTTCTATATCATGTGGTCATCATCTTCTATCACTAAAGAGGAGATAAAAAGAATTATCTATGAAGTAGGTTGGGAATGACCAATTTGTGTTGGGTATAGTATGCTATATTTAACATTTAGGTGGAAGGCTATGACTTGGCATGATGCTAGGTTTATCATACATTATGACTTATGGTTCCTAATGGTGGACAATTTTTGCTATGTAATGGATAAGCATGTCAACTATATTAAATTCAGATTCAATCATGCAAAAATATGAGATAATGTATAATAATGGGATGATATTAATTCTATTACCAAAATTGGGTATAACAGAGTTTCTAAGTATGTGTTTTTTTTTTCAGGGGAAACTCATGGAGGGGCCTACGTATTAATTCAAAGAAAAATGGCAAAGTCCTTAAATGGACCTCAACCTCATTAATGCTCAAAAGAGATACAAAAAGAAAGCAAAAAAAAACTTATGAGCTCGAGTTCCCTACTAAACAAAATTATAGTATACCCTAGGTACATTCTATGGTGCATAAGAGCAAGCACCTAAAAAGAATGAAGCAACCAAAAAGCAGCATCAAGAACCAACTTCCTATCCAGAAAATTGCCATAACGAACGCTTGCACTAAGAAAATTCTACAAAAATAGGTGATGCCAAAGATAGAAATAACACAAATAAAACCAAAGGCTTACAAATTGATTGATCCAACACTTATCCACATAAGAAATAATAAGAAGGTGCCAACAGTTGTTCAAAAGCATCAAGTCATAGCAGCCAAGATAGCCAATAGGAATCCCATAAATCAAATTAGCATAGACACAAGAAAGGAAAGAGAATTTAAATAATATGTTAACCACATATATAGTAAGGGGAGCCATACAACCAAGTAAAAAATAAGACCATAGTAACCCCAACTGCTCGACAATGTGCCCAGAATAATTCAACTAGTTAAGGCAGTATAGATTCCACACCAATCGAGCACAACAACAAAGAAAAAATCCACACCAGAGATTATAATTAGAAAAAACACATGGAAGCGAACAAAAACCCCAAATATCACTCCAGAGTATAGTTAGCCCTCAACATCGTATAAAGGCTCCATGTCGAAGGAGCAAAGCCAGCTCCAAAAAAACTAAAAAAACAAAACCTAATAGCCAAGCTAAACAACAAAGATGAAATAGATCCTTCAAAGACATATATAGTAAAGGGAGCCATACCACCAAGTAAAAAATAACACCATAGTAACCCCAACTGCCCGACAATGTGCCTAGAATAATTTAACCAGTTAAAGCAGCACAGATTCCACACCAACCAAGCACAATAACATAGAAAAAAGATACTATAATTAGGAGAACACATGGAAGCTAACTAAAGCCCCAAATATCAATCAAGAATAATTCTATCCCTCAACAACGTATAAAGGCTCCAAGTCGAAGGAGCAAAGCCAGCTCCAAAAAAACCAAAAAAATACAACCAGATAGCCAAGCTAAATAACAAAGAAGAAATAGCCCCGTAGCCCAAAGTAGTCCAACCTAAAACCTTGTTGATGTAGTTGAATTAAGTATTTTAGTTTGTTTAAATAATTAAAAAATGATTTAATTTAAAGTTTTACACTTCATTTAATTCATTCGTGGCTTTGTGCTACCAGGCTCAAGGAACCAAGCCTCATTAGGAGATGTAGCACTGCAACCTAGAGTAGTCCATCCTAAAAATTTCATCTTTGAAGTGGTTGTTATATATTTGAATTTTGGTTGAAAGATTTTATTAATCAAAATAGAGTTTTCTAGAATTTCCATAAGTTATTGAATTGTTTAAAATTATTGAAATTATTTTAATTGCATTAATTAAAGGTCTAAAAGTTGACTTTTTAAATTAAAGTTAATTTTGAAGTTTTCATATTTTTAATAAATATTAGACCTTATAATGAGTAGTTAGACTATCAGTTTGCTAAATTTGGAGTTTTACAAAAAGTTATGATTTTATGAACTTTGATCCTTACATTTTGATTCCAAATGGATGTCAAAGCTACAACAATGAGAACCAAACAACCACCTAACAATAAAAAAAGAGCATAACTAGGACATGGCCACCCGAACAATCCCAAGAGCAATAAAGATAAGGCTACAAAAATAGAGTATTATGGGAATCACAAAATCATATTGAGAAACAATGCTTGCACCCAAAAAAAAATAGAGCAATACAAAGAAACAACACCATAGGTAAAAACTCCAGTACACAAATGAAGTACCATCCCCCAAAACTAAAGAAAAAAGGACCATAGGCTTCTACCACCTGCAAAAATTAAATTCTAACTTAGGGCATACCAAATTTATCTAATCTTAAAAGCCCTTGTAGCAAAGCATGGAGGTTGGTCCAAAAACAATTAGAAAAGCAATTTAAACCACACCATTATATGTTGAATAAGACATGCATTTAAGACTAGGGTGCTTACTAGATGCTGGTGAAAATTCATTGGGGGTGTTCCTAAGCATGGTGTTTAGCTCGGTCTAATTATAGTCACTAATAATGGAGATATAGTGGGGTTTCATTCCCAAGGTAGAAATGTGAAGGTGTTCATAAAAATCCTGGTAGAATTGTTCTACTAGATGCATACAACCATAAGATTACAATGAAGTGCGTTCAATATTTATTCTCTAACTAGCAAAATTTTAAGTAGAAATTAGTGTGAAAAAGAAAATAAACTGTAAGGAAAAATAGTAAGGTAGTCTGTACAAATAGTTCTAATACCTTATAACTCAAGTTATCTTAATTAATGACTTTAGATGTTATGATCATTATTGCTTGATACCTTTAATAGGCAGCTTCATTATCCTTGGATTCAAAAATATCATCTACTCAGGGTCGAGAGAGACCCCTTCTGCAAAGTTAAGCTCACTTTCCATCCATCAGGAATGCTAGGGATAAGTAAATAAAGGGAAGGAGGGTTGGATGAAAGATTGTTGTGACATGAAATGCATTTTTTACGTCAATTTATAGCCTATTTTAGATTAAATAAAATGAGTATGATCATATAATACAATCAGAGATTCCAAATCATACCATCTGATGCAGTCAGATGACCGATTAAATTTTCCAATATGACTGGGGATCATATAATACATTCTTCATCTTTTCATTCATCTTGAGGGGTCTTTTGTATGATCATTGATTGAATGAATCGTCCTGTTTAAATAAATGTTTGTACAAAACAATTTGTAATAAAATATCATACTAACCGAATAAACTTTATCCTAATAGTTTTTGAGCCACATCATTCTTATAGTACAAATCATAATAATCCATTTAATTTGAGCTAATAGTATCAAATTAAGGGTTGATGTGTGTTGATCGACATGTATAATACAGTGTAATGATCATCATATAATTTGATGTGTCAAGAATTATAGGATTTTTTTTTTATAATTATGGATAATTCCACTAGTAGAACTGCCAACAAAATTATTAACATACTTCTTAAAAACACAATGAAAATAAGGAATAAACAACATAAGGCACAAACATAAAATGAAAGCAAAACACCAAAACACATAAACAAGCATCAAAATGACACAAATAAAAACGTGTAAGCTATATAAAGACACAACAGTAATCATAACAAGCAATGAGCCCAATTTCCTAAGAACATATATCAAAACACATAATCTAGTCCTACGTGTATTTAACCTATCATAATTTAGGGTTTGGTAAAAATGACTACTAGATAATTTTCCATTTTTAATATTATAACTCTTCATCACCCTTGGCTATGTGATCTCTAATAAAGTGATTTCTTATGTTAATGTTCTTAGTATGAGAGTGCCGAATATGATTTTTAGTATACAAATCACATTTGAATTATAATATATGTTAGGGTTATTTTCTACTAGCAATTCAAAATCAAGAAGTTGTTGCTTTGGCTAAAGGGTTGGGTAACATAACTTCCTGAAACTACATTTTTAGCTTATACAATGGAGAGGACTACAAAATTTTTCTTTCTACCCAACCAAGAAACTAGAGATTATCCTATGTATTGGCAAGTTCTTGAGGAGCTCTTCCTATGATCTAGCCTACATCCAGAAAAAATTTGAATTTGAGCATCAAACTAAGTTAAATGTCAAGCTATTTCTAAGAAACTAGATAACTAATTTTGTAGTGCCTATGCCATACCTTATACTTTTTTGATGGTAGTCATATAAGGCCCCTTTGGATAAGACTAAAAGCTAGCATATAGACAAACCTTAAACATAATATCAGGCATATATATATATATATATATATATATATATATATATATATATATATATATATATATATATATATGAACAATGAGTATATCATCTTCAATTCTCTTAGTAAATTGGGTGGTATCTATTGTGCCCTTAATAAAAAACTTCTCTAAACAAAAAATCTATGCCTAACATACAGCACCTAGGTGCTTACTTAATCACATATAATGCTTTCTTATGTTTATAGACATGATTTGGAAAGGTTGAGTTCTCAAAACTAGGGGGTTATACTACATGCTTATCTTCCTTAATTACCCAATTTAGAAAAATACTCTTCACATCCATCTGATTCAATTTAAATTCTTTAAAGCATTCAAATTCTAATAGTTCCCTGATAGCTTCTAATTTGATTGTTGGGGCAAAGGTCTCCTCAAAATCAATATCTTTTATTTGGTTGTATCCCTTTGCTATCAATCTTGCCTTATTCTTTCCAACTGATCTAGAGTCATTTAATTTATTTTTGGAAGCCCATTTAGTTACAACAATACTTTGATCAGTTGGCTCAGTCCAACACATCATTTCTAATAAATTGATTTAATTCTTCTTACATCACAGCAATCCAAAATTTATCTTTTAGTACTTGTTCTGTACTAGTGGACTACCATAAAGATTAATGTTGTGCGGCTTACTTCCTTTCTAATACCATGCCTAGTCCTAACCCCTGATGATGTGTCTCTTAAGATAAGCTTTCTAAGATGACTAGATGCATATTTTTTGCTCTCTAGTTAATGGATTATGAACTTGTTCTTTATCCTCTAATCCATTATTTTTATCATTATAGGTGATATCATCATCATCATTATCAAATTTTTATCTTAAAAAATCCAATCAAATTCAGTAAATGAAATATCGGTGGACTCCTAAATAACTAAGATTCTCTTATTAAAATATTAAAATCCTTTCCTACTAAGGAATATAGTAAAAGCACCGCTTTATTTGCCTATGCATCAAAATTACCAAGATATGATTTTTAATTATTAAAATAAGACACTTACACCCAAACACTTAGAAATGAGAAAAATTAAGTGTTATACCCTTAAGAAACTTATAAGTTGTCTTATTAACTTAGATCCTATATTTACTCTAATAAGAACACATTAAGCAAAATTCACAACCTCTTCTATGAAATACTTGGGTAGACTATACTCCCTAAGTATTGCTCTAATAACTTCTATTTGTATCATATTTTTCCTTTCAACTACAGTATTTTATTAGTGTATTTTAGGGGATAAAAAGTTATGTTCTATATCAAATTCTTAATAAAATACTTCAAATATTTTATTCTTGAATTCCCCTCTATAATCACAATGGATTATAGAAATTAAATAACATATTTTATCTCTAAATTGAAACTAAAAATGTTCTAAATTTTTCAAATGAATCACTTTTAATTACAAGAATTTAACTCAAGTGTACCTAGAATAATTATAAAAAAATTACCAATCCATTAGATTTTCCTCCTAAACTCATTATACTAATAGGTCAAAAAAAAAATCCATGAGAAATAATTTTAAAAATCTAGTTTTAACTACATTCTTAATGGAATGAAATGAAGTCTTCATTTTCTTCCTTAATTTTCATACAACTCAAAAATGTTCTTTAGAAAAATCTAATTTAGGAATGACTCTAATCAATTCTAATTGGATGGTCTTTTTAGGAGTCCTCATGCTTACATGTCATAGTCTCCCATGCCACAACCATGATTCATCGATAGTTGACTTCAAACAATGAACATTATTAGACTTAACATCATAATTTAAATCAATCATGTAGACATTAATAATCAATTATCCATAAAAAAACTAGTTTTACCATTTAGTATTAATAAGATCTTTATAAAAAAAAAAATTTAATATTAAATCTTTTATCATATAGCAAATTAAAACTGAATAAATTATGCTTTAAACCTACTAGCAAAAAATTTCAATAAAAAAACCTATCAACTTTACCTATTGTATCCTCTTAAAATACCATCATGATAGGGTTTTCACCATGTGTTTCCTTACCTCTGCTCATGGCTTCCAACGTGATGAAATTTTTCTTGTCTCTATTCATATATCATGTACATCCATTGTCTAGGTACCACATACTCTCACTGAACCTCTTATGACAACACACCTTTAAAATCAATCTCAGTTTAATTTTGCAAACCCAAAGTATGTTTGGGACCCTCCTTATATTGCAATTAATGAATTTTTCAATGTGTAAACGATTCCTTGGGCCTCCAGGCTATTTGTAATTACTAGTAGATTTTCTGAATGAATATTGATGTCTCTTCTAAAATATAATGGGGTATGTTGTGTTATAATGTGTGGTATGACACAGTGTATAACCCTTGATGCATTTTCTTTAAGTATTATTTTTTTGCTTAGGAGTTCATTAGCACTTTTATAAAGGCCTACCTCGACTTTTGATGAATGTGCATCTTCTTGAAAATGCAAGGTGACTCTTTCTAACTCCTTAAATACTTCTTCAATTTCAAAATGCACTTTATTTAAAAACTAACTCTTCTTTTTTAATGAAACATAATATTTTTTTAATTTGTATAATTATTAATAAGAATAGTTTGCTACTTATAGTGTAGAGTGTTCTCTTTTAAGACATGATGCTTCTTTTTTATTTTTCAATAATTAACATGCAATTATTTTGAATGAAAAAGTAATTCATCATAAGTGAGATCACAGTTCTAATCATTATTTGAGTCATTAGTTCTATGCTTTTCCAACAGTCACAAGTTTTTTTCCTCTTTAACTTTGGGGACTCTGATGAGTCTTTTTCAATTAACCCAAAAAATGTTTTTTTCTCTTTTCATTTCCTTTTTAGCAATAATTTTTTTCTTTACACTTTTCTTTTGTTGGGTGGTTCTATATGGTTGGAAAATCAAATTAAATATGACCTGGCATTTTTACACTCATAACAAATAATGTTAGTAGAAAAACTACTAAACTTTGTATTCTAACCTCAATGTTTATCTCTATGGAACATTTGCTTATATTTCAGAGATCTCTAGAATTGTATGGTCATCAAAGAATCTTCATTTCTAGCTATCCCAAAATTGTTGTTTTCTGTACTATCATCCTTTAAAGTGTTTGTATTATCCTTTTTTACCTATTTATGCATTTTTATTGACTTTTTTCTCTTAGGTAATCAAAGAACCAAGTAGGTAGTCATTAGAGTAACAATTTAAAAACTTAGATTTAGAAATTGCAGTCAATTTTGTATCCCAAGATTTAGGTAAATAACATAAAACCTTATTTAATTTTTTAGCATAGATTTATTTATACCTAAATCATGTATAGATTCAATAATTTTTATAAATCTAGTGTACATTTTAGAAATAGATTTGCTAGGTTGCATGTGAATTAGTTCATATTCATATATGAATAAACTCATGCAAGATTGTTTCACTTCACTAGTTCCTTCATAAACTATGATAAGTCTATCCAAAAATTCTTTTCCATTGGTACTAGTAGAGACTCACATGTACCCATCAAGTTTCAAAGCAAAAAAAAAAAAAAAAAAAAAAGAAATTTTACATTAAGTTAATCAAGATCACGATCATCTATACTCCATTCAAGAAATGGTATTTAAACCTTAAAATCATTGACAATTCTAAAAGGAAAAGAATAACAATTTGTATCATATGCTAAAAATGAAAATTGATAGATTAAATAAAATTGGACATTCATCCTATAGAAATTAAAAGGAAAATTATCTAATAAAAGAAAGTGGTTAATAGAATACCCTTCCGAGGTTTTTCTATTTCTAAAGTGTTCCATGTGGATATACTCAAGGTGTTTAAACCAAACAAAATGAGAACCTCTCTTTAATACAACTTAAAGGTCTATGGCGCACCAAGAGGAGGGTGAATTAGTATTTTAAAAACTATTCTTGAAATTAAATCAAAGAATTCTATCAAAGCTTTAAGAAAAGTTTTCAAACTAGAAACAAGAAATAAATATTTTCTTAACTTTTTAGAAAATATTTTCATTTTTTTCTTTTAACCAATATTTTTTCAAAGATCAACCAAGTAAATAAAAGTATTAGCTGTTCTAATTTCAAATTAGCCTAATTTTGGTAACCTAGATTTGACAAAAGGGTTTGTCAAAATAGCTTATTATTCTATATAATTGGAGATCATATAGTATAAAAAGTTATAACTCAATTTAATTTAATTTTACTTTATTTAGGTAAACTTTTAAAATAATTTCATATTTAATAGATCATATAATACGATTGGGATCATACATTATAATTAATAAAAAAAAAATCAAATATTTAATTTTTATCTCCCTTGTGAGCGTGTGCTCAGTTATTTAGCTAACATACAACTAATACATGAAATGTCTCAGGAAAAATTAAAGTACAAACTCAATGATTATAAACTAATATTGACCCTATCGTTGCACTTTCTAAGTCTAATTTCTCAATCCAGCTTGATTTATGTTGTACCTAAAATGGTAAGTGATACACAAATAAAATATGAAATGTATGAAGTAGGAATAAGTAAACAACCACTCAATAATATTTATAATCATTAAAACATAGGGTCAAGCACTAGGATTTCTTTAAAGGACAAAGATCCAATTATGTAACTAAGGCAGTAGAATCTTATAGTTTAATTCTATATAGATATTTTTGTAGAGTTTTATTAAACATGGCTACTTTGTATTTCATTTCACCTCTATTTTTAGCCATGTACTATATTGTAAATATTTTATTGTGTATAAATTTGAAAGTAAATGGAAGAAAAATTATGGATGAGTATTATTTATTGGTACTTAAATAATAGATATGTTCTATGTTAATTCTTAAGGAAATCTAAAAGTTTTCCAATTTAGATATTGGGCTAAGTCTATCACCATCCAACATTATATCACCTACTTTATTTGTAGGTTTTAAAGGGTTATATTGTGAGCCCCATTCCTTAATTTTAAATACCTGAGCTTAACTAATGCCATACCATTCTCCTTCGCATCTCCTTTGATTGAGCACTAACCACCCATCCACTGATTATACGTTGTTGTAGCATCAACCAACTACCACCATCCAAAGACACTATCTTCATTCTAGCTACTCGACCACCCCATAGATAAACAATAAAACAACTGTCTCCTCAACAATGTGATATAAGTTAATGGGAGCCCCTCCATCAACTGTAAGCTTCAATAGTACCAACCACATCTTACTATAGCCACCTCTATGATTGTAAAAGGTAAAATTACTTTTATTTATTTTAGATGTGGAAGATTTAGATTTTATATTTGTGGTATTTAATTTCCTTAATTATATACATATAGTTATCATAATAACCATCTTGCAGGTAAAAAAATGAATAATTAAACTTTAATGTATTGTATTTTACTTATATATTTGGAAGTGGAACACATATTTTTAATTCTTTTGCTTCAAAACACTCAACCTTTCAACTAAAGTCAATCTTAAAGATATTATTATGTACCTTTATCTATTGAGGTACACATAGTTAATGTGGAATGGTTAGGTCACCTCTCTTAACAAAGTGAAGAATCATCTAATCAGAGTGATTAAAGATTTTGATGACCCTTGTGCTATATTCTTGTTGTTCAAATGTCATTCCTTAAAACATTCATTCTATTAATGGATGGCTCAACTTGAGGGATTAAAAACTACAAATAAATATAAAAAAGGAGGGTTATATATTCCTATTTTATGCAAGTTTTACAATATGATAGTTAAAAAAATTTTCCACTTATTTTTTGGATGCAACATATTTAAGTGGCTAATCATTAATTTGATCCCTAATGGAAGCTTTTTCTATTTGATTCTTCCTTGTTTCAAGTTTTAAATGAATACAATAAATATGACAGTAGTATATAGGGTGAAAAGGGTATATCTCTTGAATTTTAACTCATGTGATTTATTATATAAAAAGAGAAAGGTCTACTAGAGTTCATAATAATGTTTTTTCCAATAAATTTGTAATTGCTCACAAGATCAAAAACACAGGTTATTTAAAAGTTAAGAAATTGTATTTCCAATACGAATTGGACTATTAAATTTATTAAATCTACTTCATTAATAGCATAATAAGTTAAATGTATCATATGATATACTATATTAGTCAAGTTATTATGTATATTTTACTAAGCTAAAGCTTAAGTGCAACATTTCATTATTTGCAAATTAACTTGATAATAAATTATCTAAACCTATTTATTTAGGCGCCATATTTTGAATATTGCTATGTTAATGTGATTAATTTAATTTAATTATAAAACTTAATAAGTTAATAATTCTATCTTAAGAATGTATTTATTCGTATCACCAACCATTCTATCATCATTACGTGGATACTTAAGTTTTAGTGTTTAAAAATAATATGTATATAAAGCATGTGTATTGTAATAATTTGTTCTACTTGTTCTCAGGCTAAAATGTTGCACATTCATTTAGTAACACTGTTAATTATCTATATTATCATTTGTGTAAAGATCTATTAATTTGATTATGTGCATGTGCAATTAATTTAATAGCACATCAAGTACATTATGAATAACTTAGTTTATTGATCTTATAATATTTGTGCATATGTTTATCTTTTGTTAAGTGTTTAAATATTCAAAGTTACTTAAGTGAAGTTGTAGTGAGCATAAAATACTAGGCTTTATTATATCTCAGTCACTCATCTTATTTAATAATTTTTATACCATAATTATGATGTATTGTTTTGCTTGTAGGATTACATAAGACTATAAGTGTGTTTGGTCAAATAGTAATGAGTATGATTATTAATTTCATGGTTGAATACTCATACACTCATTTATATTAGTATGAATATTATATATATCATAGCTCCTAAACAAAGATTATTTTCTAGCCATTATTATGCTTTTATCTTTCATATGTCCACTACTATAATGGAAGTAAAATTGCAACATTATCTCACAATGATTCTTGATTAAATGCATATGTCCAGCAATTTATTGGTTTAATAGTTATAGTTTTAGTGTGCATCTGCTTAATTATAAGGTGATAGGTATTCTAATAGAATTAAGTTATTTGGAGTTAGCTTCTTTATAAATATATAAGAGATTAGCTTTATAATAAAATAAAGTTAATTAACATTACTTTTATTTGATATGAAATGCTCATAAATTCTATTTAAACCTACAAGTATAGTGTAGTTAGTTCAACCTGCTATAAACCCTCTTTGGTGCACCATTTTTTGTGTTAAACACATTATTAAACATGCTTTATTTGAGTATTGTCACAATCTAACTCTATAAGACACATAGACAAATAGGTCATATTATGTTGGTTTGCTCTAAGCAAATGCCAAGATCTAAGATTTGGAAAGTTTTCTAAAGTTTTCATCCAAACTTTAACTTTAAAAAGAAAATAATCATAGAGCTAATAATTATATCAAGTATACTGAAAGTAAACTCATCCACAAAATCACCTTTCATTTATCATAAAAAAGACTATAAAACTACAATGTATGGCTACAAACTGCACTACACAATAAAACATTAAAATAAATAGGTATGACTACACAAAATTAAAAAAAGGAAATACCTCTATAAACTCAAATCCAGTATTGACATTGCTACTCAACTGACCCTTTCCTTTTATTAGACCGTACAAATAGAAGTTGAAATAATTATGAGCTAACACAGCTTAGTAGGCCACATTTATTGATCTAAATTTTCAAATGAATCCATTATTAAGTATTTAATTGAGGGTTAAGAGCAATATCATAAATCACTTTGCTAAGAAAAAAAAAATAATTATAGTTATCAAGAATTCAAATAACGGTGCTAAGAAACTAAATAAACAAGTATTTCATGTCAGATAAAATTCAAAGAATTTTGACCCTTATGCTTCATAATAGAAAAAATACAAAGAATTTTGACCCTTATGCCTCCCAATATATAGAATTTAGAGAATTCTAATGCTTATATCTCTCAACAAATAGAATTCATAGAATTCTAAGAACAAAAAATTTGTATTTAGCACTAGAATATGTATTTAGCACAAGAATAGAGCTTCATTCATCCACCCTAAAACTTATAATCACATAATTCAATCAAACAGACACAATTCATTTCATTGAAATAATTGAAATAGAAATAAACTCATTTCAGAATTTCACAAATTGCTATAAGATTAGGCAACATATTACACTAGAATATAACTAAATTATCAACAATTATGAAGAATACTATTATAAGACTTAGAATCATTATTTCAAAACACATATAAAATTATTAGGTGAAACTTTTGTGGATAATAAGTTATCCTCTTTTTTGCAATTACAATTATAAATTAAATAAAAATTTTTGGGAAATGTTTTATTTTTCAACACTGAGATAGAAAATGTGTGACCTACCTCGAACCAGACAAGTTCAAAAACTTGTTTCACAACTAAAAATAACCAAAATAGCCCAAAATTAACTTTCTCTCTCTAAAATTTCTTCCTATCTTTCTCTACAGCTCACTGCCCAAATGAATTGAATTAAATATAATATTTGATTTTGATATTTTAAATATTAAAATTTTTCCTAATGTCATGATGCCATGAATTGCTAAACATGATACTCCCTCAAGGAGCCTACAACATCACCGTATACGTTACCTGCCAAAGTGCAATGACAATTTCAAAAAAAAAAAAACTCAATAGTATAGGAACCAGAGTGATGCAACTCAAGCAGCAGGGCACCCATAGAAGAAACTTAGATTATTTTAAACTGTCAATTAGACTCCTAGAACCCACTTACAAATGTGCAAACTCTGACAAGTGCATAGAACATGTCCATACACATACAAATAGTTTAAATATAGAAATTCATTTAATTACCTTAAATCTTGTAAAATCAAAATGGGTTGACTTGTACATAAACTTTGTAGTCATTAAAACTCTCTCCTCCTCAAAAAAAATGTCATCCTCAATCTTTCAATCTTTAGAACATTAGAATAGATTAGGATACAACGTCTTTATCTTATATTCATTTTTCAATGTTTTTTATCTTTCAATTAAAAATTTAAATTGAAATTTAGTTATTAAAAGCTACTTATTTCTTAGCATCCTAAAATAATAAGCTGGAATTCTCTATGGTTCCACTATAAAACTCATACTCAGTCGTATCTCCACTTCAATAGATATATAGATCTGGAAATTAGAGACCCACTTCCTCAAAAGTGACACATGAAACATGTTGTGAATCTTTAAATTATGTTTTAGCAACTGTAACCTGTAAGTAGAATATATAATTCTTTTTATAACTTTAAAGGGTCCAATGTTCCTTAGATTTCACTTCCATTCTTTACAAAACCTGCTAATACCTTTCAATGGACTAATTTTCATATATACAAAGTCTCTTAACTAGAACTTTATAGCTTGGTGCTTAGCATCAAAATAATATTTATGTATGTCCAACATAGCTTTTAATCTATCCTTGATTAATTCAATCATTTTACTACAATCATTAACTAATGTCAGCCCAATAAGATTACTCTCACCCACCTTTATCCAAGATACAGGGGTATTACACTTCTTACTATATAGAACTTCATAAGATGCCATATTTATACTTGATTGAAAGTTATTATTGTAAGAAAATTTAATCAGGGGAATGTAATCTTCCCAACCACCATAAAAGTCATAAAAGATCTTCCAATGCCTGAATAACCCCCACAGAGTATTTATTAGTCTATAAATGAAAGTTATACTAAAGTACAATTTTCTGCCAGGACTTACTGAATATCCTTCCATAATATAAAAGTTAATCTATTATCTTTGTAAGAATAAAGATCATTCAGTATCCCATGTAATATGATAATCTTATAGATATATTTCTAGGATAATATGTCTACTAAATCATACTATCATATTTAAAAGAAATGAGAAGGCTTCATAAAATGAGTCACTACAAATCCAAATGGAATAATGTCCCAGTCTTAACCTAGGAAAACTTATTGAAAAATATGTCATTATCACTTCTTAGTACTACTTTAGAATAGGAAACAACAATAGAGAATCTCCTAGTTATTGATGTTCTTCTTTAACTAACTAATATACATCACATTTGAAAATAAAGTCTGCCTCCTCTTTTTTTAATCAAGACCTCCAAGTATACCCTTCAAATTATTATAAATTTTATCACTTTTTGGGTGAATAGTATAACCTAAATAGTATGCCTCATGAAGAATTTCTACCCTCAAATTTATAAAAAAAAAAAAGAAACTACAAACTATTCTTATGAAAAATATCACTAGATTGATATACTCATAGTTCAAACATCTTATCAAATATAATGTAATGTATTAACTTCAAATATTTTGCATTTAGCTTTTAAGCTTCATGAATCCTTTCTATAGAGAAGGTTCAATTATCATCTAAGCTAGGATACTATAATCATGATGAACAGGATAAATCACCTCGAACTAAAGCTTCCCCAAATCTTAAATCTGATATTAATTAGGAGTAAGCTAAATACATGAAAAGATTTCTTGCTAAGAGCATCTGCTACCACATTAGCCTTACCAACTAAATACTGAATAATCAAATCATAATCTTTAAATAGTTGGAGCCATCTTTTTTTTTTTTACCTCAAATTTAGATTGTTTTGGGAAAATATGTACTTAAATCTCAAATTATTAGTAAAGATCTCACACCTAACTCGATATAGATAGTGTCTCTAGATCTTCATAGCAAATATAATAGTAGCAAGTTCCAAATCATGTGTTAGATAATTTTCCTTATGTGGCTTCAACTGTTAGGAAGTATATGTTATAACTTTTCCATGCTGCGTCATGACACTTCCCAGTCCCTTCAATGAAGGGTCACTAAATGTCTGAAATCCATCCGCAATAGAGGGAGGAGTTAGAATCATAGTAAAAGTTAAATAATCCTTAAGCTTTTAAAAACTAGCCTCACATTCAAATGTCTAGATGAAAGATGCTGAATTTAAGTTAGTCTTGTTAGAGGTGAAAAAATGTGAGAAAGTCCCTTCACAAAATTCCTATAATAACTAGCCATTCTTAAGAAACTATGTACCATAGAAATTGTAGTAGACCTTGGCAAACTAGTAATAACCCGAATTTTCTGGAGATCTATAAAAATACCTGCACTGGTCACTTCATGTCCAAAAAATGAAATAATGCTCAACTGAAACTCACACTTGGAAAAATTTTCATATAGCTAATGATGCCTCAAGGTCTCCAAAATAAATCTCAGATGCACAACATGATTGTCCTCAAAAGTAGAATAAACCAAAATATCATCTGTAAAGACAATAAAAAACTTATCTAAAAATCTTTGAATATCCTAGTTATTAAATCCAAGAAAACTACTTGTACTTTAATCACCCAAAAGGAATGACTGTGAACCCATAGTGCTTATATCTAATAATGAATATAATCTTTATAACATCTGTATCACTTACCTTGACCTCATAATATCCATATTATAAATTAATGTTTAAAATATATAATATCTAACAAGCTGATCAAATAAAATGTCAATCCTTGGTAGAGGATACTTTTTTCTTTACAGAGACTTTAATCAAGTCACTGTAGTCATTGAACATATACATTATACCATCCTTATTCTTCATAAATAGAATAGGTGCTCCCTACGGAGACACACTAGGTTTTAAAAAAACCTTAATCAATTAGTTCTTGAAGCTGTACCTTTAACTCTTGAGGCTTCTTATGTGTTATACTATATAGAGCCATGAATATAAGGAACGTACATGGAAATACGTCAATATAGCATTCTATATCTCTATTCAGAGGAAAATTGAGTAAATCCTAAGGAAAAATATCTGTGAACTCCAATACTATCAGGATAATAAAAATATATTTTGACCCTACTTTTTATCCCATTTGGATTCCATAAATACCATACAATCCTTATTTCAAAGTTTATCGACTTTCACAATGGAGATCAAGCAAAATTGAACCCCCTAATTTCTTGAAAAAGGCAACTTTCACTATCCAAAAATTGTATGACTTGCTTCATCAAACAGTTAATCTAAGCCTCATATCAACTCAACCAATGTACATATAAGGATTTATATCCTATAAAAAATATAGAAGTTACCCAATAATAAGGCATACAATGATTTATATATAACGTTAGCCTTTGACCCAAGATCTACAAAGGACATACTGTAAATTTGGTACTAATGCCCATGACCTAAATAATACAAGACACCGTGAGGGGACTTATAACTTAAAACCTAATAGGGCTCTAAGTAGCCTCTACCAAGATTTAATACGCAGCTCAAAAAGAGGTACCTGCTAAACTCCACCTAGCATCTCAAATCCATGGAATGTGATTTTTATACAAATATAAGAGTAGTGGAAGGTGCAGAAAAAGAATTAGGCCTCATGCCCAACCATGAATGGCACTATACTATATAAAAATTGAATTATCCCTCTATGTAATAAATAAAAAATATATGATTTGACTCAGGTATGCATAAATAGGTAGGGCTAATTAGAACTGGTCAGTAGTCACTATAAAGTGAGGTAGGTTTAAAATTTTAATTAAATTTAAGGAGTGATCAAAGAAGGATCATTCATTATTTTGAAAATTTAGTTGATTTTAAGCCCTATGTTTATTTTATCTTACTAAAGAAAAACTTTAACTTTGTAGAAAGTTTAATATCCTGAGAGCCTAATGAGCCACCCCAAAGTAAAATGATGTAGGAAAAAAAACATGCAATTCTAATGCAAAATCACAGTAAATACATTAATCATCAAAAAATAAATAATAGTTAATGGTCAAAACTGTAGCTGGGTTCTACAATATATACTTGGAAAATAAGAAAATGGTAGCTCTGCTCAACTATATTTGCAACTCAGCCTAGATCTATACATGAATGAATTGTGGTGTGGGGCCTTGATTGGTCTCCATCTATTTGGCCTCCTACTTTATGAAACTGTCACACACCTATAAGACTTTAATAACCAAAATTATATTAAAAAAAATAAAATTACATGAGATCATTATATATATATATAAATATACCTTAGGACCACTTTCCCAAAAGCTTATCATTCCTCGTAGTACCTGTTAAAATAAAAATTCTATAATCATGATTATAGAATTTTTTATTTTTCTCTTTGAGAACATGGTCAGCTATTTAAAATATCTCTACAAACATTTTAACCACTTAAGATAAAGTGCCCAATCATTAATACACAAAACAAGAAAAGAAAATTACCATTAACAAACCAAGCCAAAATATATCTTCACATATGTAAAGTGTAAAAGAAAAAAAGTGTAAAATGTTATTCTAACTACATCCTACCTTATAATTCCAATAAAAATATGTCATATCCATCTACTAAGTGTATGCAAAAATTTGTGTTACCTAACTACACCAAATTAAGTGAAGAGTTAATGTTACAAAATCAAGTATGTATTATTTAATTTATTACCCTTAAGATTTCTCTTTAAGTAATTAGTCATTTATGGTGAATTAATTAAAACTTAATTTTTGATTTTTAATTAGGATTATTAAGTTTTGTAGGGTCCGAAGATATGGGCCCGAATCTATGTTAACATTATAAAGAATTGAGGGTAAATAGCCTATCCTCAATCCTACACCTAATCAAGGCTAAAATGATTCTGAGGTGGCAAGGTCAATTAATCCTTTCGTGGTCATCTAAGACTCATTGTAAGGCTAATAGGTGACACGGTAATGTGGGCAAATTGCCCACAAAAAAAATTAAGCTTCCTATGTTTAAGGTTGGTGGATTTTAAAAGATGAGCTAGGAATTAAACACTCACTGTTTACAGCTATATGTGGTTCTTCCTTACTTAAGGTTTAACACTTAGGTTTTTAAAGATTTGGTTTAGGTTCCTAAGGGATGCTTTAATTTTCTAAAACGAATAATTTATGTAGATCTTTAGAACTTTCTCACTAAATTTGTGAGGTAAGTGGAATTTTAACAATTGGCATGAGGACTAAGGCTTCCTTAGGACAAGTAGCCCTACAACTCGAGGTAGTTTAACCTATATACCATACACATATTAAAGGAGAATGTACAAAGATGAATATAAATGTAACATTGGTTGAGGAGCTAAGATATGAATTGAAGTTCATTTCTTTTTTAGCATTTCTTTTTATTTACTTAGAGTTAAAGAATTTCTTAATTTGAGGTTTGAATTTCAATGTCTTAGTATTTTATTGAGTGCTTGAGAGTTTATGGGATAAACTTTTATTGTTTTGTTTTTAATTTTTCCTTAATTAGTTTAATTATTTATTTATGATTAAGAATTCAAAAGAATTTGTTTTGCAATTTTATGATTTTTATTTGATTTGTTATTGTTCTTTAAAGATGTAGTTTGATTAAGGGATTTGAATAATTTTATATGTTTATAGAAATTTATTTAGGGGTTTTTTGAATTTTATTGAATTTTATTATCAATCTGTTTGTGACGTTATCACAATGGGCATGAAGACTAAGGCCTCCTTAGGAAATATAGCCATGCTGCTCAAGTAAGTCCAGCTTGTAAACTTGATTAACGGGTTAGATTGTATTATATATATATATATATATATATATATATATATATATATATATATATATATATATATATATATATATATATATATATATATATATATATATATATATATATATATATATATATATATATATATATATATATTTGTTACATTTTATTAGTCAGTTTTATTGAATGAAATTTTATGAGTTTTATGAGCATTTAATTCTTTAAAATTGAACATGATAGAGTTTATAAAAATATTTCATTTACTAATAGCTTTTTACTAATTATTTAAGTTGACTAATGATTGTTCTTATTAAACCAAGACCATGAGGTTTATTTCACCCTCAATGGAGCTAATTATGGGATCACTTGATATATTATATCATTGGTTTCATGAATTTTAAAGATTTTATGTGTTGTTGTTTGTAGAAAATAAACTTTGGACATAAATCCTAAGCTATGTTCAAGTAACAAAACCAAATCTATTACCTATAAGGAGGCATACAAATCAACCTAAGATGCTAGATCTCATCTTTTATTTTATTTTTTTATATTATTGACATGTTTGTGGAAGACAATATTTAAAAGCCAAAATATTGCTAAGAGATTATTTTTAGATTTATTTAACATTTTAAATGAAATAAAACTAACCTAATGTTTCTCGCCATGTACAAGAAAATAACAATGCACATGGTATAAAAGGTGGGACAGTACTACAGGCCTAGGTGACCATGGAGGTCTCTATGGTTCACATAGGGCGTAAATGACATAGAGCATGCCGAATGCAAGGTAATCGAGCACTTCGATTAGATTTCTTGATTGAGGGAAGGGATTCAAATTGATCAAAAAGTAGTTTAGATTTTAATTAAAGATATATTAAGCCAATTGGGTTGAAATTAAGTCAAAATATTATTCGACATGGCTAAACTTGGGTCAATTTGAGTTTAATTTATTCTGACTGAGTTAAATTGATAAAATTAAACCCAAATTATCAACAATTCAACTTGAATTAGGCTCAAATAGGTTTAATCGGGCTCATCGATCATGCTTAAAGGGATTTGCACAAAAAAATGAGGTCAATAAATGGACCCAAAATAGGTGTGATTAATGACAAGCGGACCACAAATGATGCCATTAACCTCCCTACATCTAAGGAAACACAATCCAAAAAGCCATACAAAAAGAACAATTTCTCACCTAACCATAGGCCCGTTAAGTTAATAAAGGGCAAAAAAAGAACTAAACAAATATTCAATCATATAATAATCATTAAACCATAGAATGATCACCATACAATGTAATAATTATACACACATGCAATAATCATACAATCCTATCAAAATAGTGGGACAAAGATACAGAAAGGGCCCAACATTTTCCTGACCAAATCAAACAGTGAAAGAGGATGCCAAAACCTCAACACCTATTCGGCCATAAGCCCGATGATAGCTCACAAATGATCTTAATGATTAAACGAGTGGTAGAACAACGAGAATATTTATAATCTCCAAACCATATATCTAATGGTAATACGAAGTGGATAAGAAAGCACCGCCCCTTAGCCATAGGCTCCAAAATAGAAAAGTTTCTACCCAATAATAGATCTGATAATAGAATAAAGTAAAAACTAAACAATCCCCTAACATGAAAAAGAAATAGGGAGAATGAAGAAGTTGTTAAATACACCCCCTAGGACACTATAGGGCAACCAACTAGAAAGGGAGTTCAACATTAGCCTGACCACATCACAATAGTGAAGGAGAATGACTCGATACCAACCTGACTACATTGCAATAGTAAGGAAAGAGTCAAAAGATCTAATGACTACATTAAAACATTATAATAGATAAATACAAGATGGTAAATGGTCCAACATTCACCTAACCACATCATAATAGTGAATGATGATAACTAAATATTCATCTAACCATATAACAATAGTGTGTATGAGTTAAAGAGGGGTCAACCATGACCATACATGTATTCTTGTGGTGAAATGAGGAGGAAAGGGTGGCTAAAGGAACTTCTTGAATATGGAAATCCAAATGAAACAAACCATACGGGCCTGTCGATAGACAAGCACCGTCATGGAGAGAATATGAATAGTCTCATGTATAATGAAGATAAGATTGTCATGAATTCAAAAAGGAGAAAGATCATGACAACACAATAACATATAAAAGACCCAAAAGAATTAATCCTACTAGGGAAGCTATAAAGGAATTCTTAAATGATAACTATGTAAGAAATCTCAAGCTTTTATCTTAAGTACCACATGGTAGAGGACAAATCATCGTGGACATAAGTATCTAAAAGCAAGCATAATTTTTTAGACCAAACTAAGACTATATCACACAAGTCATTCAAGTAATGAAAGGAATAACATAATGATTCTTCTTTCCAATAATAAGAAAGGAGATATGAGAATTAAAATGAAAAGGAGATCACACACCATGGAGAATAATACTGAAGTAGTGAGGGAGACACACTTGTAACCAAAAATAAAAACTCTATTGAAAAAAAAAATCAAATACTCACATAGATAACACCGATATTAAATTACTGGACCTTATGAGAGGTATAGGCAATATCTACATATCCAAAGTGTTGCAAATCTATTTTTCATGGCTTATGTTTTGATGATTGACAAACACTGTTTCTCTTGGACTGCTTGTTGCTTCTAACTTTTCAGGAATCGAAGATCGGACGATCAAGAAGGAGCCAAATCCAGGATTGCGTAGGTTTAGGGTTGAGTCAGTCTGTACGTTTGATTTTCACCTTTTTGAGTCTACTTGTGATATTCAAAGAGACTTATGCTATGTAATCCTTCACACACACACTTGAGAGACTTAGAATTTCTGTTTTTACTCATATCGGCCAGGACGATTTTCGGATCGGCCTGAACGATCAGCTTAAAACAGAAAGTCTAATTAAGGATTCTTGTTTAAGGCAGCCAACATTAACAGATCGTCCTGGACGATACTTGTATCGGCCAGGACGATAAGCTCAAAACAGAAAATCAAGGGAGTAATTAAGGAGGATTGATACGATCATATCATCCAGGCCGATCGCGGGATCGGCCAGGACGATCCAGTCAAAAACCTTAAGTTACTTCAGGACGATCAGTATCGGCCAGCCCGTATCCAAGGCTATTGTCAGGACGATTTTCCTCTGATTTGAACTGATCGGCCAGGACGATCGTGAGATCAGCCTGGATGATCAAGCCAATTTTCAATCGTCCAGCTTTGCATCCAGGGCGATGCTCTGACCGATCTTCATTGATTTGTACTGATCGGCCAGGCCGATGTCCATATCGGCCTGGACGATATAGTCGGCAACTTGCAATTAATGAGCTCCTTTGAAGCTCTTCTATTTAAGAGCTCTTGTTCAACGTTTTTAAAGATCTTTGGCTGCTGCCTTGATCGAGAAGACCTTGAGGAGAGAAAGAGAGAGAGGAGAGAGAGAGGATATTGTGAGGGGATTCACAAGGGTTGCTTCAAGGATCGCTCTGCTTCATCTTCGTCTAGAGTTTCTCGTCCGTGGAAGGGTCGGTAGAGGTAAAGAGTTTGCTTTTGGTTTTTGGTTCTCTGCCAGCTTCAAGAGGAAGCAAAAGGAAGAAGGTTCTCTGCCTTGCCGGGGTGGCAAAAAGGAGGTTCTTGTGAGGGCTTCTTCGCCTAGCCGTGGGGGCTAAAGGAGAGTCGCATTTTGTAGTGCAATACTTGGAGGGTGCCTCCTAGGAGTGGACGTAGGTCGAGTCGACCGAACCACTATAAATTTCTGTGTTCCTTTTCTTGCTTCCGCGCTTTTAAATTCCGCATTTACTTTTTGTGGTGATTTTGGTTTGTGATTTTTATTCTTTGTGAAAAGAGTTTTTAAAATACCAATTCACCCCCCTTTTGGTTAGCTTAATACTAAGTTCATAGGGCATAACATCCCTAACGAACTTTCAAGTGGTATCAGAGCGGGATTCGAAAATTAAAGTTTGAAAACTTTTTGAATTTGATCCATGGCTAACTTTGGGAATCGCAACACTACGGAAGGGTATTCTATTACCCGACCTCCTCTGTTCGATAACCTACCTTTTGATTTTTGGAAAACTTGCATGTCAACGTTTTTACAATCTACTGATTATCGCATGTGGATGCTTATTCAAGAAGGTTATTTTCCACCTTCTCGTGAAATTAATGGTGTTAAAACTGAAGTTGCTTTCACTCAATGGACTTTTGATGAACGTGATTTAGCTCAACTAAATGCGAAATATTTGAACTGTTTTTTCTGTGCTTTGAAATCTGAGGATTACATGCGTGTTTCAACTTGCAAAACTGGTAAAGAAATTTGGGATAAATTGTGCATCACTTATGAAGGTACTAATGAAGTTAAACAATCCCGTTTAAACATTCTCTTGCATGACTACGAACTTTTTCGTTTGAAACCTCATGAATCGATTTCTGACATGTACACTAGGTTTACTCAGATTGCTACTTCATTGCATGCACTAGGAAAAGAACTTTCGAATTATGAAAAAGTTAACAAGATCTTGAGATGCTTGCCTTCATCTTATGATGCAAAAATTACTGCCATCACTGAATCTAAAGATTTGAACATCTATTCTATTGATAACTTACTTTGCTCACTCATTGCTTACGAGCAAGGGGTGAATCAAAGAATTGTAGATGCAGGTGAGAAGAAAAAGGAGAAAACAATTGCATTGAAGGCTCACAAATTGGATTCTGAATCTTCCGGGTCTGAAAGCGATGAAATTGCCTTCATTACAAGGCAATTCAAAAGCTTTCTAAGAAAGAAACAAAAGCATCATCAAAGTTGGAGAAAAGGTAAGGATCACAAACATGTTAGAGGATCTTATGATGTTGTTTGTTTTGAATTTAGGAAGCCTGGACATGTGAGAGCCGATTGTCCTACACTTCAAGATCATTCAAGCAAAGAAAAGGAAAAAGGTGAGGAGAAAGCTAAGTCTAGGAAGGAGAAAAAGAAAATCCAAAGAGGTTTTTGGACAGAATCTGGTACTGATTCCTCTGAAACTGAACCAGAGGAAGATACTACAAACTTGTGTTTCATGGGAGAAAATCAAAGTGATGAGGAAGAGGTATGTAAACCAACCTATGATGAATTGTTTGAAATTCATGAAAAAATCCATGCATCATACAAAAAACTTAAGAAAACTCATGCTAACCTAAAATTAGAACATTCAAATCTACAAAAAGAGCATGAAGTTTTTCTCAAAGATCATGCAACGATTGATTCAAATCACATGGCTCTTCTTGATGAATTTGATGAGTTAAACAAGAAATATTTGGAGTTAATTGATGAACATAATGCATTGAAAGCTTCACACACCTCACTTAAGGATGATCTTAAAAAATCTAAAGAGATTGAGAAAAATTTGAGGATTGACAATGATGCCTTAAAAAGAACCAACTTGAGGATTCAAAATGATTTAGAAACATGTAAGAAAGCTAGGATGACACCAACTACTAATCAAAAGCTAGAACCTAGGAAGAGCTATTTTTACCCAAATCATTTAAGAAAACCTTTTCCAGGAGTTCAATGTTTTTCTTATGGCATGCTAGGACACATCTCACACACTTGCACAGTTCACCGTAGTACACATTGGGTGTGGAGACCTAAGATGCATGATTCAAAGCATACCACATCCGCATTGCACTCTACATTTCCTAAGAAGGAGCCCAAACCTGTTTGGGTTCCTAAATCTGACTGTTGTTGAGTTTTGCAGGGTTGCTCTCACCAAAGACCTCGTGGGAGCACAAGATAACTGGACATAAGGAGGCTCGCAGCTCAAAATTGCTTAAATTCACTGCTTTATCACGTGCTTGAAATCTTTAATTTTTGTGTGTCTTTTACTTTATTTTTGTGCTAGTTTTTGTGCTCACTTTGTGTTATTTTTTAGTTTTCTTTATTATTTTATTTTATGTGGTTTGTTTTTCACATTGTTCTTTAAAATTTGGCCTTCCATATGATGAAACTTTTCAAGCTTTTAAATATTGGAGTTTTGAAGATAGGGTTTAGCTTTTCTAAATTGGTTAAAGGAAGTAATGCTGTTGATGTTTTCCCTTCTTCTGACTTTATTTAGTGGCATGATTTTCTTCTCTAAAACAAAAGTCTAAACTCAGTTTAACCAATGGCTTTTCATCTAAGATCTTTTTCTTATCTTGCTACATTAAATTATCTTATGCATAATAGCCAAAATTCTTAGATATCATTCAAGCTTTTGAAATCTTGTCATTGCATTTATCACGTGATTTTGATTTTGTGTTGTGGATTGTTCTTCCCTATGTTAGATAGAGAGCTCCTATTCTCTAATATTTGGAGGATATACTCACAACTAAGTCTTTTTCTTTAAGGGTATATTAAAGAGTTTTTAGCTTGCAAGAGTTAAAAAGGAAAGAGGCCAATGAAGCCAAATTGAAAGAAAGCTATATACACAAAAGTGTATCAAAAAATCAAAAGATGCTCAAAGAGCCAATCAAAGTGACAAGAGGCATAAAATGAGCCCACTAAATGCAAGCTATCCTCTCTTTGGTAAAACTCTTAAAACTTAGAAAACTCATTGATTATGTGATACTTTCAAAGACTTGATTTCAATTTTCATGATTGAAAAAAATTACTTTGGTTTATTATTTATGAGATATTTTAGTTGTAAACAAGTCTTGAATGGATCTTCTTATCCTTTTTGTTATTCCGAGCTAGGCCTCTATTTTCCAAAAGAATTTTGTACCTTGAAGGATGTCCGATCTAGGGTTAATAGAATCAGATTTTTCTACCTTCTTCTGATTGGGTTTTGTTAAACTTCTTGATCTCTTGGAACTTTAAAAGTTTAATTTTTGAAAAGAATTCTCATATGATGCCTCCATAAAACAAAAAAATTAGAAAAATTAAAATCCAAAAATATTCGTTGTTTGGTTTTCGTTGTGTTTTATTTTTCTGTGTTTTGACTGTTTCTCATTTGTTTATTTTTGAGGGTCTTGATCATCACCATTCTTCTCTTGATTTCAATTTCAAGTCACATTGACCTGGCCGATCATTTTATCGTCCTGGCCGATTTGATCGAACTCATGGTGATAGTCCTGGCCGATAGTATATTTGTCTGGCCGATGCATTTTATGTGCATCGTCCTGGCCGATACACTGGATCGTCCCGGACGATCCACGTGTCAGCACATTTTGATCTTTAAATTTGGCCCAGACGATCCATTATTGGACAATCGGCCGGGCCGATCCACTGTTTGTCCTGGACGATACATGTGGTAAGCATTTAAACGTTTTAACTTCGGCCGGTACGATTAATTATTGTGCATCGTCCTGGACGATACACGTAATTGGCCCGGACGATCTGCTTTTTCAACGGTCGTCCGGACTGACTCCTCGGGCCGATCGCCTGTGTCTAATCGGCCTGGCCGTTATCTGATCGGCCTAGACGATTGGACCGCCTTTTTGACCAATCGGCCTGTACGTAATTATTGAACCATATCGGCCTAAATGATTCTGCGATCGGCCAAGACGATATGGCCGTTTCTTTAAATTCAGGCCGTTCCAGCCATGGTTTTTTCACTTCCAACCCTTTCTCCTCTTGTGATTTTGCTTAGTGCTCTCAATGGCTGGTGGGAAACGCATCCGACAGACTTTTGGGAGTTCCTCGAGGGCAAGGATTGACCCTCGTTTCCGGGAAGCAGAAGATGAAGCTGCCTATCATCGTTACAAAGAGTGTGGAATTACTGTCTCCAGAATCATCAATCCTGTCCACATCTCTTACCCGGTAATGGATCTTTTTGCTCACACCTCCCTCTGCTTCATTCTGTCTCTTGCCTTCCCTTTTAATTCAGAGTTTCTTAGAGAGTTTTTCGCAAACCTTCACAGCTCTGACCTCCTATGTGAATCGACGCCCTGTCAAAATCACATATCAGGATTGTGTTGATCTTTTACAGCTATCCACCACCGGGGATAAGCTGCACATAATCGCCTCTGACCTTGATCTTGACTGGTCCACGGCGAATCACTTTCTTCGCCAGACCAATATACCTTACCATGTTGGAGAGACTAGCTCTTTAGTCAGAGATTCTAGGACAATCCAACATGTCCTTCGCACCTCCGTCATTCCAAAAGCTGGCGACCGAGTCCACATCACCCCTCTACTCTCCCTCACTATCTTCTACATCATGGCTCATAGGGAATTCAACACTATAGACCTAATTTTTCGATACATTGATCACCTAACCACAATTCGCGATCCAGGCCACAAAAGGAAACCAAATCTAGCCTTAGGACACATCATAGCCTATGTCCTTGAAACCAAATACCAACTTCAGTATCCTATTCCACCAAACCTCCCAACTCCCTTCTACTCAAACAATTCCTTCAACACCCTTCACAGTACTCGTCTCCATCCTAAGGAACCTCGGGGGGCTAGAGAGGAGGAGGCTCCCGCTCCAGCTCCCTTTCCTGACCCTGTTCCTCTCCACCAGCACTCACCAGTTTATCAGTTTATTGAGAGATTTGATTGATGGGAGACCCGGTTTGATGCCTATGTTGCTGCACAGGAGCAGCAACACTCTGAGGACATCGCCCGTTACGAGCATCACCGCACTGAGGATTTAGCCCGATTTGACAGTTTCCTTACTCACCACCAGCAGCAGCATGACCAGGACATAGCCTGGTTCAATGCTCAGTTTACCACACTTGCCGGTTACTTTCAGCAGCCACCTCCACCACCTCCATCTGATGATCAGGATCCCTCGTTCTTTTAGTCTGTGCTTTGTGTTGTTTGTTTATTGTCTTCTTGTAGTTTGCTTGTTAGTCTTTTGTAATGTTTTTCTGTTGTTTCTGGACCCTCTTTTTGTGATGACAAAAGGGGGAGTAGGTAGGGTGTGGTAGAAAAAAACTGTTGTAACTTTGATTTTCTAATGAACCTATTTTTTTTTTTTTCTTCCTACTTGTGTTTGCCATCATCAAAAAGGAGGAGATTGTTGCAAATCTACTTTTCATGGCTTATGTTTTAATGATTGACAAACACTGTTTCTCTTGGACTGCTTGTTTCTTCTAACTTTTCAGGAATCGAAGATCGGACGATCAAGAAGGAGCCAAGTTCAGGATTGCGTAGGTTTAGGGTTGAGTCAGTCTATATGTTTGATTTTCACCTTTTTGAGTCTACTTTTGATAGTCAAAGAGACTAATGCTATGTAACCCTTCACACACACACTTGAGAGACTTAGAATTTCTGTTTTTACTCATATCGGCCAGGACGATTTTCGGATCGGCCTGGACGATCAGCTTAAAATAGAAAGTATAATTAAGGATTCTTGTTTAAGGCAGCTGACATTAACAGATCGTCCTGGACGATACTTGTATCGGCTAGGACGATAAGCTCAAAACAGAAAGAAGTAGCCACCATAGTCAATTATGGTATACTGTAATTTTAAATTATCGACCAGGCCGATCATAGGATCGGCCTGGACGATATTCACAAATTATGCCCTAATTGTTCAGGAAATCAAGGGAGTAATTAAGGATGATTGATACGATCATATCGTCCGGGCCGATCGCAGGATCAGCTAGGACGATCCAGTCAAAAACCTTAAGTTACTTCAGTACGATCAGTATCGGGCAGCCCGTATCCAGGGCTATAGTCAGGACGATTTTCCTCTGATTTGAACTGATCAGCCTGGACGATCAAGCCAATTTTCAATCGTCCAGCTTTGCATCCAGGGCAATGCTCTGGCCGATCTTCATTGATTTATACTGATCGGCCAGGCCGATGTCCATATCGGCCTGGATGATATAGTCGGCAACTTGCAATTAATGAGCTCCTTTGAAGCTCTTCTATTTAAGAGCTCTTGTTCAACATTTTTAAAGACCTTTGGCTACTGCCTTGACCTGAGAAGACCTTGAGGAGAGAAAGAGAGAGAGGAGAGAGAGAGGATTTTGTGAGGGGGAGCTTGTGAGGGGATTCACAAGGGTTGCTTCAAGGATCGCTCTGCTTCATCTTCGTCTAGAGTTTCTCGTCCGTGGAAGGGTCGGTAGAGGTAAGGAGTTTGCTTTTGGTTTTTGGTTCTCTGCCAGCTTCAAGAGGAAGCAAAAGGAAGAAGGTTCTCTGCCTTGCCGGGGTGGCAAAAAGGAGGTTCTTGTGAGGGCTTCTCCGCCTAGCCGTGGGGGCTAAAGGAGAGTCACGTTTTGTAGTGCAATACTTGGAGGGTGCGTCCAAGGAGTGGATGTAGGTCGAGTCGACCGAACCACTATAAATTTCTGTGTTCCTTTTTTTGCTTCCACGCTTTTAAATTTCGCATTTACTTTTTGTGGTGATTTTGGTTTGTGATTTTTATTCTTTGTGAAAAGAGTTTTTAAAATACCAATTCACCCCCCCTCTTGGTTAGCTTGGGACTAAGTTCATAGGGCTTAACATCCCTAACGAACTTTCACAAAGGACCGTTCTTGCAGATAAGAGCTAGGCTCAGATGGGAACCTATGTCACTGAATAGAAAAAGGACTAGTTTTCTAATGGGAAACCAGAATACACTAAGAAATGATGCTAATATCTTGAACTAACATATCAGTGCTAAGGAACACACAACTCCATTTATGAAAGAAGAGTAGTGGAAGGTTATCTTCTAAGCCATAATAAAATGCTTCAAAGGAGAAAAAAGTGTTAGTACTTTGAGGAATATAAGCTCTTGAAGTGTAGAATCATGTTTAACATATGATAAGAGAAATTGATTTTTTTCAAATACGAGCTTTCCTCTCTTTTACTATTACCATAATTTTATGTTTTACTCATACTTATAGATTGGGAATATCCCATATTATTAAAGTTAACACATAATGGAGGGAACATTTACCATATCCATGGGTTATTTATAGCATAAGATATCTTATAATAATTAGAACATAAAGAGTAGGAGATATAGTTGGATTTGATAACCCAGGCAATATTCACCACATGAATAAAACTAGGGGAGATAAAATTTACATATATGATCTAAAAATGCTTAAGATATTTGCTTTGATGACCTTGCACTTAATCAACTCATATGAATGAACAGAAGAGCACAACTATTATAATAAAACTAATGGTGGAAGGAAAACCATATTAGGATAACATGTCAAATTAGCACACCTAATTGACATAGGTTGGGTATGGACCCAATATCACATTCCATAAGGGATCTAAAAAGTTGTTTTGGTATACCAAACCACACTTGGCGGTGACAAGTGAGACTTGGGAGCTAATGCTTATAGTAAACTCAAAGGTATAAAACTTTTATGAGCTTACAACAAGTTAAATAAATCATATAACTCAGATATAAGGAAATCATATAACTCACACTAGAAAATGAGGAAAACTAAGGGAAATCATGTAGATTGGATTTTATAACCTAGACTACACTGAAGATAATGAGTGAAACTAGGGGAATCAACACTCAAAGAGGGATAAAATAGAGGTTCCATTTGATGACACTAAGGTGATTGATGTGAATAGACATAAACACAAATATCCCTATGGCATTTAGTTGGATAACTTTTAAAGACAACCTGATACTTTGTATTGAAAACATCACATAGTTGGGGACAAATTATCATGGCTATAGACTACCAAAAGGTTAGAGGAATCCTCTCAAGTATACTGTATACAAAAGAATATTTATAATTGGTGAAGGGATGCCCCCATGATATAAAATCTTAAGTATAATACTACTTTAAGTACTATTCATTGATGACATGCATGGGATGAGCAGCATTAGCATTAACCAATAAGTAAGTTTAACCTTCATGCACTTACTCTACATTGAAGGGGACTTCTTAAATAGGTTAAAATTATCACGTCGGTGGTGATGTGAGATGATAGGCCTATGCAAGACAAAAACTAAATCACAAATACAAAAACCTAAATGTCAGACAAGATGATAGTGTGCTTGGGCCATATGGGGTTGATATAACTTGCATTTCTGATGAGATTATAAATGCAGCTCTTCTAAATCATCAAGTTTGTCCAGCTGCAGTCAGGCATTATCCTTAGGGGAAATATTATGGAAAACTACCACACATAATGAAGGGAGGTCAACCTAATGTGGGAGGGTAGCTTCAATCCCTTAGGCCAGAGCATATGATGTGGGCTAAGTAGAAGTACAATATGTAGTCCGATAAGCCCATAGAGATTCAGGAAACTTATCACTCCATTATCTTTTATTTTCTATAAGTATTTTCCTCATTAATTAGACTATAATTTTATTAAAATCTTCATCCAAACCATAAGCTCTTGGGTAAAAAATTGAGAAATAATGGCAATTGATGTTATGTAGGTAAACAAACATAATAATTTTGGTGCTTCTAAATGATGGACCATTATAAGAGATTACATTGTGCAAAACACCAAAATGATAGACAACATTATCATGAAAGAAGTGCATGACATCGTCTGACTTAACTTCTTTAAAGGGGACCAATTCTGCCCAGTTAGAGAAGAAATTAGTGATGGCCAGAATATACCTATGACACTTAGAAGGAGGGTTAATACGTCCCACTACATTAGTTCCCTAACTTTTAAATTGCCAAGAATAAATAGTATGGTGTGGCGGATTAGGGGGTTGATGAATAACTGTACTATGAATTTGTATTTACGACACTTCCTAAGGTGCTCTATACATTCATGGATTATAGTCAGCCAAAAGTAATAAAAGCATTTAATCCTGACCTTTATCTTTAGTTCATACAAATAAGCACCACAAAACCCGTCATGCATCTCATCCATAAACTTACAAGCCTCATCATTATTTGAGAAACGCAATCACATATGGTCAAAGGAGCATCGATATAAAGTATTGTTCATATAGGCAAATAATAGGGTTTTCTTTCTAATTTGTGTGGAAAGAGAATGATCATTAGGGGGCCAAATATGCTTCAAATACTCAATGAAAGGGGATCCCCAATCTAATACTTCCTCAACCACAAAAACTTTGAGGGTTTAATCAAGAGAAGACAAATTTGCTCGACATAGGGCCAGATGATATTGGATAGTAATAGACATTGGGTTTCCAATTTGGTAAGTTAAACTTTTAGCAAATTTGGCTAGTGCATCCACTCTATCATTTTTAGAGTGAGGGATTCTAGCCAAATTTACTTCAGGGATAAGACATAAGAGCTCTGTTGACATATTAATGGTAAGGCAAGAGCTGAGATTTAAGAACTTTAAATATTATCACTACCTAATTAATGATTAATTGGGAATCTCTAAAGATCTTCACCCACACAATATTCATATGAAAGGCCAACTTAAGTCCCAAAATTAGAGCTTCATATTCAGCTTTATTATTAATATGAGGTTCTGAAAGACTATAAGAGTAATGAAGGTTTGGCCTTCAGGATACACAAAAAATGATGCACAAACCTACCATAAATATAGGATTTTCTTGAGCATTAAATGGTTTGATGGAGGATCCCCCATCAAAATAAAACTCCTAAGTATGGAAGTCATGTTCTTTTACACTCATGACTAGTTCATTAGGTAAATCACCATTGTGTTAGGAATCTGTAGGGATAGGGTGTGTAGCAAGAAAATCAGCTAAAGCTTGTTCTTTGACGCTCTACTGAGGAATAAAGGTAATATCCAACTATAATAAAATCATTGACCAATGTTTTAATCAACATAACAAGGATGGATGATTCATCAAATACTATAATGAGTTGACTCAAAAAATAAGGTTAATCTTGTGTGAAAGCATATCGTGTATAAGCTTCTACATAACAAAAATCAAAGCTAAACATGGCTTTTCCAAGGATAAGTATTTTAGTTCTACAGAATCAAACATTTTTCAAGATAATATAAGCATTTTTATTTCCTTCCTCAGTCTCTTGAGCAAGATGTGCACCAAGCAATTCATCCAAGGCTGTAGTATAAAGGATCAACAGCCGACCTAGGAATGATGCGACTAACACATGGGGATTTTTCAAGTAGCACTTTATCTTATCAAAGGCCTCCTAATAATTCTTTTCCCAACAAAAGTGGGCATATACTTTTGCCAAAGTAGTGAAAAGATCATATCTACTACCAAGACTGGAGATAAATATCCACAAGAAAATAAGCTTACCCTAAATGTACCTTAACTGGGTAAAAATCATTGAGAATATCAAGTCTTTTATGGCTTTAATCATAGTGGGTTCATTTCTATGCCAAAATAGTAAATAATTAAACCAAGGAACTTCCCTACAATAACACTAAATGTGTTTCTTAGGGTTTTCAACTTAACGTTATGATTGCACAAGTGCTCAACAATGATATATAGATCTCTAAGGTGATCTCCGTAGACCTTTCTTTTGACCACGAGTTCATCTACATAACACCAACTTACTAATTAATTAGCTCTTCAAAATTAATAGTCATGACATATTTATATGTGGCTCCAACATTTTATTGGATGAATGACATGACCTTATAATAATACACACTGATAGGGGTGTGAAATGCAGTAAACCTCTCATCTTCAGACGCTTCTTTATCTAATTATAACTAGATGAACCATCCGTGAAGGAAAATATTTTATGTGGTGAATCATTATTAACCATGAGCTTTGAAATGGGAAGTGGAAAATCATATTTTGAGCATGCCTTATTCAAATCGTAAAGGTTGATACAAACATGAATCTACTCTTCTTTCAGACTAAGATAATATTGGCAAGCAAAGTAGGAAACTTCTCTTCACAAATAAAGTCAATCTTTAAAAGTGACTTGGTATCAATTATCACCTATTATTAAATCTCCAATTGCATCCTAAGAGGTGAATATTTAATAGGGAGCACATCAAACTGAATAGCTAACTTATCTACTACTATGTCTGGATCTAGACAAGGCATTTCAGTGTAATTCCAGTTAAAGAAATCTTTAAACTCAGAAATGAGTTCAACATGCTCCTGACTCTGATAGTTGGGCATTATGGAATATAGGTTGAGGCTCTAACTTGATACCCAAATTAACTTCACAGAATTCATCCATGGTTGAGCTCGTAGAATCTTCAAATTCTTATGAAGAATCAAGGACCCTGTCCTAAATATCATATGTATCTTCATCATCTGAGATGGAAATAACTGGATAGGAATGAGAGATAACATGAATGTTGATAGAAGAAAATTGATCATTATCAAAATAACCTAAATTCTATTGAATTTTAGGTAGATCAGTTCACTAAATGTGGGCTTACTTTACAACTTATCCATCAAACTAAGTCAAAGGAATATCATCCCGCTCAATACAACTATCCACAAAATAGAAAAAGTTGATAGGAATATGCGTGCCCTCATCATATATAATGGATTTCAAAGGACCCATTATATTAGTGCCCTATGGGACAAGTATATCATGAAAAAATAATACACACCCATCATGTTGTGGTAGTACATAAAAAGTATGCAGCTCATGCACATAGTGGCCCCTAGAGTTGTTGACCTCATTTTTGTATGAGGTCACTAAGACCCATCCAGAATCCAGATTTAATCCTAGACCCTAGGATCCACTCTAGACTTTAGGATCTTTCATAGAACTAGACTTTAGAGCCTATTCTAGAGCCTAGGATCCCTTTAAATCCTAGATCTTAGGATCACTCCAACTTCAAATCAACCTCCACCTTTGATCAACCTCAATTTTAAATCAATTCCTATACTTAATCCACTCCAATTTCAATTTGATTCCTACCTATGACCAATTTGAATCTCAAACTCCATCCAATTCAAATCCAAATTAATTCAAACTTCAAATCAAATCCAAACCCAGAGTTTAAACTCAAATTCAAACCCTTAAGGCCCTGTCCTAAACACCCTTTTCAGAGATTTTTTAAACATTTCAAAACCCAGTCAACTGGCCTCTGATTCAGGGTCTATCACTTGCAAAGTGATGAGACATGTCTCTAAAGGCTACCCTCCAATTTTGAGCTCATTCTGAGGGCTCTAACCCCAGAATCTCAATTAAAATTCAAAGGTTGTAAAACCTTCAAATATTTACAGCCTATGCCACTGAGCATAACCCTTTTGAGATTTTGACCTTGGAACCCTTATCCAAGCCTCCAATCACTTCCAGACCTTTGAATTTAACCCATTGAGCAGTAAACTGCATTTTCCAGACCCTTTTGACCTTAGTTGACCAATAGGTCAAAATTGACCAAAACACCCCTATGGGGCTCAAATAGGGATTTCAAACCAAATGAGCTCCAAATGGGATGCAACCACCTTTAACAAATTTCAAATGCCATTTCAAAACTTTTGAACCTATTTCCAACCCTTGAGTCAACCTGGTTGACCAAGTCAACTGGTTTGACCCAAGGGGCCCTTTAAGGGTCCAAACATGTGTTTTGACCCAAATGACCTCTCTAAGTCACCTAACCACTTCCATTAACCTTAAAATATCATTTCAAACCTGTTGAGCCCAAACCCAGACCCTGGGTCAACCTGGTTGACCAAGTCAACCCAGGTTGACCAAACAGGCCCTTAGGGGCTCAAATGGGGATTTTGGTCAATTTGACCTCCCCAGACCTAAGAACCACCCTCAATGGTCTTAAAATATCTTTTCAAATTTGTCCAGCCCAGATTCACCCATTGGGTCAGCCTGGTTGACCCAGTCAACTTAGGTTGACCCATTAGCTCTTAGAGGGTCTAAATGGGTTAAATCAACTCATCTGAGCTCTTCAACCCCTATTACCTATTCAAATCAATTCTTGGTTAAGGATCAAGTGTCACTTGACATTTGGTCAACTTGACTCAACTTGAGTTGACCAAGTCAACCCTCAATTCTTAGTGACATTGGCTCCCATTTTCCCTACCCTTGACTTTTGACTTTTGACTCTTAATCAAACTATCCTAAATGACCTTTTACCTCTCCAAATGCCACATCACTAACTTTGACCTAGTTGACTGGTCAAACCAAGTCAACAAAGCCCTAAATCCCCCCTTGAATTGGTCAAACCTCCTATTTAACTTCAAGGAGTGTGAGATTAGGCTTGGAAGCTCTCCCATTGGCTGCTCCTACTTCCCCTCATGCCACATCACCAGCCTTGACCTATTGACTGGTCAACCTGGTCAAACTCAAGCCTAAACCCCTTCTAGAAGGCTTTATCACATGCTAAACCCTTTTCCTTGATTTAAGCTGCTTTAGGCCGACCCCTTTATGCCCTAAAGCTCACTTGGAGCTCTCCTAACCAAGCTCAGGGCCTGGTTTAGCCATAAGTGGCAATGCCTCCTCTCACTCATCCCAAGTCCACCCAATAGGAGCAAGGCTTGTCCAGCCCTTTCCGCAGCCTTCCAGCTTTCCCAGGGAGAGGTGGCATCATCTGGAGAGCCCCTGCATCAATCCTAGCCGTCCAATCTAGCCCAGCCCGTTTGAATAGGGAGAAAGGCACCTTTTGAGGTGGATTGATCAAGGCAGCTTCTCTCACCAACCCTAGCCTCCCAGACCGAGCTCTCAGTTCGTTTCGAACCTCCAGAGCTTCCTCTACCTCCCCACTACAAAGTCCAAGTGGTTGCACGTCACCGGCGGCGAGTTCTCCGGCGAAACCACCACCTAGACCGTCCCAAGCTTCTAGCAGTCGATCCAGACGTGTTCGAGCTCGGATTTCTGCTGGGGATCTTCACTTGGACAATCTACAAGCTCATCAATCCAGAACTTTCGAAGATCTAACGGTATAACTCCCTAAAACCTTAGATCTAGGTCACACTAGTTAGATTTAAATAGCTTCACGCTTTTAGGGTTTTAGCTAAAACTAGTTATTCCCCACGATTTCTGTTCATACCCTTAATCTACGTTTAAAATTTCAAGTGAAATGGTCGATCCGATCGACAGAACGAAGCGAAATATGTTTTCTAGGGCGTCACTCAAGGTCTCCGGCGAGTGTACGTTTTCTGGACCGTTGATCGTTCGATCAACGGTCCAGATCGAGCCCTTCCGCGGTCTGATCCGACCGCGCAATCGATCTGTCGTTCGATTCAGCCGTCCGGCTCGATCCTGGCCGTCCATTCAAAACCGCGGGACGAACTCTCTGCGGTTGGATCTTGGTCAAATCGGGTCAGACGGCGGGATCCAATCCCCGCCGTTGAACGATCCAGGCATTCGATCGAACGGCCCGCACCGCTCGCTGACGTGGTTAAGTGAAACCGCGTCCCGCGGTTTGCAGCCGACGCGTGGATGACCGCCGCCTTCCACGTGGCATTCCGCCGTCGCCGCGTTTTGGCTGGTCGAATCAGAGCGTGCCATTTGTCCCACTAACAGCCGCCGAACCTAATTAAATGAGTTTAATTTAAAATTAAACCTATTTAATTACAGAAACTTTGAAAATTAATTAAAAATTATTTATAAATCCAAAAATTATTTTAAAAATATCAAAATTTTCAGAATTTTAATATCTTTCAAATAAAATTAAAAGTTTTCTCTAAAATATTTAAAATATTTTAAATGATTAAAAATACTCAAAACTTGATATTTTAATTAATATTTACTTAAGATAAATCAAATTAATTTTAATAATTTAAAAATATTTTATTTTGGAATTATTTCAGAGCATGGAGGGTATTCCAAAATAAAATTCACTATACAAACTATAATATATTTTAAATATTTGAGTTTTCCTTTAGATAATTTAGACTATTTAATTAAATATCTAATTTATATTTTATTATTAAGTTAAATATTTTGAGTAATCAAAGTTCTAATTCCAAAAATATTTTAAATAAATCTGAGAGTCTCTCAAGTCTTTAAAATGTTATTTCAAAAATATTTTGTTAATTATTTTAAACTTATGAATATATATATATAAGTACGTTGATATTTATTTACTTAAAAAAAAAAGGTACTTTGAAATTATATATATATTTTAGACCCTTTAAATTCTTGAGAGATTTATTGAAGTTCTAAACTTAGATCAAGCCCATGTGAATGGAATTAATGGGGATGATTAGTGGATAATCATTCTTTGATTATTCACTAATTTTGTCTTAATTATGTTAATTAGTTAATTGCATGCTTAAAGTGCACACACCACCTAGTCTAGGTTCTCCTAGATCTAAGGACTTGTTTGCTTGCCACTTGTATATGCATGCCATGATTATTCAAAGGGTTAGAGGAACTTTGATTTGAACCTATTCAAAACTAGTGACATAATTAGGGACAATAATTAAGGACCTATGTATAGAAAACTTAGAAAAATTTCAATAATTAGGATTCACTTCCCCTTGAGTTGAAACTTTGAACATTTGAACTTAGTGACATCCTCAGCCCCTAGAGAAATTTTCACTGATTTTTGAGGTCATTAGGTCCCCTAATTAATTTTCTAAGTCTTAAACCCTTAATTAAGCCTTTAAAACTTCTAAAAATTGTAATAAATTCAATTTAAATCCAAAAATTACATATAAACCCTCAAACTGACCAGAATTCAGTCCTTAATCTATGATAATTAAAAGCCCCTTGATTTGACAGCAATTTAAACCCTAATTTAATTTTAAGTGAAAACCAATATTTAATTAAGATAATTAATTAATAATAATATAAAAATCCAAAAATCTCCCAAACACTTGGGGATCCCTCCTTAGGTTGTTCCTGACCTTTGGAGGTGTTTTCAAGAGATTGGGAACTTGTTTGGAGCAAAACCACAAAAGAGACCCTCTAATTAAGAAATTCCTAAAATTCATTAAAATGCCCAAACTTCGATAATTCATAACTAATTCAAATAAAATCCAAATCACCCAAACTCACTTGCATTCAACTCCTAATAAGCTCTAGTATTTATTAAAAATATTAAATTCCAGAAATTTGCAATATTTTAAAAAGTCAACAAATCGGTCAACTCTAAGTCAAAACTAGTTCAAAACTTCAAACCTTTGTAATAAAATGTAGAAAAATCCGATTTCAACGTACTTACCTTCTAACTGATCGTAGTAAGGTCTAGTATTTTAATAAAATATAAGCGTTCCAGAATTTGAGCTTAATCAAAAATTCAATTTTTGACCCTTTAATTAAATCATTAAAATATTCTAAAAATTCATAGAGCTCATAATCATTCTAAAATTCAGAAAATATTGGTTTAATGCTTAAAACACTTAACAAATCCTTTAAAACACAACAACCACCCTAAAGTTGAAGTTTATTGGCTGGACTACTCCGGGCTGCGGGGCTAAGTGTCCTAAGGAGGCTGGTTCCTCGAGCCTGGTGGCACAACGCCACGAATGGATTCTAAGGGGTGTTAAATCTTAAAATAGATTAATCTTTAACTATTTAACATTTTAAAAATCTTTAATTTAATTACATTAATTTGGTTTATCGGTTGGACTACTCCGGGCTGCGGGGCTAAGTGTCCTAAGGAGGCTGGTTCCTCGAGCCTGGTGGCACAACGCCACGAATCAATTAATGGCAAACTTAAATTAATCAAGCTTTTAAAATCAGTAACTAACTCATTTTAATATTAATCCACTCTTTTAATTCCAACCAATTTAAATAACTTAATCAAACCCGATTGCTACTGGGTAACCCAGGCCTACGAGGCTATTAGCTTAGCCCCAAGGAAGGTGAAATAAACTTCACGGCCTCGGTGTGAAACAAAGGTAGCAATCAATTAACTTCTAAAATATGTTTAATTAAAATTCTTAATTCATTAATACTTAAATTTTAATCTGAATCCCCTTTTAAGCCTTAACAAACCCAGACTTTTAGACAACTTCAATTAATAACCCACTTTAGGATCTACCCCAGCCACACGACCTTTCTCACACACTTTAGATGATGTGCTAGGACAACCAACTCTAGATCTAGGTTAGGCCGGTGTTTACTTTACTGCTGTGTGCCGGATTTTTCGTAGTTTTCACTGCATGTTGTGGATGAAATTGCTTTGCTGTGTCTGCTTACTTTTTCTGTACTCTGTGGATGGATTGATGTGTTTGGCGACTAGATTACCCTTAGGTTAGGTACGATCTGGATGTTGACACAGTTTTCTGCAGGTGGCCACGCTCATGCAGGGCAATATAAAAAGGGGGCAAATTAAAAATGCATAAATATTATAAACTCTTTGCACAGGTGCTTCAGCTGCTAAAGCCCCCAAATAAAAAGAGCGTGGCCTAGTGTGTTTACTTTCTTTTCTGCTCATATACAACTGCTTGGGAATAACTGCTTTTTATATATTAATTGCTTAGGATAACCCTGCAGGTGAGTCTAGATTTTTATTTTGATATCAATGTAATTTGTGTAAGTGTCAAGTGTTGTGAAAGTTTATTTTGAGTTGGGATACATAGATCCAAAGCTTGGATTCCAAAGAGGAAAGGATACCCCTTTGGGGAACACTCCTTTTCCATTTGGAGATCCAAATTTGGATCACCTCTTCCTTACCCAAAGAGGAAAGAGTGGCCTTCCCCTTAGAGGGAAGTGCCCTCTTATCCATTTGGGTAATCCACTACGAAGATTCCAAGAAGATTGAAGAAAAGGAGTCCAAAGAAGAATGGAATTGAAGATTTGAAGACTTGAAGATTGAGAGTATCCCACTCAGAATAACTTGCGTCATTACTAGGTTTAGAATCCGGGTTGTTGTCAGTGGCGCCCGGCCACTTTACTTTCTGTAATATTCTGATTTGTAATAAGCAAGGCAACTTTGCCTATGGACATTTATTAATTAATTCATTTATATCTGATGTGTTGAAATGATTGCCTTTAGGATTACTTGCTTTTACTAGTTTTTTGGCGATTGCATGCCGCTCTTTGTTTTCGCCTGGATACGTGAGGACTCGTGAGGGTGTGAAACTTTTCTACTCATAATTCTAAAAGTCTAAAATTTTAGTGAGTCTAAATAACATAGAAAGATAACGAATCTAGGGAATTAGCCGGGGATCGCCCCCGGGGTCGCATGCATATTTTTGCATTACTCTTTCCTTGCTTTAGACCCTTCCCCGCCTGCGGGTAGAGTCCGGATAGTCTGACCTATGAGGACGAGGTGCCGGACCTGGGGAAGTCCAGTCTTCTAAAAAATTATTTTATAAGCCTGTTTTTAAAAAATTTCAAGCATATTTGATTTGAGGTTGTTAACCAGCATGCATTGCATTAGATACAAATTAAAGAGTCAAAATTTTAATTTCATAGTCCTTAGCATTTTAGCACCCAACATAAGTCCATGGGGCCAATTAGGAGAATCTCTAGATGTCGGCCCCAACTTTCCAAAACTTTAATTATAACGTCCCTACCACTCTTCCATAAAAGACCGGATTCATGTATTTTAAATCGATTAGGTGGTTAGCTGGCTCCCCAATCCAGGCCGGGGTAAGTCCAGACCTTGTACTGCATTAGTTAGGATCGGACGACTGTGGTCCAGTGTCCAAAATAGATTTAGGATCCGGGGCAGATCTTTGATTATAAGACCCCAAACTTCGGGAATCTAATCCCAAATTTCTAATAAAATGCTCAACTCTAATTAAATATCATTTCAATCCAAAACATAAAGCCCAACACTTAGATTAAGTTGGGACACTTCCGGATGGTTCTGGAATCTCAAAGTGTCCCCTACCTCTCATCCTTTAACTCCGTCAATAACTGCTCAATTTTGATCCATTCCCTTTTGATTTTCCAATAATTCTATTCATACTTTGATATCACTCCTAGAAACTCTAAACAAAATTCTGCCATTATTTTAATCGAGAGTTTTCGTAGGAGATTTTATCTCCCTACGATATAATTAACTACGAGGGCTTGCGCTCGTAGGAGATTTAGAACCCCACACACACCTGATTTTAAAGAAAACTCAATTTCTAAAACTTCATTAGATTTCTTTGGGAAAAGTTAAATAATGATCATCGTGCTCGCATTAGAAGAATTATCGCAGAATGGTGTCATTTCCCTTTGGGGAGATACATCCTTCTTCGATAAGGCTTTGGATGCGAATGCGATGATCATGTCTCTTGAATATTGTAATTGGGTACTTAGTTGAATCTATATTTTGTCCCCTCGGGGCCATATAAAGTTCTTCTTAGAACCCGATCATAGTATTCAAGATGAGTTTACATAATTCTAAGTCTGAACACCGTTATGAAAGCTTATTTTCGTCCTTCGGGGTGATATACTCTTTCTAACGAGTTGATTCGACCTTAGAATTGGAACTCAACCTTAATCTTAAAATCCCCAAAGAAAACTAATATTTTTCAAAACATGTTTTCAAAATTCCACCAACAAAAAAATGGCACGCCCGGTGGGACAAATCTCTCTCTCCATCTTTAATAATGGCAAAATTTTGTTTCATCGGTAGTCTTAACTACCTTTCTTCCGTTGGTCCCTTTTGCCCATTTCTTCCTTGGGTTAGTGTGGCCAACATCTAAAATAATAACAAAATATTAAAAGAGAGGTTTTACCTCTAAATTTGATTTTATTTAGACTTCTGTTCTGATTTTGACCTTCTGCCCCAGCATAGCCTGTGAGGCGACAGTGTCAAATCAGATCTCTAGATATCCTTTTTTAATTTTATGGATTTATAGTCGATAAATTTTTCATTCAACATATAAATCCTTAAAATTGAAAAGCATTCAAATTTTTTAATTTCATTCCAAACTTGCTAGTTTTAACCCCCTCATTCCTCCTTTGACTTCTAAGGGTGGGGAGGGTTAAACTATTCTTTTACTTGGGCTTTCTCACAATTCCATAAGCCTTCGGGCAAGGGGAAACTCTGTCCGTAGTATTTTGGAATTTGTAAGAGAACCCATTTCAAATTTTCAAAATTTCTTCAAAGATTTTCTTAAACTCTAAGTTGACATATGTTACCCCATACGATTTCCTTGTGGGCTAATATATGTCATACTTTCAAAAAAAATAATAATAAAATACTTCTACTACTCTTTTCAAAAAAAATCTAATTTCAATCATTTTCTTTAACTTTCAGAAAATTTCAAATGGCTGGCCAACTGATTTTCTCCTTTGACCGAGAGTTGAATTCGACTGTTAATGACCAAGGGAGTACTGTTATCTTTGGAATGGGATTTAGTACTCTAGAGCTCTCTATGGATGGACACCAAATTGTGAGCTTGGATGCCAGTAAGGAAACTCCCCCAGTAGTTGAGTTAATTGTGGGATCTGCACCCACCTTGCCAGTAGTCAGTGATGATCAGGAACAGCCTGAACCAGTTGTTGAGCCTTCCACTGAAATTAAGTCTGTCTTTGAAGAAGGGTCTAGTTCTGGACTTAGATTCACCACTAAGAATCAGAAGAAGAATTATTTGAGGAGACTTAGGAAGAAAATCTCTAAGGCTAAGAGAGTCCTACCTTTTAAGACCTTGGCCCAAGTAGAACCTGAGGCTGTTGAGGAACTACCTATTCCTGCTTCCTCTCCCCTCCTAAAGGGAAGTCGCTTTTACCCCCTGGCTTCAGCTCAAGGGGAGGAGAGGATAGCTAGGATAGCCCGTTCTCCACCATGCCCGGTCGACTACTCGGCCAAGAAGACTCAGAAAGAAAAACACCTTCAAAAGACAAGAACTCTGAGAAATATAATTCACACCTGCGCTGCACAGACCGGACAGACTAAAGAGGAATATGTGAAACAGTTAAAGGGAGTGATCTCACATCGCTTCCAAAAAGAAGTATTGAAGGAAGAAGCATCTGAAGCAAAGAATTTAACCCCTCAATTCGTTAGGAAGAATAAGAAGTATGCTAGACAGCCTGCTACTTCGGTGCTGGTTGATGGATATCACTGGGTGCCACGCCCTCTGTCCTCTCAAACAGAGGGTATTGTGTTGACTGGGTCCGAGAGAGGCCGCCAATTTACTGGTAGACCCCCGGTACCCCCACATAAACCTGTGAGATTGGCCTCAGTGATTGTCAAACCAAACGGGGTTGAAGTTCAAAAGTCTGTGGATCTTAAAGGAAAAAGACATAAATCTCCTGAAAGGAGATATGTGCCAAAGAGAACTAAGTTGGAAAATCTGCCACCACCTCCTAGAACTTCTAAGTTCATTCTGCAGCTCCAACGAGTTTCAATCAACCCTACTCCAAGTGCAGTTGAATTGATGGATGTTCAGGCTAGTACTCCAGTTGTTACAGTTGACAGTCCTACCACGGCCAGTTTAACCCCAGATCCAATAGTTACCGTTCCTGCTACCCCAGTTGATGATCCCCAAAGTCCGAGTGTCATTCCTAGGCCCCTTAGTCAGGTGTCTGAGGACCTTACCTTACCGGATGTGGGAACTATCACTTTACAAGCTCCTACTTCCCCTGAGGAATATGTCCCTCTCCCTGTAGAGGATGCCACTCTTCTGACTACCAGCTTTGGGATAGTCGAAGAGGAGAGAGTTGACCAGGATTTAGAGATGGAAGATGAGCCAGATACAAAGTCTCAACCAGATCCTAATCCAAAACTTACAGAAATCATTGCCCTTATGGATTCTGAAGAGTTGTTTGATATGGCTGAGTATAAAGGATACTTACCCCTCGACCCTAAATCAATTGGGGATAGACCGGTCGAGGAGGTAGTTCAAGAAATAAGAAACATCTTGTTGAACAAAGAAGGAATGGCTTCTTTTGACCCTGATATGGATGATCTCCTTGGAAATGAAGATGATTATGTTGGAGGCATTCATGTGGTTGAGACTAGAGGGTCTAATAAAGAAGCTGAGCCCAGCAGACGCCGATTTGTTAAAGATGATGATCCGCATGCTGTTGAGTCAGAATCAGATGAGTCTGTGAAAGATAAGGATGAAGAACATATAAAGAACTTGGAGACTCAGCTTGCTACCATGATGTCACAAGTTAGAGAAATGCAAGAAAAGTTGGACAAATCACAGCAAGAGTCTTTTGTGATTCACCAATCAGCTCGAGAGCTCACAGAAAAGGCCAAAAGGGCAGAGCTTAAATCCAGACCTCTCGAGTCACCACCTGCGACTCTCCCTTGTCCAGTAGAGACACCTCCAGTTCACCCTACAGTTTCCACCATTCCTCCGATCCCACCCCAGAAGGATATCAAGCAGTTAATTGAGGACCAGGTAAGGGAGGCCTTAGCCCATGCTCAAGGAACTGTGTCTATTGCAAAGGGTAGACCCTACCCCGAGGAATATGACCTAGTTCCTTATCCAAAGGGCTTTGTGCCACCAACTTTTAAAGTTTTCACCGGAATTGAAAATCCGAGACAGCATCTGGCCCACTTCCGAGCAAGCTGTTGCAATGCAGGAGGGTCAGATGCTCTACTATTTCGCCAATTTGTAAGTAGTCTATCTGGCATTGCTTTTGAATGGTACGCCGATCTGCCCAACGGTTCAGTAAGAACCTTTAGCGACCTAGAAAACCTCTTTCTTAAGAGATTTTCTGGAGCGCAACAACGCACCACCGTGGGCGATCTCGTGGTTGAAAAGCAAAAGCCGGGAGAGTCTCTAGTTGAGTACATCTTGAGGTGGCGAAACCTCTCGATGAAGTGTGAACCCCAGTTGCAAGAACAACATGCTGTGGAGATTCTGTTGAAGAATATCCACGGTCCTGTTGCTTTTCTCCTGAAGGGTTTCACTATTAAAACTTTTGAGAAACTTCTTAATAAGGCTAGCAATTTGCAGGAAGAGGCTCCTAGGATGCCATTCTTACGAGAGCAGTCTGAAGAAAGGAAGGGTCCAAAACTGGTGAAGACATTTGAAAAGAAAGCTGTGGTCTCAGCAGTAGATAAAGGAAAGAGGCCAATGGTTAGTCAGCCTAGCACTCCACTTCCACCACAGCCGCCTCAGAAGCAGCCCTTTCAGATAGTTCCTCAACATACTAGAGATCCCTCTTTCATCCCTTTTAGAGAGAGATTGGCAAAACCTTATCCATTTAAAAGGGAGTCAGTTAAGAAGATCTTCAGGAGTCTGTTAAAGAAACCGGATTTCCAGTTGCCAGAGGCTAGGAGGCCTGAGGATGAGAGCAAGAAAGATGATCCCAAGTACTGCCCCTACCACAGGATGCTTAGTCACCCTCTTGAGGACTGCGTTGTGTTCAAAGATTGGCTTGAGAGGAACTACACCCAAGGTAACATCATAATACCTAAGGAATACTTGGTCGATCCAGAAAAGGCTTCAATTAAGACCATTTCAGGTAATCCTCTTAACTCTTCTTGTTTTGTTGAAGATGGTTGGGACATTGCTTTGTCCCGGGCACTTAAAAAGTCGATTAACAAGTCTTTTCATCTTTCTCAACAGCTGACTACGATAGCCCAGGCCCCGGTGTGGAAGGTTGACCTGGACGCTTCGCAGAAGGATGTTGAGCCACTTCCCTCTCCAGTAGTCTTAGGAACTACTGAGAAAAATGTGAAAAAAGAAAAATCTGATTTTGTAGAGAGGAAGTGTGTAGATGAGAGATGTATTAGAATGGCGGATGGCGGTGTTAAAACCCTTTCCCCTCTTTTGTTATCTGACTTTTACTTTGCCCCATCAAAGGCGAAGGGTCAAAAGATGAATAAAAAACATCCTTCTACTTCTGTCTTGATGATTAACCATGAATCTCAAATGCAAATTGATGACTCTCCTGCTTTGAATCAAACTCCTAATGAACCAAATATTGAGGCTAATCAAACCAACCTCACTGAATCGACTATTCAAGAAGAGGTCGAATTTGAAGCTTTATCAGAAAGTGATTTCCCTCAAATTAATTTCCAAGGAAATCCTATCTTGATAGAACTTTCAGATTCTGACTCGCTTTCAGAAAATGATGATCCGACACCTATGGTGTGTGTAGACACTGCTCTAGTTTGCCCGCCCGAAGACATCGAGCAGGTGCAACTCCGTGGCGGTAAAGTCTTACCCCCTAGGATGCCCCCTCAGGATAAAGGCAAGCAACCTTCATTCGAAATTTTAAGTCCGGATTCCCCTCAACAACCAGAATCTCCTTTAATTCCTCCGGGTTTCGAGTCTGTCGTTCCTAAGGTTGATTATAATGTTCTAGCCCACCTTAGGAAGTTGCCAGCAAAATTAAGTATTTATGACGCCCTCCTTCTTTCCAAAGAAATGAGGGAGTCTTTAATTAAAGCACTTCTCGATCCCGAGATTTGCTTAACACAGTTGGCTGCAACTTCAGAAGGTGAGGCTCTCTACTTCAAAGAGGTCCTGGGGTTACCTTTTCAGACGAAGATTTACTCTTGAGAACTGCTGACCACAATCGTCCCCTCTACATTACTGTAGATGTGGGAAATTTTAAGTTATCAAGAGTCCTTGTTGATCCGGGTGCATCGGTCAACGTGATGAACATAAAGACCCTTGCTTATCTCAGAGTTGATACTAGCAAGCTTTCAACCGACAGGTTGGTGCTTCGTGGGTTCAACGAGAAGGGCGAGAGAGCTTTAGGTTCGATCACTCTACTCCTAGAAATAGGAGGTTTAAAAACTGAAGCTAAATTTCATATAATTGATTCGACTACGTCCTTTAACGCACTTCTAGGTAGACCTTGGATTCACGAATATAGAATGGTTCCATCTACCCTACACCAATGCATTAAGTATCAACGAGATGGCATTGAACATGTGATTAAGGGTGATTTGCAACCATTCTCAATTCAAGAAATTGGGATCTACGAAGATGCTGCATATTTCGTACCAAAAGGGTCCTCGTCCCGTTCTAAATTAGAGATCAAATTTGAGGAGAAAATGGTTGAACAAAAATTCAACCAAAAGAAAGAAAAAGATAAGAATATCAATCAAGAAATGATTCAATCGAGTAGTGAAGACGACTCTGATATTGTTGTCCTTAGACCTCCAAGCACATTACCTCAAAGAGGTGGGAGGATGGCTTTAAGGGCACGAGGTCGAGGCCGCGCTTCATTAGAAAGGAGAGCAGCACCCGTATATATTGATTTGGAATCAGATTCCGATAGTGAACTAGAAAGTCAAGGTGCTGCCCTCTCTCTCGATTATCAAAGCATAAATACTCCTCCAAAATTTGATCTCACCTTAGACCAGGACAGTGACCCTGAGGTAGATATTTCAAAAGTTAAAAGTGACGAGCCTGAATTAACAATGTATGAAAAGCTCACTAGAAGGATTGAGGCCCTTTCTCTGACCCCACTGTCGGCAGGCAGGGTTGTAGGGTTAGAAGTCAAAGTGGCCCCCAACTTGGATGGTGAAGTTAAGAAAGTCCAGAAATTCTTTCCTGGCTCCTCCTCCGCAAGGGACGAAGGTGATGTAACCCTTGAGGAGGCAGATTTTAATGAATTAATGGAATTACCTTTCGGCTACTTCCCTGTTTGTGTAAAAAATACTTTTTCTAAAGGTTCTGTACCATACCGATGGACTAAGGGTCAAGCTAGATACCACGAGAACATTTGGCGAACAAAAATAAATAAAAATCCAACAAGTGGTATTGGCTTTGGGACCGTTAGTTCATTTGATGATGATGAGTATTGCCTAATGATAACTTACCATCTTGATTCTCCAAATGTCCCTACAGATCCTCCTTGTCCTTTGGATGGACTCTGTTTGGAGACTTTAGACGATCCCGATGATCTTCAAGTTCGGGATGCACCCCCTGAATTTGAAGAGGAAATTAAGTCGACAGTCGATGAGTTAAGAGAAATTAACTTGGGAAACGATGATGACCCCCGTCCGATTTTTATAAGTACTCTGTTAAGCGAGGGTGAAACTCAAGACTTAATCCAGTTGTTATTCGAGTTTAGGGACTGCTTTGCCTGGACATATGACGAAATGCCAGGTTTGCCTGCTGAGGTAGCAGTTCACAAACTTGGGGTTCGGCATGATGCCATCCCTGTTAAACAAGCTCCTCGACGCATGCGCTTAGAGATTGAGCAACAAGTCGTTTCTGAAGTTAAGAAATTGGCGGAGGCCGGATTCATTCGAGAGGAACAATACCCCTCTTGGGTGGCCAGCGTCGTGCCAGTTCGGAAGAAAAATGGTCAGATTCGGATTTGTGTCGACTATAGGGATCTGAATAAGGCATGCCCTAAGGATGAGTTCCCTTTACCAATACCAGAACTCATGGTGGACATTGCCTCCTCACATGCTATTTTCTCCTTCATGGATGGCTCGTCGGGTTATAACCAAATCAAGATGGCCCCTGAAGATGAGAGAAATACGGCGTTCAGAACCCCTATTGGAATCTTTTGTTATAAGGTAATGCCATTCGGCCTAAAGAATGCCGGAGCAACCTACCAACGGGCCATGACCCGTATCTTTGACGACTTAATTCATAATCAAGTTGAAGTGTTATATTGATGATTTAGTTGTCAAGAGCAAGGTTAAAGAGGCTCACCTGCATGACTTAAGAGTTGTTTTCGAACGGTTGCGCCGCTACGATTTGAAAATGAACCCCTTGAAGTGCGCCTTCGGCGTCGCTTCAGGAAAATTCTTAGGATTCGTAGTGAGGCACCGCGGAATCGAGATAGATCCTGCTAAAATTGAAGCCATCTTAGATATGCCATCCCCTAAGAGCCTTACTCATTAAGGTCTCTACAAGGTAGATTGGCATATATAAGGAGGTTTATTTCTAATCTTTCCGGGAGATGTCAACCCTTTTCTGTCCTTGCGAAAAAGGATACTAAATTCGTATGGGGCGAGAAGTGTCAAAATGCTTTTGATGATATCAAACAATACCTGTCTAACCCGCCAGTCTTGGCAGCTCCGATTCCCGGAAAGCCATTAATCCTCTACACCGCAGCTCTAGATGAGTCTTTAGGTGCTCTGTTGGCTCAAGTTAACGACGAGGGAAAAGAGAATGCTCTCTACTACCTTAGTCGAAGACTCCTTCCTACTGAAATTCGATACCCGTCAATTGAGAAGCATTGTCTTGCTCTGGTTTTTGCAGCTCAGAAACTAAGGCATTACATGCTTTCTCACTCAATTAGTTTGATTTCAAAAGTTAATCCTTTGCAATATCTTATGACCCGACCTACTTTGTCAGGACGTCTAGCTCGTTGGTCTATGATATTGTTGCAATTTGAGATTACTTTCACTCCCCTTCGTGCTGTGAAAGGACAGGCTGTCGCCGATTTTCTGGCAGCACACCCGCTGCCAGCAGATTCTCCTCTGAACGATGACTTACCCGACGAACAAATCATGAGTTTGGGGGAATCTGGCGAGGCCATCTGGGAATTATATTTTGATGGGGCAGCATCCTCTCGTAGGATTGCGACCCAACAATCTGTAATTCCTGGAAAGGCTGGAGTCGGTTTAATTTTTATTACACCAGAAAAAGGAATGATGCATTTTTCCTACCACTTATCGGAGCCTTGCACAAACAACGAAGCTGAATACGAAGCTCTGATAACTGGTTTGGAACTTGCAATTCTAATGGAGATTAAAGAGATTAAGATCTTTGGAGATTCCCAACTAGTTATTAACCAAGTCGCCGGAACTTATAAAGTCTTGAATCCGAATCTCCTAAAATACCACCAGTACACGCTCCACTTGTTGGAACAAATTCCCATTGCTACTTTGTATAGGGTTCCCCGTGGAAGCAATTCTGCGGCGGATGCCTTAGCAAAACTTGCAAAGGAATTTGCATGTCCTGAGGAGGATTCCATCCCTATAGAGATACAGGGTCGTAATACCCTTTCTCTTATAGACTTGGAACATATTAGTAAGACTCCCCTTCAGATCCTTTCTGCCTCTTCGACGACTGACGAAGAAGGCGATTGGAGACGACCCTTAGTCGATTACCTTAAGGAAGGGAAGCTTCCCCAGGATAAATCACTCTCCAACCAGATTAAGAAACGTGCCCTCTCATATGCACTAGTTAACGATCTGTTGTACCGTCGGTCCTTTGATCACATGTGGCTGCGCTGTTTGAACAAGCGAGAAGCCCAGAAAATTGTTAATGAAGTTCATTCAGGACTGTGCGGTGCTCATCAATCGGGTCCAAAAATGAAATTAAAGATTAAAAGACTTGGGTACTACTGGCCTACAATGATTGACGATTGCATGAATACTGCAAAGCACTGTCATCAATGTCAGGTCCATGGTGTGGTTTTACATCAGCCGCCTAATGTGTTACACCCTACGATAGCCTCGTGGCCCTTTGAAAGTTGGGGCACGGATATCATTGGGCCGATTGACCCTCCCTCCGCGAGAGGTCATCGTTTCATATTAGCTGCAACTGATTACTTTTCAAAATGGGCGGAAGCAATTCCCCTACGAAACGTAACATCACACCATGTCTTAAAATTCTTTCGTGACCATATTGTATATCGATTCGGCGTACCCCGCAGAATCATATCCGATAATGGGTCCGCATTCAAGTCTACAAAAATCAATAGTTTCGTAAGGCGCCATAATATTGATTGGAGATATTCGACGATCTATTACCCTCGGGCGAATGGATTGGCCGAGGCCTTCAACAAAACCTTGGTGCAAATTGTCAAAAAGACCCTTGATGATAACAAACGGCAGTGGGATGAGCGGTTGGTGGAAGCTCTGTGGGCTTATCGTACCACTTATAGAACCCCGACCCAATCCACCCCGTTTGCACTAGTGTATGGATCTGAGGCTGTTCTACCCTTGGAAATACAAATCCCTTCGCTTAGAATTGCAGTTCAGAATCAAATTACCAATGAACAAAATGCAAGACTACGATTGGAAGAACTCGAAGGCCTTGAAGAGCGACGTCTCCAAGCTCAACAAAGTTTAGAGTTGTATAAATCCCGTATGGTTCAAGCCCATGATAAGTTAGTGCGACCTAGGACCTTCCAAGCGGGAGACTTGGTTTTGGTCCTTCGGAGGCCTATCTTGGCCCATCGGAAGTTGGGAGGCAAATTTGAACCTACATGGGAAGGACCCTTCGTTATAGAGACTGTCTACGAAGGAGGCTCGTATCAGTTAGTAGATTGTAAAGGGAACCACCCAATGCTACCTGTTAATGGGCGTTTCCTTAAGAAATACTATGCTTGATGTAGCTCATTTTATCAATCAATAAAACTTTCTTTTCTTGATTTATAGCTTGATTCTACCTTTTTTTTTTAAGTTAAGTTTTTAACGCTCTTCGCCCTTTTCCTTAAGGTTAGGTCCTTCCTTCCCTTAGGATTAGACCCGCTAGTGGTGGAGTACGCCCTCTGTGGCACCACCCTGGCATTTCACCCGGAGATTAGTGGTGGAGTACGCCCTTCGTGGCACCATCCTGATTCCCATTCGCTAGTGATGGAGTACGCCCTTCGTGGCACCATCCTAGTTTGCCAGTTAATTTGCCTATTTGGAGTAAGTCTTCTATCAGCATCCTATAGGCCTAAGGTTGGGTGATGCCCTTCCTTAGACCCAAGGCTAGGTATTCCCTACCTTGGTTTCCAGTTGATCCGTCTACTAGGAGTAAGTCTTCTATCAGCATCCTGTAGACCTAAGGTTGGGTGATGCCCTTCCTTAGACCCAAAGCTAGGTATTCCCTACTTTGGTTTCCAGTTAATTTGCCTATTTGGAGTAAGTCTTCTATCAGCATCCTATAGGCCTAAGGTTGGGTGATGCCCTTCCTTAGACCCAAGGCTAGGTATTCCCTACCTTGGTTTCCAGTTGATCCGTCTACTAGGAGTAAGTCTTCTATCAGCATCCTGTAGACCTAAGGTTGGGTGATGCCCTTCCTTAGACCCAAAGCTAGGTATTCCCTACTTTGGTTTCCAGTTAATTTGCCTATTTGGAGTAAGTCTTCTATCAGCATCCTATAGGCCTAAGGTTGGGTGATGCCCTTCCTTAGACCCAAGGCTAGGTATTCCCTACCTTGGTTTCCAGTTGATCCGTCTACTAGGAGTAAGTCTTCTATCAGCATCCTGTAGACCTAAGGTTGGGTGATGCCCTTCCTTAGACCCAAAGCTAGGTATTCCCTACTTTGGTTTCCAGTTGACCCGCCTATTTGGAGTAAGTCTTCTATCAGCATCCTATAGGCCTAAGGTTGGGTGATGCCCTTCCTTAGACCCAAGGCTAGGTATTCCCTACCTTGGTTTCTCTAGTTTTCTTGTCTACTTGGAGTAAGTCTTCTATCAGCATCCTGTAGACCTAAGGTTGGGTGATGCCCTCCCTTAGACCCAAGGCTAGGTATTCCCTACCTTGGTTTTACCAGTTTTCCTTATCCAATAGGTGTAAGCCTTCCATTAGCATCCTATAGGCTTGAGGTTGGGAGATGATCTTCCTTCTATTCTCAAAATTCTACTTCCATTCGGTCAACGCCAATGTGTGCAGTAGAAGTTCCTTCTACCACACACATTGGGGGTCCATTTGTTGACCTCATTTTTGTATGAGGTCACTAAGACCCATCCAGAATCCAGATTTAATCCTAGACCCTAGGATCCACTCTAGACTTTAGGATCTTTCATAGAACTAGACTTTAGAGCCTATTCTAGAGCCTAGGATCCCTTTAAATCCTAGATCTTAGGATCACTCCAACTTCAAATCAACCTCCACCTTTGATCAACCTCAATTTTAAATCAATTCCTATACTTAATCCACTCCAATTTCAATTTGATTCCTACCTATGACCAATTTGAATCTCAAACTCCATCCAATTCAAATCCAAATTAATTCAAACTTCAAATCAAATCCAAACCCAGAGTTTAAACTCAAATTCAAACCCTTAAGGCCCTGTCCTAAACACCCTTTTCAGAGATTTTTTAAACATTTCAAAACCCAGTCAACTGGCCTCTGATTCAGGGTCTATCACTTGCAAAGTGATGAGACATGTCTCTAAAGGCTACCCTCCAATTTTGAGCTCATTCTGAGGGCTCTAACCCCAGAATCTCAATTAAAATTCAAAGGTTGTAAAACCTTCAAATATTTACAGCCTATGCCACTGAGCATAACCCTTTTGAGATTTTGACCTTGGAACCCTTATCCAAGCCTCCAATCACTTCCAGACCTTTGAATTTAACCCATTGAGCAGTAAACTGCATTTTCCAGACCCTTTTGACCTTAGTTGACCAATAGGTCAAAATTGACCAAAACACCCCTATGGGGCTCAAATAGGGATTTCAAACCAAATGAGCTCCAAATGGGATGCAACCACCTTTAACAAATTTCAAATGCCATTTCAAAACTTTTGAACCTATTTCCAACCCTTGAGTCAACCTGGTTGACCAAGTCAACTGGTTTGACCCAAGGGGCCCTTTAAGGGTCCAAACATGTGTTTTGACCCAAATGACCTCTCTAAGTCACCTAACCACTTCCATTAACCTTAAAATATCATTTCAAACCTGTTGAGCCCAAACCCAGACCCTGGGTCAACCTGGTTGACCAAGTCAACCCAGGTTGACCAAACAGGCCCTTAGGGGCTCAAATGGGGATTTTGGTCAATTTGACCTCCCCAGACCTAAGAACCACCCTCAATGGTCTTAAAATATCTTTTCAAATTTGTCCAGCCCAGATTCACCCATTGGGTCAGCCTGGTTGACCCAGTCAACTTAGGTTGACCCATTAGCTCTTAGAGGGTCTAAATGGGTTAAATCAACTCATCTGAGCTCTTCAACCCCTATTACCTATTCAAATCAATTCTTGGTTAAGGATCAAGTGTCACTTGACATTTGGTCAACTTGACTCAACTTGAGTTGACCAAGTCAACCCTCAATTCTTAGTGACATTGGCTCCCATTTTCCCTACCCTTGACTTTTGACTTTTGACTCTTAATCAAACTATCCTAAATGACCTTTTACCTCTCCAAATGCCACATCACTAACTTTGACCTAGTTGACTGGTCAAACCAAGTCAACAAAGCCCTAAATCCCCCCTTGAATTGGTCAAACCTCCTATTTAACTTCAAGGAGTGTGAGATTAGGCTTGGAAGCTCTCCCATTGGCTGCTCCTACTTCCCCTCATGCCACATCACCAGCCTTGACCTATTGACTGGTCAACCTGGTCAAACTCAAGCCTAAACCCCTTCTAGAAGGCTTTATCACATGCTAAACCCTTTTCCTTGATTTAAGCTGCTTTAGGCCGACCCCTTTATGCCCTAAAGCTCACTTGGAGCTCTCCTAACCAAGCTCAGGGCCTGGTTTAGCCATAAGTGGCAATGCCTCCTCTCACTCATCCCAAGTCCACCCAATAGGAGCAAGGCTTGTCCAGCCCTTTCCGCAGCCTTCCAGCTTTCCCAGGGAGAGGTGGCATCATCTGGAGAGCCCCTGCATCAATCCTAGCCGTCCAATCTAGCCCAGCCCGTTTGAATAGGGAGAAAGGCACCTTTTGAGGTGGATTGATCAAGGCAGCTTCTCTCACCAACCCTAGCCTCCCAGACCGAGCTCTCAGTTCGTTTCAAACCTCCAGAGCTTCCTCTACCTCCCCACTACAAAGTCCAAGTGGTTGCACGTCACCGGCGGCGAGTTCTCCGGCGAAACCACCACCTAGACCGTCCCAAGCTTCTAGCAGTCGATCCAGACGTGTTCGAGCTCGGATTTCTGCTGGGGATCTTCACTTGGACAATCTACAAGCTCATCAATCCAGAACTTTCGAAGATCTAACGGTATAACTCCCTAAAACCTTAGATCTAGGTCACACTAGTTAGATTTAAATAGCTTCACGCTTTTAGGGTTTTAGCTAAAACTAGTTATTCCCCACGATTTCTGTTCATACCCTTAATCTACGTTTAAAATTTTAAGTGAAATGGTCGATCCGATCGACAGAACGAAGCGAAATATGTTTTCTAGGGCGTCACTCAAGGTCTCCGGCGAGTGTACGTTTTCTGGACCGTTGATCGTTCGATCAACGGTCCAGATCGAGCCCTTCCGCGGTCTGATCCGACCGCGCAATCGATCTGTCGTTCGATTAGCCGTCCGGCTCGATCCTGGCCGTCCATTCAAAACCGCGGGACGAACTCTCTGCGGTTGGATCTTGGTCAAATCGGGTCAGACGGCGGGATCCAATCCCCGCCGTTGAACGATCCAGGCATTCGATCGAACGGCCCGCACCGCTCGCTGACGTGGTTAAGTGAAACCGCGTCCCGCGATTTGCAGCCGACGCGTGGATGACCGCCGCCTTCCACGTGGCATCCCGCCGTCGCCGCGTTTTGGCTGGTCGAATCAGAGCGTGCCATTTGTCCCACTAACAGCCGCCGAACCTAATTAAATGAGTTTAATTTAAAATTAAACCTATTTAATTACAGAAACTTTGAAAATTAATTAAAAATTATTTATAAATCCAAAAATTATTTTAAAAATATCAAAATTTTCAGAATTTTAATATCTTTCAAATAAAATTAAAAGTTTTCTCTAAAATATTTAAAATATTTTAAATGATTAAAAATACTCAAAACTTGATATTTTAATTAATATTTACTTAAGATAAATCAAATTAATTTTAATAATTTAAAAATATTTTATTTTGGAATTATTTCAGAGCATGGAGGGTATTCCAAAATAAAATTCACTATACAAACTATAATATATTTTAAATATTTGAGTTTTCCTTTAGATAATTTAGACTATTTAATTAAATATCTAATTTATATTTTATTATTAAGTTAAATATTTTGAGTAATCAAAGTTCTAATTCCAAAAATATTTTAAATAAATCTGAGAGTCTCTCAAGTCTTTAAAATGTTATTTCAAAAATATTTTGTTAATTATTTTAAACTTATGAATATATATATATAAGTACGTTGATATTTATTTACTTTAAAAAAAAAAGGTACTTTGAAATTATATATATATTTTAGACCCTTTAAATTCTTGAGAGATTTATTGAAGTTCTAAACTTAGATCAAGCCCATGTGAATGGAATTAATGGGGATGATTAGTGGATAATCATTCTTTGATTATTCACTAATTTTGTCTTAATTATGTTAATTAGTTAATTGCATGCTTAAGGTGCACACACCACCTAGTCTAGGTTCTCCTAGATCTAAGGACTTGTTTGCTTGCCACTTGTATATGCATGCCATGATTATTCAAAGGGTTAGAGGAACTTTGATTTGAACCTATTCAAAACTAGTGACATAATTAGGGACAATAATTAAGGACCTATGTATAGAAAACTTAGAAAAATTTCAATAATTAGGATTCACTTCCCCTTGAGTTGAAACTTTGAACATTTGAACTTAGTGACATCCTCAGCCCCTAGAGAAATTTTCACTGATTTTTGAGGTCATTAGGTCCCCTAATTAATTTTCTAAGTCTTAAACCCTTAATTAAGCCTTTAAAACTTCTAAAAATTGTAATAAATTCAATTTAAATCCAAAAATTACATATAAACCCTCAAACTGACCAGAATTCAGTCCTTAATCTATGATAATTAAAAGCCCCTTGATTTGACAGCAATTTAAACCCTAATTTAATTTTAAGTGAAAACCAATATTTAATTAAGATAATTAATTAATAATAATATAAAAATCCAAAAATCTCCCAAACACTTGGGGATCCCTCCTTAGGTTGTTCCTGACCTTTGGAGGTGTTTTCAAGAGATTGGGAACTTGTTTGGAGCAAAACCACAAAAGAGACCCTCTAATTAAGAAATTCCTAAAATTCATTAAAATGCCCAAACTTCGATAATTCATAACTAATTCAAATAAAATCCAAATCACCCAAACTCACTTGCATTCAACTCCTAATAAGCTCTAGTATTTATTAAAAATATTAAATTCCAGAAATTTGCAATATTTTAAAAAGTCAACAAATCGGTCAACTCTAAGTCAAAACTAGTTCAAAACTTCAAACCTTTGTAATAAAATGTAGAAAAATCCGATTTCAACGTACTTACCTTCTAACTGATCGTAGTAAGGTCTAGTATTTTAATAAAATATAAGCGTTCCAAAATTTGAGCTTAATCAAAAATTCAATTTTTGACCCTTTAATTAAATCATTAAAATATTCTAAAAATTCATAGAGCTCATAATCATTCTAAAATTCAGAAAATATTGGTTTAATGCTTAAAACACTTAACAAATCCTTTAAAACACAACAACCACCCTAAAGTTGAAGTTTATTGGCTGGACTACTCCGGGCTGCGGGGCTAAGTGTCCTAAGGAGGCTGGTTCCTCGAGCCTGGTGGCACAACGCCACGAATGGATTCTAAGGGGTGTTAAATCTTAAAATAGATTAATCTTTAACTATTTAACATTTTAAAAATCTTTAATTTAATTACATTAATTTGGTTTATCGGCTGGACTACTCCGGGCTGCGGGGCTAAGTGTCCTAAGGAGGCTGGTTCCTCGAGCCTGGTGGCACAACGCCACGAATCAATTAATGGCAAACTTAAATTAATCAAGCTTTTAAAATCAGTAACTAACTCATTTTAATATTAATCCACTCTTTTAATTCCAACCAATTTAAATAACTTAATCAAACCCGATTGCTACTGGGTAACCCAGGCCTACGAGGCTATTAGCTTAGCCCCAAGGAAGGTGAAATAAACTTCACGGCCTCGGTGTGAAACAAAGGTAGCAATCAATTAACTTCTAAAATATGTTTAATTAAAATTCTTAATTCATTAATACTTAAATTTTAATCTGAATCCCCTTTTAAGCCTTAACAAACCCAGACTTTTAGACAACTTCAATTAATAACCCACTTTAGGATCTACCCCAGCCACACGACCTTTCTCACACACTTTAGATGATGTGCTAGGACAACCAACTCTAGATCTAGGTTAGGCCGGTGTTTACTTTACTGCTGTGTGCCGGATTTTTCGTAGTTTTCACTGCATGTTGTGGATGAAATTGCTTTGCTGTGTCTGCTTACTTTTTCTGTACTCTGTGGATGGATTGATGTGTTTGGCGACTAGATTACCCTTAGGTTAGGTACGATCTGGATGTTGACACAGTTTTCTGCAGGTGGCCACGCTCATGCAGGGCAATATAAAAAGGGGGCAAATTAAAAATGCATAAATATTATAAACTCTTTGCACAGGTGCTTCAGCTGCTAAAGCCCCCAAATAAAAAGAGCGTGGCTAGTGTGTTTACTTTCTTTTCTGCTCATATACAACTGCTTGGGAATAACTGCTTTTTATATATTAATTGCTTAGGATAACCCTGCAGGTGAGTCTAGATTTTTATTTTGATATCAATGTAATTTGTGTAAGTGTCAAGTGTTGTGAAAGTTTATTTTGAGTTGGGATACATAGATCCAAAGCTTGGATTCCAAAGAGGAAAGGATACCCCTTTGGGGAACACTCCTTTTCCATTTGGAGATCCAAATTTGGATCACCTCTTCCTTACCCAAAGAGGAAAGAGTGGCCTTCCCCTTAGAGGGAAGTGCCCTCTTATCCATTTGGGTAATCCACTACGAAGATTCCAAGAAGATTGAAGAAAAGGAGTCCAAAGAAGAATGGAATTGAAGATTTGAAGACTTGAAGATTGAGAGTATCCCACTCAGAATAACTTGCGTCATTACTAGGTTTAGAATCCGGGTTGTTGTCAGTGGCGCCCGGCCACTTTACTTTCTGTAATATTCTGATTTGTAATAAGCAAGGCAACTTTGCCTATGGACATTTATTAATTAATTCATTTATATCTGATGTGTTGAAATGATTGCCTTTAGGATTACTTGCTTTTACTAGTTTTTTGGCGATTGCATGCCGCTCTTTGTTTTCGCCTGGATACGTGAGACTCGTGAGGGTGTGAAACTTTTCTACTCATAATTCTAAAAGTCTAAAATTTTAGTGAGTCTAAATAACGTAGAAAGATAACGAATCTAGGGAATTAGCCGGGGATCGACCCCGGGGTCGCATGCATATTTTTGCATTCTTCTTTTCTTGCTTTAGACCCTTCCCCGCCTGCGGGTAGAGTCCGGATAGTCTGACCTATGAGGACGAGGTGCCGGACCTGGGGAAGTCCAGTCTTCTAAAAAATTATTTTATAAGCCTGTTTTTAAAAAAAATTTCAAGCATATTTGATTTGAGGTTGTTAACCAGCATGCATTGCATTAGATACAAATTAAAGAGTCAAAATTTTAATTTCATAGTCCTTAGCATTTTAGCACCCAACATAAGTCCATGGGGCCAATTAGGAGAATCTCTAGATGTCGGCCCCAACTTTCCAAAACTTTAATTATAACGTCCCTACCACTCTTCCATAAAAGACCGGATTCATGTATTTTAAATCGATTAGGTGGTTAGCTGGCTCCCCAATCCAGGCCGGGGTAAGTCCAGACCATGCACTGCATTAGTTAGGATCGGACGACTGTGGTCCAGTGTCCAAAATAGATCTAGGATCCGGGGCAGATCTTTGATTATAAGACCCCAAACATTCGGGAATCTAATCCCAAATTTCTAATAAAATGCTCAACTCTAATTAAATATTATTTCAAGTCCAAAACATAAAGCCCAACACTTAGATTAAGTTGGGACACTTCCGGATGGTTCTGGAATCTCAAAGTGTCCCCTACCTCTCATCCTTTAACTCCGTTAATAACTGCTCAATTTTGATCCATTCCCTTTTGATTTTCTAATAATTCTATTCATACTTTGATATCACTCCTAGAAACTCTAAACAAAATTCTGCCATTATTTTAATCGAGAGTTTTCGTAGGAGATTTTATCTCCCTACGATATAATTAACTACGAGGGCTTGCGCTCGTAGGAGATTTAGAACCCCACACACACCTGATTTTAAAGAAAACTCAATTTCTAAAACTTCATTAGATTTCTTTGGGAAAAGTTAAATAATGATCATCGTGCTCGCATTAGAAGAATTATCGCAGAATGGTGTCATTTCCCTTTGGGGAGATACATCCTTCTTCGATAAGGCTTTGGATGCGAATGCGATGATCATGTCTCTTGAATATTGTAATTGGGTACTTAGTTGATCTATATTTTGTCCCCTCGGGGCCATATAAAGTTCTTCTTAGAACCCGATCATAGTATTCAAGATGAGTTTACATAATTCTAAGTCTGAACACCGTTATGAAAGCTTATTTTCGTCCTTCGGGGTGATATACTCTTTCTAACGAGTTGATTCGACCTTAGAATTGGAACTCAACCTTAATCTTAAAATCCCCAAAGAAAACTAATATTTTTCAAAACATGTTTTCAAAATTCCACCAACAAGAGTGTAGTGAACCATATGCACTAATGGAAAGTATGGAGGGATTCTATCATTTCGACTCCTCAACTCATATCCTATACTTCTGATGAGAAAGGGTTTGCCAATAAGTAGTCTAATGATTAAGCATTATGTCATCATCTAAGCCACTATCAATGACTAGGCCACCTTGAGTTATCCAATCCATATTAAATGTAGGATAGGGATTATAACTATCAAAAATAAATGCCAATAATGTATCTAAATAATGACTATAAATAATCTCATCATCAGAGGAATCAAACCCGACAATCAAAGAGGAAGTGCAAAGATGTGGAGGAGTAGGAATCTTAATAACAAAGTTTTTTGTGGTATGGGGTAAATCTCTGCCTCGACCTCTACCACGCCATCCTCTACCTCTATTAAGGGAGCATCATGCCCTACTAAAAATTAAAAGGGTAATCATGCATGATTTGTAGTGGAAACCTCTATCTCATTTCAAACCTGTAATGGACCTTATACTAGTGGTTGTGAAGGAGTTTATATGAATGACTTCCTAGGACCCTATACAATACTAGTGGGTTTCATTAATGACTGTGTAGTAGGAAGTCTACAAGCCTTACAAGGCATTTAATTCTCAACTTCATTATAAATTGAGATCTCATGCATGGTAAAATGTTGAGTATCCTTGAAAAAGGAATAGTGTACATCATTCCTTATATACTTTATGCACTGGTGCAATGTAAAGGGCACGATTCCATCTTTTTGAATCCAAGGTCATCCTAAGAGAGCTTTAAATAATGTTTATGCTTTGATAACATGAAATTTTCCCTCAATTTAAAGATCTCTAAATCCCAAAGGGAAGAGATAGATCTTAGAGCATGCTAACTATGATCATTGAAGCCCTTCAGCATGATCTTATCTAAAGTAAGCTTTAAGTGACCAAGGTAGAGGCTCTATAGTGTTGAATAATTGAGGATATGGAAAAAAGTTCCATAATTAATGAGGATCCTATTTAAATCATAACAATTAACTTCAGTGGTTACATATATGGGATGATTTTGCTTAGACATCACAAAGAGAAGATCCTGATATGAGAAGGAGATGCTTGGTATTTCTCTTAAATAGCAAGCATCCTTAATAGATTCAATAGAAAAAAAAAAGCATGATAAGACTCTAGCTCTAATAAAGTTTCACTAAAATCTCTCTCATGTTATAAGACATCATAAGTTCATCATAAAGGCTGAGAAGGAAAGGAATCTTCTTCAAATAAGCCAACACATTATAATCAACATCTAATAGATAACCTTGTCCGTTTTTCTTAGCTTATACATGAGAAGAGGGGATACGATTATCTTGTTGGATAATAATATTCTTATCTTTTTTTTTAGTCATTTTGGAAGGAAGGGCCTTCCCTGAATGCAACTGGATCTCTTATGCTAAACTTATCCTATAAAACTACCGACTCTTTAGAGTCCTATAAAAGGGTCTAGGCTACTACTACACTTGTGGTTGTGGCTGAAAGTGCACTGGTGGTAATACCTGTAGTTGTGTCTAGACCTATGGTCATGGTGGTGGCCGCTATGGCACTAAACTAACCATGGGCCTCTTGCTCTTATCTTGAGACTCAAAGTAATATGCACTCCGAACTTCCTAGAAGGTGGTGACTCTAAAAACTCCTACTTTTGAGGTCTACATGGAGGTTGACTCTCAAATTTATAAGGGACTACTGTGGGTACACTATCCTGCAAACTAATAGACTTAGTCAATTACTTATAAAAGGTTTAAAAGTTGAAACCCTTCAGATATAGAGTGATAGGTCCATCACTATTTTTCAAAGAAATCTCAACTACATGATGTTCTTATAATTAACGCTCGTATTGAAGACTAAGGTTCCTCCACCTAATAATATAATTAGGCAATGACTTATGAGGATACTATATAGCGACTACCAACTAACTAACTATAACTTTGTGCCTGACACTAATAAACCTATGAATGAAAATCTACTCAACTCCATAAATATATGCATTAAATCTTTGGGGAGATTAGCATACCACTCAAATTCCACCCCAATTATAGTATGAATAAATAACTTGAGCATCAGTGCATTATTCCATATAATATTAAAATGTTTGGTCTAATACTGAGCAAATTTTGTCTAAAGTTTCCCAACCCATCAAACTATTAAAAATGCTAAAGGATAAAACTAGCGAGATACAGCTCTCTCCTAACTCTATTGGGTATAGATGACCTCCACTAACTAAATCTCTAGAATTTCTAGAGGAGATGCATTGTTTAACCTTCTATATAGTTATATCTTGAATCTATTTAGAAGAACACTATTATGACTTAGTTTTCCAATTAATGCTTTTATATCAAGTGAGTTTTTGATGATACCAAAATATTATTGTGTTGATTACAATTTTTTCTAACACATATTGGTAAAATCTTGTTTGTGTTGTTTGTGTGTACTAAAGTTTTAGGGAAATCATACTCTAGACTGCTGAAGACTTCAAGATAGATTAGATTAGTGTTTCTTGTAATTAAAGTATACTTTTTATCTTCTTCTAGAGTCTAAGAGAGTGTGATTATAATTGGGTAACTATGCACACACATACTAGGGGAGTGAGTCAAAACTTATATTTTTAAACTAAACATACTACATAATTCTTGAATCATTCTGGATGATTACTCCTGAGTGTTCCTCCAAAAAGAAGTTACTTGAATCATGCCTGGAAAATTTCTCTTGTACTATTCATATTGTATGAAGTTTGATTCATATAGATAACGTCTAGAGTACGAAATGGATACATACTAATTCATCCCAAACAAACTCACCATTTTCTAAATCGATCGCACTATACAAAATTAGTTTTATACATATGACATCCAAAGTATGAAATGGGTACGTACCAGTTTGTTCCATACGAATAGGTAATTTTTTTGAACTGTTTGTATTATATGAAATTATTTTTGTACAGATGATGCCCAAAGTACAAAATGGGCTCATCTATATTCATACCATATGAAGCTTTATTTGATTTTAACATTTCAATTGTATGATGTAGGGTTCATACAAAATCGTATCAGACAAACTAGTTTAATTTTGAATTTTTCATACTGTACGATGTCAGTTCATACATATGACTAAATGAGTATGAAATTTTTAGCTTTCTATATGATGTCAGTTTGTACATATGACTAATTGTTCAGTTTTTAGTTTTATAGGAATGAACAAGGATTTTTTAAACTATTCAAGTATGATCGTACTGCACGATCCAAGATAGTCAACTTGAATTTTTTAGTTTTCTTGATGATTTTTCTAGTCCTTTCTATATAAGGGTCCTAAAAAATAACTGTTAACACTTCTTTAGAAAATTTTTATTTGAGATTTAGAGCAGAGTGTTTAAAAGTGAGGATAGAGAGATCTTGCAAGTGGAATTTATGAAGGGTTCACAAGGTTGCCCAACGTGAGGATCTCTTTGTAAGTTTGTCAAATCTCTTCCCTATTTCTTTTAATAATCTTGAGAGAAAAACTTTGTAGAAGATCTGATACTCTTCCTTCACCATGAGGGTGAGAAAGGATGTGAGTACTCTACCATCACCTAGAGGGTGAGATAGGACTCCGGTACTGCCAATACCAGAAAGGTGATAAAGGATGTGAGTACTCTACGATCATTAAGAGTTTGAGAAAGGATGATGGTACTCTTCCATCACCAAGAGGGTGAGAAAGGATAATGATACTCTATCACAACAGGGTTTGGCAGAATAGAGGTTATTGTAAGGGCTTCTCCTCTTTATTATGGGAGAAAAAGGAGAGTTACTTAGTATTGTGCAATACCAAAAGAGAGAGTCTTCAAGGAGTGGATGTAGGTCTAGTTGTATCGAACCATTATAAAATTCTATGTTCTTCTATCTATACTTTTTCTGTATTTCTATTTTCTTTAAGTTTTAATTTTGTGGTTGGAAAAATATTTTTGAGAAAATTTTTCATTGTGATAAAATCTAAAATCAATTTTCTAAATTACCAAGAGAATTTTTAAATTACCAATTCACCTCCCCTCTTGGTTAGCCTTAGGACAAATATTTAGGTCTAACAACTTATTCAAACTTTTAAGTTGTATCAGACTTTGTATTCAAAAACTCAGGTTTAGACAACTTTTTGAAAATGATCAAGGGTACTTTTGGAAACCATAACACTTCTGAAGGATATTCAATCACTAGACCACCACTGTTTGATAACATCCCTTTCAACTTTTAGAAAACATATATGTCTACTTTTCTTTAATCTCTTGGCTACCACATATGGATTTTAGTACAAGAAGGTTACACTAAACCAACTAGACTTGTTAATGGCATTAGAACTGAAACACCATTTATTGCTTGTACAGTATAGGAAAAAGAATTAGCTCAGTTAAATGCTAAATGTTTAAATAGCTTTTTCTATGCACTTAAATGTGAGTACTATATGCATTTAAACTTATAAAATAGGTAAAAAAAATTAGGGATAAACATTGCATAACATATGAAGAAACTATTAATTTGAAATAGTCAAGATTGAATATTCTATTACACGACTATAAACTTTTGTGCATGAAACTGAATGAATCAATCTTTGATATGTATACTCATTTTACACAGATAGTTACTACATTTCATGCTTTAGATAGGGAACTAATGAATATTGAGAAAGTCAATACAATACTTTGTTGTTTACCTACATCTTATGATGCAAAGATTAAGCAAAAACTAAATCTAAAGACCTAACTATTTATATTATTGATAATCTTCTTAGATCACTGATTGCTTATCAGCAAGGAGTGACACAAAGATAGATTGATGTAGGTGACAAGTAGAAGGAGAAAAATATTGCTTTGAAAGTGGATGACGAGGAAAGTGATTAGTCTCAGCCTCAGGACGAAGATGATATTTCTTTAATTACAAGGCAATTTAGAAGTTTTCTTAAAAGGAAGCAATAAATATGTCAATAGTGGAACAAAGGTAAGTTCCTAAAAAATACAAAATTTTCAAATGAAGTAATTTGTTATGAATACAGGAAGCCTGGATACATCAAATCTGATTGCCTGAATCTCAAAGCTAATCCTAGCCAGGATAATGTTAAGGATAAAACTAATTTAAGGAAGGGCAAAAATAGATTACAAAGAGCATTATGGGTGAACTCATCATCTAATTCTTCAAAAATAGAAGCAAAATAGGAAGTCATGAACTTGTGGTTAATGGAAGATAGTATGTATCACATGGATCAAGTGGAGGTATATTATTTTTCTTATGATGAGTTATTTGAAGTTTCTGAGAAAATCCATATTGTATATAGGAAATGTAAAAAGTTTCATGCTAAGTTGAATAGAGAGTATTTAAATTTACAAAAAGATCATGAAATCCTTAGGACATATCACACATCAATTAATAATAACCACATAAAATTATTGGATAAATTTGATGATTTGAATAAAGAGCATGAACTATTGAAATCATAACATACTGAACTTGAAAAATGATTTTAAAGTGTTTATGGTTAAATCAGATCTAAGAGAATATGAATTAAAATTTGATAACTTGCTTTTGGTACCTAGAAAACGAATGTTAAAAGCATATGATTGGAGACACAACATAATTTATATCGCTAGAAGCTAGGAATAAAGGCAAGGTAACACTAGGAGATAATACCACAAGGAATGTGGTAGGTACATATATGATTGCAAACAAAAACAATTTCTTTTTATAGAAAATGTATTATTGGTAGAAGGTTTAAAGCATAACTTGTTAAGTATTTGTCAGCTTTGAGATGAAAGTTATAGTGTTAATTTTTTTTCCACAAACTACATTATAAGCTAAAATTTAATTAATATGTTGCATGTAAATAGGCTAAATAACATATACATGCTTGATTTGAATTTTATTAAATATTTTAATACTTTTTATCTCAAAATAATTATTGATGAATCTTAGTTATAGCTTAGAAAGAAACCTTAGGAAGATTACCCAGCAAGAGTGGGTTAGAGAGATACCCAAGTTAGACTTCACTAAGGATCACTTATGTGATTCTTGTCAACTAAGAAAACATGTGAAGTCCTCCTTTCTTTTAATTAAGGATCTTAGAACTAGCAAACCATTGGAAGTCTTATATATGGATTTTTTTGGATCGATTAGCACTACAATTCTTGGAGGTAAAGTTTTTGGATTTGTAATTATTAATGATTTTTCAAGATTAAATTCAGTTAAATTCTTATTTCATAAGGGTGAATAATTTGATGAGTTTAGAAGCTTTTTTACTTAGATTCAGAGAAAACTAGGGTGTGAATTTTTATCAATTCAAATTGATCATAGAGGTTAGTTTGAAAATAAAAATTTTGAATATTTTTATAGAGAGCAAGGATTGATCACAGTTTTTTAGTACCTAGGACCCCTCAGTAGAATGGAGTAATTAAAAGAAAGAATATAACACTGATAGAAGTTGCTAGAGTCATATTGGCATAATACTCACTTCCAACATATTTTTGGGTTGAAGTTGTTTATATGGCTTATTATGTTCTGAATAGGGTTAACAATAGATCCAAATTAAATAAAACACCCTATGAACTTCTTAAGGGGAGAACACTTAATCTTTTATATTTATATGTTTTTGGATGCAAGGTGTTCATTCATCATAATGGCAAAACTCCTTTAGAAAAATTTGATAATAAATTTTATGAAGGAATTTTTTAGGATATTTAGGTGTTGAAAAATCCTATAGGATTTTTAATTACAGAACTTTGGTAGTTGAGAAGATCACACATGTAGTTTTTGATGAATCTCACATTTTGGAAGAGCCAAGATTGGAATAAGATCATATTAAAGATATCTCCTAAGGAATTGAAAAGAAAATTTTGGAAGAAAATGTTGGAATCGAAAACCCTTTGCCTAGAGAATAAAAATTTTCTTAAAGTTAACCTAAGGAATAGATTTTAGGTAAACCCAGTGAGGGTATTAGAACTAGACATAGACTTGGAAAAGAAGTGAATAATTCTTCCTTAATGTCGATGATTAAACTCATTAATATAAATCAAGCACTTTTTGGATGAATTTTAGATTTTGGCCTTGTAAGAAGAATTGTATCAATTTGCTAGAAATGATATTTAGGAATTAATTGAAAAGGCCTAAGTATCAAAGTGGTATTTGAACTAAGTAGGTGTTCAAAAATAAAATGAATGAATCAGATATTGTGATTAGAAATATGGCAATATTGGTGGCCAAGGGGTATAATCAAATTAAAGGAATTGATTTTGTTCAAATATATATATTGATGAAATCTTGTTTTTATCAACAAATGAAAATCTTTATGATGATTTTTCAAAAATAATGAGTGTTGAATTTGAAATGAGTTTGATTGGAGATTTGAGTTATTTTCTTTATTTTAGCATAAAGTAAAATGAGGAAGGAACTTTTCTTAGTCAGTCAAAGTATATTAAGGGCATCCTCAATAAATATGAAGTAGATAATGCTAAATCAGTTACTACACCAATGAGTTTCTCAGTGCACTTAGATAAGGATTCTAAGGGAAAATCTATTCATCAAAATAAATTTAGAGGATTAATTAGATTTTATCATTACTTAACTGCTAGTAGACATGATATCATGTTTAGCATTTATTTGTGTGCTAAATTTCAATATGATCCAAAAGAATCACATTTGATAGCAGTTAAAAGAATTCTGAGGTATCTTTTAGGAACTAAAAACTTAGAGATTTGGCATCCTAAGCACAACTCTTCTTTTAAAATCATTGGATATTAGGATTTAAATTTTACAGGATGTAGGGTAGATCAGAAAAATACTTATGAAACTTATAAATTCATAGGAAAATCTTTAGTTTCTTGGTCAAGTAGAAAATAGAATTCAATAGCCCTTTCTATTGCTGAAGAAAAATAAATTGCCTTAGATAATTTTGTGGAAGAAGTTCTTTGGTTAAAATAGCAACAAATTAACTTAGGATTTTCTATTGGCAATATTCCAATTTTCTATGATAATACAAGTGCGACATGTATTTCAAAGAATCCTATTCAACATTCTAGAACCAAACATATTTATATTAGGCGTCACTTTATTAGAGATCAGGTGGTTAAGGGAGAAATTAAACTGCACCAAATTGCTACTTGAATCAACTTGTAGACATTTTCACAAAACAATGTCTTTTGAAACATTTAACTACTTTAGATGCAAATTAGGTGTGATTGATCTTAATTCTTAGATTGAATATCTTTAGGGGCTGCTTGGCAATAAGTGGTATTTAACTTTAGTGGGATTTATTAAATCCTGTAAATCTGGATTTAGTAAATCCAAAATGTGTTAAATCCTAAAAACTGTTTGGTATGCCAAATGTTAAATCCTGTTAAATTCGAAAAAACTGTTTGGTAACATATTTCAGGATTTATAGTAGTTAGGCATTTAAATGTGAAGAAGATAAGTATAACTTAAAAATAAATTTATAATTAAAAATAAAAAATATAATGTGTTATAAATTTAAGAATATGTTAAGTACAAATTACCCATTAATTATTATTTATATAATTAATTATATATTTAATAATAGATATATTAAGTTATATTAATTAATCTAATTATATTAATATTTAATTACTAATTAGATAATTAAGTTAAATTGGATAATTAATTTTTGCACTAATTATACAATTAACTATTTAATTAATTTACTTAAGTATTAATATTTTAAATTATATTAATTAAGTTAATCAATAATAACTTAGAGGCATGTAGGGTTTGCCTGTCATCTTCTCTTTTCGTTCTTGCTGTTCGGCTCCGTTGCTTTCGCAGGAGGTGTAGAGATTGCAGGCGTCGCTTCTTTGGCTCCTTCATGGGCTCGTGGCTGTTCAACTTTGCTCCTGCGATGACTTCATCCCGGATCAGAAGTTACGACATTTTGATCGGAAGCTACAACATTTTGATTGGAAGCAAGAACGGGAGCTCGCTGGCTGTGAAGGTAACTTTCTCCCTTTCGCGCGCTTCTTCAGATAAATCCCGCATAGATTTACTAAATCCGGCTACCACTTGGATTTACTGAATCTCGGGATATAACGCGCGCACAAAAACTGTTTGGCTGGATTTAGCGTAAATCCGACTTAAATCCTGCTGTAAATTCGATACCAAACATCACCTTAGATTTGATTTGTAATATAATGGCGTTTTTGTTTATTTTCTTAGATTATTTTTTAGAGTTTGAATAGTTGTTTTATTTTATTTATTTTTGGTTGTTTTTCTTTTGGTAGTTTTTTACTTTTTTTTTTTTGTTTTTGTTTTTACTGGTAGCATGTCATTAAATCTTAAGTGATTCATTCTTGAAATGATTCTCTATTTATCATATCTTATTTTAAGTGCTCTCTTCATACAGTATGAAGTTTTCCATTATGTATGAATTTTGTAGTGTATACAAGATATTTTTTAATGTTGAGCATAAATGACTGAGTTTTTCAATGCATATCATATTGTATTATGTCATCATCATCTGTATGGTTTAATATTTTTTTTGTACTATTGGGGATGATTTTCAAAATGTTCTGTTATTTTTTTTCAGATTGTATGTATGAAATTGCATTTTGTCTGTATGATCCTATTGTAAGTTTCTTATATCGATAAACCTAACTGTCATGAAATGATCTTTAATTTTTTTATCATCCCATACTAATAGGTGTTCATCTGTAGGATCATTTTGTCAAAACGTCTGTACAAAATGACACCTTGAGAATGATATTTTATGATAAGCCATTTCATTGAGGAGACCACACATTTCGGCTCGTGTATACACTCTTAATCAAAATGCTAGGATTATCCAGCATGTTTGAGAATATCTACCATTCCCAAAGCTGGTGATCATATAAATTTGACTCTTCTTTTGTACACTATCACATACTTGATAATAATTAAAACTCATTTTGATGAATCTCAACTTATCAGGGTCTATATTTATAAACTTTTGGATATTAGACTTCCTTACAATAAGAAGAAAAATATGGCTTTAGGATACTTAGTTTCCTATGTCTTAGAGATAAAGTACATCCTAATCCATCTTGATCCACCAACTGACCTTCCCATTTTCTTTACCGATACCTCTTTTCAGACACTATTTAATCGGGATCAAAGTTCAGAGGGAGAAGATTCTAAGGGAGAAAGAGTAGCCCCAGCTCTAGCACCTACACCTACACCTGGACCCGACCAAAACTTCTACCTAGAAATGGTTCAATATTTCGATAGATTGGAAACTCATTTTGATCAACGCTTTGATCAAATTGAGAATCACCTGAATTAGTAGGATGTTAGATACAATGAGGATATGGGTTGGATTTGAGGGAAATTTATTTCGGTTAAAACTAATATAGCTACAATTAGTAGTTACTTTATAATGTTCAACCCTCCACCACCTCCATATCATGACCCCTTAGGATATTAGTTGTACTTCTATGTTGTACTTATGAGATCTTTGTACTAGTTTTTTATATGCTTTGTTTTTTTGTGATTTCATGTGTTCTTGTTATGATGTCAATTTCCAGTAAGATGGTTGATGTTTGAATGTATCTTAAAAGATGAATGAAATGATGAAATGTTGTGTTGATGTGATTTCAATTTTCACTTCTTGAAATGTTTATATTTTTTTAGAGAAAAATCATTTATAGCTGATTTCTAGAATAGAATTTTAAATTATTTTGCTCTTCAAATTATATTCCTTGCAAAATTTAATCTCTTAAAATTTTAAATTACATTATAACTAGATATAGATTAGAAGATCAATTTCATGTTCTTATAGATAAGTATTACTTAGCTATAATTATTGTAAGATTGATGTCATATTTTTTTTTTATTTCTTTTTCAACTTTTGTTAATTATTTAAGTTAAGATTTATTGATATTGGAAAGACCCAAAATATCAAAAGATGCACAAAGCATTCTGAACTTGAAAAGATGCACAAAATGTGCCACTTCTTTTAAAAAAAAGGGATGTGCAATGTTCGCCAAAGTGAAATAGGAAGAAAATTAGCCCGAACTGAAAGGATGAACAAAGTATGCCACAAAAATAGAAAAGATGTGCAATGTCACCAATCAAAAAATCTATATTGTTCTTTCATTTATCATTCTATCTCTTATCCAAATAAAAATAATTGATAATAATCTTCACTATTGAATTAGAACTAAATAATCTTTATTTAATCATTTTTGTAATAATTTATTTTTTATTTTGATTTGTCTAAAATGAACAATGAACCTTGTTGACTTTTCTTATCTTAGTTGTTCTTTGATTTAATATTTTAGATTTTATTTTTAGCATTAGAAATTAATGTTGTATTTGAAATTAGTTTAAAATTTTCTTTCTTATCAACTATTTTTATCTATCCATATAAACTTTTCATTTCATGATGTGCTTCCCTTTTTGTTGTTGTCAAAAGGGAGACTCATTAGTTATTATTTTAAGTTTTTAATTGTTTGATGTATGTTGATTGATATATGTGTTGTATTATGTTAAGGTGTGTATGTTTAGTTCGTGTATGTTTTATTTGTGTTGTTTTTGTTTTAGCAGTTTTTATTTCTTTTTAATTTTAGGTTTGTGTTTTTGCTTTTCAAGGGAACCCCTTATTCTAAAATGGTCATTCAGTTAGGGGGAGCATAGGAGAAAAATTATCTTAAGTGTTAACTCAAACAATAATGGTTTTTCCATCATAAAAATGGGGGAGATTATTGCGACTTAGTTTTTAAATCTATGATTTTATATCATGTGAGTTTTTTATGATATCAAAATATTACTATGTTGATTATTATTTCTCTTAACACATATTGGAAAAATCTTTTTGTGTTATTTGTGTGTATTATTTTTTCAGGAAAATCAAACTCAAAACTACCGAAGACTTCAAGACAGATTAGATTAAGGTTTCTTGTAATTGAAGTCTATACTTTTTTTATTTTTCTTGAGTCTGTGAGAGTGTAATTATAATTGGATAATCGTGCACACACAATCGGGGAGTGAGTAAAAACTTATATTTTTAAAACTAATTATATTATATGATTCTTAAATCGTACTGGATGATTTGTCCTAAGTGTTCCTTCAGAAAGAAGTTAATCGAATCATGCCTTTAAATAGAAAGGTATAATTTTATTTATACTATACAAAGTTTGATTTATACATATGAAGTCCAGAATATGAAATGGATATGTACCAGTTCATCCTGAATAAACTCACAATTTTCTAAATTGATTGTATAGTATAAAATCATTTTCATACAGACGATGTCCAGAGTGCGAAATGGGTACGTACCAGTTCATCCCATACAAACAGATAATTTTTTTGAACTGTTCGTACCGTACAAAATTATTTTTATGCAAACAACATCCATAGTACGAAATGAGCTCGTCCATGTTTATACCATATGAAGCACGATTTGATTTTAGCTGTTCCTACTATATGGTGGGGTTTATACATACAATGATCAATGTATGAAACGGGTTCGTATGAAATCATATCGGATGAACTTGTTAAATTTTGAATTATTCGTACTGTATAATGTCAATTCGTACATACGACTAACATAGTACAAAATCAGTTCATTCCAAAACATACAAGGATTTTTTGAACTGTTCGTACGTATGAAGTATAATTATATTGAATGATCCAAGATGGTTAACTTGAAATTTTTAATTATTTAGACATTTTTTCTTGTCCTTTCTATATAAGTGTCCTAAAATTTGAATGTCAACACTTCTTTTGCAAATTTTCTTTTTAGAGTGAGAGTGATAGTATTTTGAGAGAGTGTTTAAAAGCGAGGATATAGAGATCTTGCAAGTGGAATTTGTGAAGGGTTCACAAGGTTAGCCAAAGGTGAGGATCTCTTTATAAGTTTGTCAAATCACTTCCCTACTTCTTTGTATACTCTTGAGAGAAGATTTAATACTCCTCCATCACCAGGAGGGTGAGAAAGGATGTAAGTACTCTACCATCACCAAGAGGGAGAGAAAGGATGCCAACACTCTACCATCACTAGTAGGGTGAGAATGGATGTCGGTACTCTTCCATCACAAGGAGGGTGAGAAATGACGATAATACTTTGCCATCACCAAGAGGGTGAGAAAGGATGGTACTCTACTTCACCAGGGTTTAGTGTAAGAGAGGTTATTGTAAGGGCTTCTCTACCTTATTATGGAAGAAAAAGGAGAGTCACTTTGGTATAGTGCAAAACTTGATGAGGGGGCCTTAAGGGAGTGGATGTAGGTCTAGTTGGACCGAACCACTATAAAATTTTGTGCTTTTTTGTCTTTACTTTTACTGCACGGCTATTTTTGTATAAGTTTTTAATTTTTTTGTTTGAAAAATATTTTTGAGAAAATTTTTCATTTTGATAAAATCTAAAATCAATTTTCTAAATTACCAAGAAAAATTTTAAATTTTCTAATTCACCCCCCTCTTGGTTAGCATTGGAACAAATCTTTAAACACTATACTGATTGATTTTGTACTAGAACATTGAAAGTCACTTTTAGGGATATTATTGGAACTTCTTTCAAGAACCTGTCCACCCTCAAACACTCTATCACTAACACTTGTGGTATTGTCGGGTCATCTATTGATGTCATAGGAGTACTTACAATCATGACCTAGTGTATAGCCCCTAATGCTATTAACTGGGAAGTTGTTGCTTATATGGCTTGAGCCATCTCGGCCATTTGCATCTATTATTGTAAAATTATGGCCTCTATATCTATAAATTGGGGAGGACCACCTTATATTGAGGTGGAAGGTATATTATCTTCCCTCTTCTCCTCCATACTATCATTTGGACCTCTCTAATCATTTGATAAACCCCACGTAGTAATAACATAAATGCGATGAAGGGAGAATCCTCATTTGCCTCCTCCCAAGAAAAATCATCCCTAGAGAATGTCTGATAGAGAGTATCGATATATGGACCCATACGATAAGAGATCATATAGAGACTACGAGAGGGAACTAACTCTAATTGAAAAGGAGAATCATCCAATGGAATAACGTCCTACTCATCTATAAGAGCATCACAAGTCATTAGGACTAATGTAGATCATAAAGAGGGATTGTATCTGACTACAGAGCTGCAACATATATCTATATTATATCAATAAGTTAATCTACCTATCTACACCTCTAGACCAACATGCTGTGATGTGACCCAATAATAATATTTGATTGTGGAGGGGGGGGGGGGGGGGGGGGGCGGTGGGGGCGAACTAATGGAACTAAGGTTAGGTCAAACTGTCTTTGATTAAGGGCATCAACCATATGATGTGGCTATCATTCCATTGTAGCAACATCTACTTAATTACTTACCATAGAACTATCCTAGCCTACTCCTAATGAGATGGTTGTCCTCTCTGCCACCCATAAAACTTTGTGGTCAACTATCGTTAAAGTTATGTATGGTCTTGAGAGATTTGATAGAGTAAACTCTCCTCACTAAAATGAACCTTACCCCAAGTCAAATTGATAATGCTCCTAATCCTCTCGCTAAGTTCTTTTATAATATTATCCTTGAGAACTCTAATACATAGAAGGGTAATGATTATAGGAGGGGCAGTGGTAATGTGGATAACATCTTCCTCATTGCCTCTATGCACTAGTGGGAAGAAGCATCCTCCTAAATTTATGTCAATGTTAGGAGCAACTACAACCTCAGTGACTTAGGGAACTAGTGGTTGGTGTGACTCCTATTGTAAGGGAACTACCCTCTTCTACACTGGCTCATAGTGAGCCATAAAAATTTCCATATACTATGCCTCTTCCTCTAATGTTACTAACCATAACCTACCTTTTTTTTCCTTTTTCCCTTCTCCTAACATTGGAGTTAGAGAAAGATGTTATATTTAAACCAACAGAATGAATGACAGGAGGGATAAGATTGACTAAAGGGATAAAAGTTTGGGTTTGCCTGGCAGTCTCAGGGTGATAAAGCCTAGAAAAAATAGAAACCTTATGTATGAAAGGGGAAGGAAGATCTTCTTGGGTGTCCCTCTTCCTCAAGGAGGAAGGAGGAGGGGAGACCTGAGCATAAGTAACCTCAACCAGAATAGTGAGAAGAGGAACTATTAGCTATTGGTGCCATTTAAACTGGTGGTATAATCAGCACAGGTCACCTAACTGTTGGATCTTTTGGTGTAGGTCTCCTAACCACTATAATTTGAATGGGTCATAACCTTGGCATTAGCTTCATAGCCACTAGGAACACTAGCTATTCATTAATGGAGACAGGATGAATAGGTGCCCAGGCTAGCTATATAATAACTAGTTAACCAAGAAAGCACATGGTTTTACATCCTCTCTTCTAAGGGGGACAAAAGGAAATAGCCTCAATGGGGGTTGTCCCACTAATGGTGACGTATGACAAATCTCTAAAGGAGCTAAACGTAATGCCCCTCTTAGGAAGGTTGGACAAAAGGGACTTTGGAAGGGTCACCCATAAATTTAAGCCAAAGGAGAAAGTCATAAAAGGACCAGAATAGGACATGTTAATATTTGGTAATAAAAAAAATAATAATTAGCATAGGTCTAAACCATGAGAGGATATAAAGGAAGAGGGTGGAATAACCTAAAAGGCTAAGTAAAAAAGAACATAATAAAGGAGCACCAAACTAAGAGTACACATAAAAGAGAATAATACATCATTCAAAAATGGAGAGATAAACCTATCCCATATGGTCACCAAAAATTTGTAGGTCTAAAAAAATGCTAATTGCATGGATCAGAATGCAAAGCGTATGATTACACTATCAATCCATCATTGGCCTTTACATTCTACACAAACAGACTAATAGGAGAGTAATGGGGGTGATGGAGTTACTTAAAGAATTATTAAAATGATTAAGGGCTCTATCAATCCATAAATAATGCTTAGATTTTCTTTAATATACATAATATAAAAACCATAATTAATATATGCAAGTATACATATCAAATCAAGTAAAATAATGATAGAGTAGAGAGTTGATCCCATGATGAAGAATGATTACCTACAAATACTAGTACTATCTACTGCAACCAAATTATCCTACTGTTTTCGGTAATCTTGAAGAGTGCTTGATCGGTTTACAAAGGATGATTGGAAAGCAAAATTTATCAGCTAACTTGTTTTGCAATGTTATATGGCTGGTGTGGAAGAGTAGATGCAAACTAGTCAGTACAAAGAAGGAAGATTCAGTTTGCTTCATAGCAGCTGAAGCTGCTTCTTTTGCGGTGAAAAGCAATTTTGTTAATATCCACCAGGAAATCTGGAATGCTAACCGGCTTAAGCTGTATAATCATTGGCATCCCCCGCCCCTTGGATGGATTAAAATCAACATTGATGGTGCTTTGAGGAAGAATAACTCGGCTGGTATAGGTGGGGTTGTGAGAGACAACAAGGGAAGATTTTTATTGGCATTTGGTAGCTCGTTTCAACATTGGGATGCGGCTCAAACTGAACTGTATGCTATGAAGTTTTTAAAGTATGTCAAGAGGGATTGGATGTCGGAAGCTCTTGGAGTCCTGATTGAAGGAGACAACCATAACATCATTAATATGCTCCAAAGGGAAATCAAAAGGTGGAAGGTTAGAAATGTTATTGAGGATAGTTTAGATTTCTTACTTGATTTTAAATAAGTTATTTTTTTCTTTTACCACTAGGTTGGGTAACAAATTAGCGTACTTGAGTGCTAATTTGGCAGTGGATGGTTCTTTTGTTTGGGAAGATCTTCAAGGTAGTTCCATTCCTTCTTCTTTCATAAATTGTTTGAAAGAGGAATGTGAAACCTTAAATGTTCCGTGAGTGTGCTGGTTGTATTTTGACTCTCGTTCTTTTTTAATGCATTTTTTGCATTGGCTTTCAAAAAAAAAATTATCCTACTCAATAAAATAAGTTTTGGTAAAGATTTAATCACTTAATTTAAAATAAAAAAATAATTAAAAAAAATATTTTGGGATAAATTAATTTAGATTGATGGAATATAAATACAATATATTTTCTAATGATTCCCTTTTATATTGATGCTATACAGAGAATATGCATCACTGACCGCTCTATCAAGAATGAAGAAATAAATGATTTATTAAACTCTTCCAACCTCAATGCCACTCTAAACTACCATTATTTGTCACCCTATAAAAATCTTAGAAGAGTAAGTAAAATGTGTACCATTAAAACCCCCACATGATAATTTTTCTCTATAAATTTGATACATAACAAGCACTATGCCTATGCTTGCATCATGCCAATGCAACAAACATTATTGTGCCTATTTTCCTATTATTAGGCTCCACATTAAACATGATATTAACTATACATATTCCCACTATTTGCATTAAATGAATACTTGATATATTAAAAACAACATGAAATTATTGATGAGGATAACACATTAGAATCCATATTTCATACACCATCAATCTAAAGCAATAAAATTTTGCCATATATATAGAATAAGTGATACATATTCATTTTCTTTAATTAGACAAAAGAAAGAAACTAAAGAAGAAAATTTATTATCGGATAGTTCAATGATCTCCTCTGCACAACTCCTTCAACATACAGAATTGTTTCCACAAATATAAGTCAAACACTCTAATGGAATGTATCTAGTACTTCTATGAATTTCCTTCATTGTCACGCATAAGAAAAAAAAATATTGAAGCACTATAAAGATTGAAATTAAATAAGTGATTGAACTCCCCTATTAACATTACAGATAAACTATTTATAGTAAATAAAAAAAGAGATTTTGGAATTATCGCGCTCGAGACACTTGCACTTGGCAGCCCAAAAAAATAAACTAACACCTCAGTGCTGAAGGTTTCCTCTGTTGTGGTGCTTGCTAATGGGGACCAACTATTTAAAAATTGACACATCACTTCAAAGGAAGATCATGGCTTGAATAGTTACAACTATAATGCTGAAGGGCTACTGACAGTTTGAAGGTTACGACATCTGCATGGCACTCCCTTGACTTAGTGGCATTGGAATTTGGTGATACGACACTTTGTAGACATGGATGTGGCTTTGCGATGCTAACTCCTTATAGGTTGCGGCATTGAGATTGTTGGATGGGCTTTGTAATGCTAACTCCAATATTACGGCGTTGAAAAATAAAGATTAGGCACCACCTTGTCCATATTTTGGTGCTCAATGTGTGTCAATGATAGCATCGTGATTGTATTATATCTAACACCGTAACACTGTATCATTCTTTAAAATTTTGCTCCTTCAGTGTATTTTCCTGCACATACAAAACTAAAATAACACATTTTTATTAACAAATTAATACGTAAACATAATATTATTTATACCTATCAAATCATCCCCAACTTATGCTCTTGCTTATCCTCAAGAATAAAAAAGCTTTGTAATTTTGTTCAAGTGATTAACTAAAATAGAAAATGACAATCTAAAACTACTAAAATATATGATAATAAAACATTATCTAGAATTAGTAAGAATGAATCAAAGTTATACTTCTAATTTAGTAAAATACCATTTGTTAATTGTTAAACTTAATCAATCATTCTTGTGTTTTCTTAATTTGAAAGTATAGGTTATAGATTTAATCTTTAACTTTTAAATGTTGAAGTGAATAATGGAGTTTTAATAATTGGATATGGTTGTAGTTAAAATTTTACTTTCATTAGTTCATCATTACTTGTTAGCTCTCTTATCTTATCATTTATAATTTTTGTATAAGATTGTTTTTCAAAATTTTAAGCTTTCATTGATACCAATTTTTGAATGTACTCATATTTTATTTTGATATTTTTCAATTCTTTTTTTTAAGAACTATTGATAGTTCTTTTCCCTTTCTTTCATGAAGTACATAATTAATGATTTTGAATATAAGTTTTTTCTATAGGATTCTCATATAATCTTAATAATTTTAATGTATGGACTTGATGAGATTATTTTAATGTATGAACTTTACGAGATTACTAATTACATCTTCAAGTAAGCTATGATATTAAATTTAATTCTAGTCATATCTAGGTTTTAATACTAAATATTCATTGTATAATTTTTTAAAAGTTAAATTCATAAATGCATAATTTATAAATTAAAATTAGGGTAATAGCTCAAATTGTTAGAGTTCAGAATTAGATTTTTGAACCTATGAAGTATAAATAGAGTTCTTTTAAACTAGGATCTAGAGTTTTATTATTATCCTAATTTTTCATAATTTTTAATTATCATTTTTATAATCATTAATTAAATAACCATAACATAAAAATAATTGGAGGATAATACAAATTTAAGCATGAAAGGAATTTTCTAATATCTAAATAAACACATATACCTTTTTTTTGTGGAAGCAAGACGAAAGGAGCGAAGGCGATCTTGGTGATTTGGGTGAAACCTTGGCGATCTGTAGTTCCCCATCGTCTTGGTATGGCCGATGGAGGTCCATGTAGAAATTTGGGTAGAGAGCCGATGGATTTGAAGATGATTTCGGCGGATCAAAGCCTGACTACGATTCTCCATCAGTCTGATTTGGCTAAGGTCTGTGATTATTACTCATAAGTTAGATTCTTGATTGAAGTTGGTAAGTTTAAAAATCTGGATGCGACTTTTGAGAAGATCTTTCATTTGCTCGATGGTGGATTTAGTTTTTTTTTAAAGAAATTTTTGCTTGGGGGGCAATTTCGACTTTGAATTGGATTATGAATCATTTGGCAGAAGCTTGCTTGTGGCGTGAATGTTCTGCTATGACTAGACTGAAGTTTTTTTATGGTAATTGCTGCTTGATAATGTATGGATTTTGTGACAATCTTGAATAACTTCTTGGAGATGGAATTTTTTTGTGTTTGAAGTTTGAATCTGAGAGGTTCTTGATGTGAATTTGGTTATTATTCAAGATACTTTGGTGCAGTTTTTTATATTATAGATGTGGTTGGCTTTGTCTTCAAGATTTGTTTATGAAGTATACATTGTTCCCTTTTCAATTAAGGATTGGAAATCTTCAAATGAGGCATGAGATGCAGGATTGGCCGAATAAGTTTCGAGAATTGTTGTGTGAGAGGAATTCAGCTTTCCGGAAGAATCTTGGAGTTAAAGCTGGTTTTAGCACTAGTTATGCAGCTTTTTTTATGACCTTGATTGGATCTTACAAGGGAGATGGTTCGAGCAAATGCTCTGGTGAAGCCAGAGTTATTGAACCTTTTACTCTAATGTTGGTTGGTTTGTATATGGAAAGGTGTTTGGATTATCTTAGAAGTGTTGGAGCTAGTTTTAGATGGGAGTTCATCCCATTTAGAATTAAGATGGTTACTTTTTTTGGTCTTTAAAGTTCAAGTCTTATTTGTTGGAGACTTGAAGGATTTGAAAATCACTGTTTTTTTTTTCTTTCCAGTATAAGGGGTGAGATGGTGATTTTCAATTCATATGAATTTGGTTGTGAAGAAGCCGACTATTGGACTCTTGATATGGGAGCTTGTTTACTTGCTTTGTCGCCGTTGATTGGTTCAGACATGGCTGTTGCTGTTAGTTGCATTGAAGTTTTAGTGAATTCTACTTTTGTTTGGAGCTTGGCGGACCCAAAGACTGTTGATGGTGGTCTGATTGTTGTTTTCATAGCTGGTTTAGTTGTTCTTTTTGTTTTCTTGTAGCAAGTTGTCATTTGCTTAGTTTTCTAATAGATTTTTCTACCTTTTTGAAACTATTGTAATGAAATGTGAGATTTTTACTAAGTTTCATTTTCTATCTATTGGGAACCCTGAAATACTAACCATCCTTTTAGGTTGTTTCAATATTTGGTATCCCCATCACCCCAATGGATCTAAAATGGAATTTAGTGGATCTCATATCCATTATGATAGTTTTAAAGGGTTTGGTTTGGCTTTCTAGTTTGTAATAGTTGTTTCTTCTTTTTAATGCAATTTGCATTTCTTCAAAAAAAAAAAACACATACTTTTATATGAGTGATAAAAAGAGCATAAAATATATCTTGAAAATAAACTTGGCATTCTTAATATAGCACATGACTGAATCTAAATTTAAACATACATGGGTTTTCTCCCAAAAACACTGAATTTTAAGTTATCAATATGACTAGGTAACAGACTATACTTAAAATTGGGTTTCCTCCCAAGCAGTGCTAAGTTTATAGTCTTTAGCTAGACTTGCCCAGAATTTCTATTTGGGTAAGGTGGATGGTTGTTATTTTTTAATTGGGTCCCATTTTATCTCTCTTCTTCTCTTTGAGATTAACTTAAATGTTACAAGGAAGAGATCTAATGGGTCTACTACTTACAAAAATTACAAGCAGACTTAGTTAAGTTTCCAATTTTTTTATTGAAGTAGCTTGGCTTTGACATTGAGCTCTCAATTACATGACCACATCTTCTAAAGGTGTCTTCCTAGTTCCATACTAATTGCTTTGATTAAATTTATGAAGATATGCTAGTCTTAGATTATTATTATCTTGATTTTGTTTATTCCAATTTGTGCCTTAGTTATTTTGACCATAAGTCCATTAATTTCCACCATTATTATTTAAAAAATTAAAATTTGGGTGATTCATCTAACCTGGATTATATGTATTTGAATAGAGATTATTTTGTCTTCTAATCATATTTATATTTTCAATCCCTTGGATATTATTTTCTTATATTGTGCATTTATTTTCCAAATTTAAAGATGAATCAAAATTTAAGCCTAAAGTGCTCAATTTCTTTGATATTACAACAACTTGTGTAGTCAAAATAAATAAAGAATTATTATCATATACTCCATGCACTCTCTTAGGATTTAGCCTATCAGCAAGACACTACAAATTTTTTGTTACTGTTTCTTCAATTAATTCATAAGCATCTTCAAATGGCTTCGATATCAAAGAACCTCTACCTACAGCATTAATTATAGCTCTAAGGGATTTGATTAATCTATTATAAAAAGTTTGAATTATTGACCAATAAAGTAAGGCATTGTGAGGGCACTTTCTAAGTATCTCCTTGAATCTTTATCAACTATCATAAATAGATTCTCCATCTAACTGAGTAAAAAAGTGATGTCATTTCTAAGCTGGGCGGTAAGTTTGAGTGTTTATTAGAATTTTTAAAATGGTTTAATTAGCTGGATTTTCTTGATTTTGCTCCAAATGATTTCTAAACTCCTTGAAATCAACTCCAAAGGTTAGGAATAACCTAAGGAGAGATTTCCAAGTTTTTTACGAATTTTCTATAAATTTTAATTATTATTAATTAATTAAATTAATTAAATAATTATTTTTTCTTAAAATTAAATTAAGTGTTGGATTGCTATTAAATTAAGTAGTTTTAATTTACTTTGATTAAGGGTTCAATTCTAGTTAGTTAGATGTATTATGTGTATTTTTTGGGTTGAAATTTGATTTATTATAATTTTTAGAAACTTTGAGGGTTATTTAAGAGTTTAAGATTAAAAAAATTGATTAAGGGTCTTAATGATCTCTAAAACCAGTGAAAAGTTTTCTTAAGGGTAAGAGTGTGACTAAGTTTAAAATAAAATAATTGAAAATATTATTAAAATAAATTTTATAGGGTTGAGTGAACCACTGATTTTGAAAAATATTTTGAAAATAATTTTTAACTTTTAAAATAATCAACATAATATTTAGTAAAATATTAATTAAATATGATAGATATTCAATTAATTCAAATCATTTAAAATAAATTAAAATTTGAATCTTAAAATTAAATTATTTGAAATTTCAAAAATTTTTATATATCATATAAATTTTTCTAGTTTGAAATGAATTTCTTTTGAATTTAAATTTTTATGGTAATTAAAGGTATCTAAAACAATTAAAAAATAATAATTAATAATTAAATAATTTTCAAATTAAACTTAGTTGAATATTAGATGTTTTCTAAAATAATATTATATATATATATATATATATATATATAAATATATATATATATATAATATTCTTAAAATAATTTTAACTTAACCTTATGTAAATGTTAGTAAAATATTCAAATATTTTAACAATTAAATAATTTAAAATTATATATAATATAAAATATCTTAAGTTAATTTAATTTAAAATTAAAATATTATTTAAATTATATCAATAATATTTATAATTAAAAAAATATTGATTTTTGATAATATTTAAATTAGTATTTAACTAAATATTAATTAAATATTTTAAAATTACTTAAAATATATAATATATTTTTAAATACAAGTAATTTTAAATTAAAGATTTTGAAATTCTAGAAATTCTTAGGTATTTTATGCATTTTTTGAATTTTTATTTAATTCTTTCATTTATTTTTGAATTAATTAAAATAATTAAAACACTAGTTAAAACTATTTAATTAGTTCTGGCGGCACTGCTGACATGTGGCGTGATAGCGTTGGTGGATCGGGATGGCGCGGCGGAGGGCCAATGATTGGATGATTGCGTGGGGTGGGGGGGGGGGGGGGGGGGGGGTTGGGTGGGGCACGCGCTTTCCCACTTAACGACATCAACATGAAACCTCAGCCATCTGATCGAGCACAGTTTGATGTGGACGACAGAGATCACACCGGACAGAGATCTCCATAATAGTTCAATCCCGCAGTTTAGAAAAGCTGCGACGTGGTTTGATTTGAACCGTTGGTTAAAGGATTAACGGCCTAGATATCGTGCAATGACTATACGTAGCAGATGCCGTCCGATCACCCACCATCTCAAATGAACGGCACTGATTGAGCCGAATGAGGAATACACCATGTGATCAGATCTGAGTTATGAATCAGCCACGAAATGGTGTGATCCATGCCGTTGATCAAAGGATCAACGGCTCAGATCATGCCTAGTTCAGTTCTACATAAACTGTGGCCTATAGTATGTTTTTTTATGATTTCTCTCAACTGGATCAATGGGTTTGCTTGAAGTTTTAAATATGGACTAAATATGTGAACATAAATAATGGGGTACACTTTTATTAGCTTTAAAGTTACTTATTAAAAATCTATTTAGCCTAGTGTACCCTAAGCTAGGGTTGAGCTTTTACCTCAATCCAACTAGTGGATTTAGAAGATCTATAGTTTTCTGAAATTTTAGTCTGTCCACGTATAATTTTGTAGAAGACTTCAAGAGCTGGAACTCTCTGGATCGAAAGATAGAAGCCCTTGAACGAAAAATGTCTAGACTCACTGGGAAACTCATCACCGGCAGCTTTGACCAGTTGATTTTGACTTGGAAAATGTAGGAGAGGCTGCGGGGAGCTTGATTGATCTGGTAGTTCAGCTAGGAGGAGCTTGAATAGAGAGAGAAGGCTAAGGTTTTAATGAGGGCACATTTCCTCCTTTTGCCCTATTCAAACTCCATTTGATCTAATGGAGGGTCTTGATTGCCTTGGATGGACTCCAGGATGCTGCCACCTGTCCATGGAGTAGTTGGGAGCAGGAGGATCAAGGAAAAGAAGACACATGAGGTGGAAAGGCCCCTTGGTCCCCATTTGGACACATGGAATGGTGGGAGCCTTATGATCTTGATCTAAGGGCTAGGGAGATCTCTGAGAATATTCTAGAGACTGGCCCAATAGCTGGAATGATTTGGATTAGGATTGATTAGGTTTAAAAGGAGTTTTGACCAAGTTTGACCCCTCTTAACTCTTGATTTGACTGTTTGATTGGTTTAATGCCACTTGGACTGGTGAGGTGGCAAAGGGTAGAGTGTATTGAATGCTGATTGCTTGGTTTGGAGCTACGGATGAAGCTTGAGGTGTTTTGACCATGTTTGACCACACCTAAAGCCATTTAGACCACCTTGTTGACTGTTTGACTGGTTAAACAGTCAACTTAGGCTTAGGTGGAAATGGGATAAATCTTGATTGCAATTTGAAATAATTTTAAAGAGGTTTGAGACTTGCAAGTTGGAGTTTGAATAGAAGTATGAGAGCTTGAAGTGCTTTGACCATGTCTAAACATGTTGATTTGGTCAAAGTGACCATGACTTGGCTCATGGTGCATTTGGAAAGGTTTAAGGCATTGGTAGGAATGATTTGAAAGCCTGATAGAAATTTGACCAAGTGCACATGGTGGTTTTGATCCAAACATATAAGTTTGACCAAAATCAAAATGTTGACTTAGTTAATTTGATTTGCCAATGGTTAAGACATGATTGAGAAATGAGTAGGAGTTGATTTGGAGTTTGAAAGGGGTCAAATGGGTTGAATGGATTAAAATGACCCATTTGAACTCTTAAGGGCTCATTGGGTCAGCCAGGTTGACCAAAACTTATTTTTATTGAGTAAGACAATTATTATAATTGCACTAGAATATAGTAGTATTTGCAAGTAAAAATTCTTTCTCGTGGGACCAATACTTTACTCTATCACTATATTACTTGATTTGGCATGTATATTTATATATATTAAATGGGTTTTTATAATAATTTTAATATCAAAGAAAGCTTAATGAATATTTATGGATTGATAGAGCCCTAAATTATCTTCACAATTATTAAAGTTTCTCTACCACCCCAATTAAATTTTTGGCATTGTTGCCAGGGAAGAATTTGTTTTATTTGTGAATTTACTTTTTTTAGATCAATTACATAATTAGTCCTATTATACTCTTATATTCTTTTTTTTTAATTTATTGATTGCATATCTCTAGTTGCATGCTTACAAAACATAGAGGGAAAACACATTTATATTTTTATTCTGAAATTGAGCCAGCCTTTTCTAAAGTTAGAACAACCAACAAGATTTTTAAAAGAGTTGACCCTATTTAAAACTTAAATCAATCTAGACCTCTCAAAGATTTTGCAAACCCTTTAGTTTATGGAATTCACCAAATCATAAATAGATCTACCATCCAATTAAATAATTTTGAATTAAAACCTGAACCATTTAGGTTGTATAAAATTCTCAATTTGGGGAAATGCCTACTGAAGACCCTAACTTAAATTTAGAAAGTTTATTTGAAATTTGTGTAACATTTAAGTATAGTAATGTTAGTGATAATGCCATTAGACATAAAATTCTAGAAATCCTTCAAATTTGAAAAAATCAACAATATGATCAAACTTAAGTCAAAATCAAGTTAAAACTTCAAACCTTCCTAACTAAATGTAGAAAAATCCAAATCCAGCAAACTTAGTGTCTAATAACTCATCTTAAGGTCTAATATTTTAATAAAATACTAACTTTCTGGAATTCAAGCTTAATTAAAAACTCAATTTTTGAACACTTAATTAAGTAAAATAATCAAAAAAATTCATAGAACTTGAAAATCACTCTAAAACTCTAGAAATCTTTAATCAACCTTTAAAAATAGTAATAAACCAATTTTAACTAAATTTCACCTACTTTCAAATCTTAATCAACCTAAGCCACTTAATCATACCAAGTACCACTGGATAACTCAGGCCTACAAAGCTATTAAATTAACCCCAAGGAAGATGAAATAAACTTCACGACTTCGATGAGAAACAAAGGTGGTGTCCAACAAATAATTAAAAGTTAATTTTAAAATTAATCTTAAGCCATTAAGATTTAAAATTCAACTAAATTTCCCTTAAGCATTTCAACCAACCAAAATTATAAATAACTTGAACTACTTATCCTATATAGGGCATATCAAAACCACACAGCCTTTGCCCCCACTTTAGATGGTTTGCTAGGACAACCAACTCTAGTTTTAGGCTAGGCCAGTATTTATTACTCTGCTGTGTGCCAGGTTTTCGAGCTTTCAATAAACGCTGGTTGCTAGCTTAAAATTGATGTATTTATTTACTTACTTTTCTGCACTCTGTGTTGTGAGTAATTGAGCATTTTAAATTTTAAATATTAATTGCTTGGGATTGATTAAAACTGCTTTAGACTGAATATTAACTGCTTGGGATTATATATAACTTTTAATTATAAGGATAACCCTGCAGGATCGAGTCTAGAATTTTATCTTTTCAAATGTAATTTGATTATATAATGGTTGTGATATATTCAAATTGACTTGAGTTTGGGATGTTTAAGATCAAACATGAATTCCAAAGAGGAGAAGACATCCCTAAAGCGGAGAGTCTTCTTCCATTTGAAAGATCAAGTTAGGATATTCTTTAAATATCCAAAGAGGAAAGATAACACCCCATGCAAGGGGGAGTTTCTTTTCATTTGGATATCTGGAACTAACAAATCAAGATGCTCATGAAAATATTAAGAAGTAAACAATGAGAAGAATTCCAAATCTTAAAATCACTTAAGTCTTAGGAGTAGAATTTAGGTTGTTGTCAGTGGTGCCCGGCCACTTTACTTTTCTATAATTTTGGGATGTAATGTTAAAAGGCACTTGCCTATGGACTTTTAATTTGAATAATTAATTTAGTTGATTTATTTACTTGATTGCGCACTAGAGTTACCTACTTTTCTAGTCTTTTTATCTACATGTTATATTTGCCTTAGCCTGGAGTACGATTATAGGCTCATAAGGATATATCAAAATTCTTCTACATTCATTAAAGTTAAAAAAAAATTAAGATAAGATAGAAATTCTAAACAGTCTTAAGAAGTAAGCTTGAACTCGCCGAGGGTTTTTCATGCATTCATATTGAACCTTCTCTACCTTATTCGGCACCTCCTTGCCTACGGGTTTTGGCAGACCACCTAGCCTATGAGGGTGCAAATCTGTCAAGAGGATGTTGTGCAATCTCTAGGGAAAATCTATTTTCTAAGCCAAATTTTTAAATTGCTTCATTTTGATTCATGCTTTTAATCGAGATAACTAGCATACATTACATTAGTAACAAATTAAATTGAGTCTAAAATTTTAATTGCATCTATTTAGACATTAAATACCCAACATAAGTTAAGGTGCCAATTAGGATCTACTCCAGATGTCAGCCCCAACACCTCAAACTTAATCTAATTAACATCCTTACCACTCCACATTAAATGACTAGATACATGTTTTTTAAAGTGCTTAGGTGGTTTAGCTAGCTCCCCAATCCAGGCCGGGTAAGTCCAGATTTGCATTGCACTAGCTAGGTTCGAGTCACTGATTTTTAGCACCCAATTTAGACTTAAATTTTGAGGAAGGCTTGGGCTATAAGACCTCAACCTCCGGGAATTGAATCTATAATATCTAATAAAATTGATCACTCAAGTTTAAAATATCTTTCAATTAAATTAAAGCCCAACATTTAGAGGTTGAGGTATTTCTGAAGTAATTTAGAATCTCAAAACACCTCCTACACTTCTTCTTTTGATTCCAGAAATAAGTGTTCAACATTGAACCAATCCCATTTGAAAATTCTAATCCTTACCTCCTTTGACATCAAACTTTAAGATCTTAAATGAAATTTTTATCTCTATTATAATCGAGAGTATTCATAGGAAACTCTGGTTTCCTATGTTATAATTAACTACGAGGGCTTGCGCTCATAGGAGATTTAGAAATCTAGACCAGATTTTCAAAAATCAAAATTTTCAAAACTTCAATCAATTATCTTTAGAAATTCAAACAAAAATGGTGATCATTATTATTATATTCAAATAATAGGCAATGAATGATATTTTCTTCCTTCGAGGAAATATATCAGTCATTGATATGTGTTCAAATATGAAATTATTGATACTACATTTTGATTATCATAGCTAAATATTTGATTGAACACCATTTTGATCCTTTGGGATCATATGTAGTTCTCTCTCAAAATTCAACTATGATATTCTCGATTAAATTTATAATTCTAAATCTAAACTCATTAAGGGATTTTATTTTCACCTTTCGAGGTGATATATTATCACCAATGGATGTTTGATTTCAGAATTAAAATTCAAATATCAATTTTGAATTATTTTCAAAGAAAATTACACTTTTTCAAAACATATTTTTCAATCAAATAATTATTTAACTTCATTTCTCAATCTTTTCAATTTAAGTTGACCATTTTTTCAAAGATTCTTTTAATTTTCCTATTGCTAATCTCGGCCTGATCACTAGTTTGAGAATAATAACTAGTTGTTACTCTATGATTAATTTCATATTTCACCAATATTTTTTTATTTTTATTACAAAAATGGCTTCCTCCATCACTGATTAATACTCTTAGCATTTCAAATTTTGGGAATGTACTTTTCTTTAAAAACTTAATCATAGTTTTAGCATGAATTTTAGAAGTTGGAACCCTTCAATCCACTTTGAAACATAGTCCATAATAATAAGAATATATTGATTTTCATAGGACAGCACAAAAAGTCCCATAAAAACAAATGCCCAATTATTAAATATTTCTATTTCAAAAACATTATTCAATGGCATTTGCAATTTTTTTTATAATATTCCCTATTCTTTGGCATTGACTGTTGATTATCTATAGGTTGTTAAGCCTATGCTAATGTCCCCAGGCTAACCAAGAGAGGGGTGAATTGGTAATTTTCAAAATTTCTTGGATTTGTAATAGAAAACTAATTTTTGCAAAAGTAAAATTTTCAACCACAAATACTAAAGTGTAGAAAATAAAATTATGGAAAATAAATGGACACACAGATTTATAGTGGTTCGGTCCAACAATACCTACTTCAACTTCCTGAAGACTCCCTCTTCAAGTATTCCACTATTACAAAAAGTGGCTCACTTTCCCTCACAGCAAGGCGGAGAAGCCTTCACAATTTTCCTCTCTTCCACGAATCCCCAATGCAGCAGAGAACCATATCCTTTCACACTGTCCAAGTGTTGGCAGAGAACTGTCATCCTTTCACACCCTCCAAGTGTTGGCAGAGAATTGCTATCCTTTTATACTCTCCAAGTGTCGGCATAGAACCAGATCTTCTTCAAAGATCTTCTCTTGGACAACAAGAAAGAAGAAAAAAATAGTAACCAAAAATCAAATGAGATTCTTACCTTTGAGTACCTTTGTGATTCCTTCACACTCTACACGTAAGAACTCTCTTTCAAACACTCTCACAATCAGTCTTTCACTTGCTCTTGAAAAACCATGAGGAACAACACTTTTCACATCAGTTTCTAAGGACCTTTTATATGAAAGAAACAAAAAACTATTGAGAAAATTGAAATTTTCCATTTTAAGAATGTATGATCATATAATACAATTGTATTTTCATACGTATCAATAAGTCAAAAATTGTTGCGTACGAACCTGTATAAAATATTTTCATACATGATGATTATCTAGTCTAAACCAAGTTAATATTGTATAAATAGTTAGAAAATTTTTCAACTTCATCGGGAAGAAAAGGTACCCCATATTTTTGTACTTTGGACGTCATCGGTATGAACAAGAAATCATACAGTATGATCCATTCAAAAAAATTTGGCATTCATCAGGACGAAAAGGGACCCTTCAAATTCATACTCTGGTTATTGTCTGTACGAAAAGGATATCGTACAGTACGACAAGTTCAAAAAAACATTCAGATTTATCGGGACAAAAAGGGACCCGTCCAATTCGTACTCTACAAGTCCTCTATATAAACAAAATATTCTACAGTACGATCAGTTCAGAAAAAGCTTTGAATTCAATAGGACAAAATGGGACCCTTTTTTTTGTAATCTGGACATCGTCTATACGAAGTACCCTTCGTACAATATGATCGATACTTAAAAAAATTTTCTCCTTTCGTTCATTTAACTGCTTGTATAAGAGTATAGTAGAACAAATTATCCCATACGAAAGGAATTTGTACATTATAATTAGTTTAAAATTTTTACTAATTTTAAACACTCCCTAGTGTGTATGTGTGCATAGTTGCTCAATTACAATTACACTCTCTTAGACTCAATAAAAATAGAAAATACATACCCCATTTACAATGAACCCTAATCTAATATGATTTAAAATCTTGAATAATCTGGAGTATGATTTTTCTGAAATGTTAGTACACTCGAATAACAAAAGCAATACATCTAAAATATGTTAGGAGAAATTATAATTAAAATAATAATATTTGAAATCATCAAAAACATACATGTTACATGAATCTCAACAATTGAAAAACTAAGTTACAATAATCTCAACAATCTCCCCCTTTTTTATATTGGAAAAATAATTATTATTTGAGCTAACATGTATACCTTAAATTTCTCCTTAGCTCCCCCTAAAAGAATGAACATATGAATATAGGGAATTTCCATGAAGAGCACACAAATAGTTTTTAATTTTTAAATACATAAACATCAAAATTCAAAAACATAAATAAAAAAACACAAACACATAAAAAAATAATAAAAACACACACAATATTACTCCCCCTTTTGATAACAAAAAAAAGTGAAGAAGAAAATTGAAAAGAAAGATGTAAAATGAGAAACCAAAATAATTGATCTCGAAAGTGATTGGAATATAGTTGCAATAATAAAGTTAATTACATGAGATGAAAAAGAAAGATTAAAAAAAACATTAAATTAAAGAATAACTTAGATAAGAAAAATTTACCGAGTCATAATGCATTCTAGACAATTAGATATGAAAGATTAATGCAAAAGTGACGAAATGAATATTAGTTAATTTCAATTTTTAATATAAAATATAATTGAAAATTAGATTGATTGGAATTAAAAATTAAACGATAGAGGAAAGAACATAAATATATCAATTGGCGACATTATGCATCTTTTCAAATATTTGTTGCACACTTTATGCATTTTTTTTATTTGGGCTAATTTTGTTCCTCTTTTTACTTTGTGAACCATTGCACATTTTTTTTATTTTTGTACACACTATACATTTTCTTTTGATATACACTTTTTTTTATTTAGTCTTTCAAAAATCAATAATCTAAAAATTAAATTTCTCTAATAAAAAATAAATTATATTGAAAAATAAATAAAAATAATAAGAAATCAAAATTACAATAATAATATTCAAATTATGTTTGCCTATAAAGAATATGAGATTTATATGCTTAACTTAATTGAGTTATAAGTTAATTTAATTTTTTAAAAGAATAGATTTCGAAATAAAATTAATTTTGTAATGCAAGTTAATTTATAACACATTTTGAGATCAATTAAAAGAGGCATTTGATGTAGGAAAACTCATATTTCAAACTAAGAACAAAAGCAACATCACAAAACATGACATTTTTATTGATATCAAAAAGATTAGATACATTAAATCCATTGATACCAATAAACATAACATCCAAACATACAACATCACAACATCAACACAAGTCTAAATATAAATAAGTACTACTTAAATAAAAAAATAAAGATACCATCACATCATCACATCAAATGCAGAAGGCTGATACAAACAACATCAAGAAAGTACAATTAAAAGTCAGGGGCCTTGGTATAGCGGAGGACACTGGTTGAATACTAAGAAATAGCTAATCATCATAGCTACATTCGTGTTCACTGAGTAAAACTAACCTTAGATCCACCCCATATCTTCTTGGTATTTTGTATCTACTGCTTTAGATGAGTCTGAATTTGATCAAAATGAATCTATAACCGATCAAATCACTGGACCATCTCCTAAATGTAATTTTGATTAGGTCCCTGAGCATGTGGAGGTGCTCCCCCTTCTCCCTCAGTATCCTCACTAGAACTCTCATTTCTCCCAAAAAGAGATCAAAAAGAGGCATCGGTGAAGAAGATTGGCATTTCAGTGGGAGGATCAATATGAATAATATTACACTTCTTTTCTAAAATGTAGGTCACTAAGTGTCTTAGAGCAATATTTTTCTTACTCTTATGATGAGGAAGCCTAATTTCAGAAAGTTTATGATAGTAATCCAAGATGAGTTGAGTATCATCAATAGGTTATCCAGTCACGATCAAATAGGTAATGGTGGACAAAAGATGACTCATATTTATGCGATGACCAGCCTTAGGAATGATTAAAGTTCTTAAGACATGCTGGATGACCCTAGCATTTTGATTTAAAGTATAGACTCTAGCTAAGTGAGAAACTTGAGTTACAACTCTAAGATTTTTATTTATCTCAAACCAGTCAAAATCAAATTTAGAAGTTAAAGTGTATGCTCTAGTTCCATGAGTCCATGAGTGAAGAAAATTTCCTAGATCTTCCTTAGTGATTTCCACACACTATTTTTTGACAATGATGTTATCCTACTTTCAATCTCACTGAACCTCATATTTGCTAGGAAATAGTGAAAATTCTCTCTGTGGTAAGCATAAATCAAAGTTAAAATGAAAGAGAACTAAATTGAAGCAAAAAGAGGTATAACATAAAAATGGATTTCATCTTGAAAGAGGAATCTTTAAGGAGTGATTTGGAGGCAATATACCTAGAGAAAGAATCCACATTATCTCTAAAAAAGAAGTTGTCATCCCCACACCTAGATGATGATCTCTCAGTAACATAAGAGTACTTGCTAGAACTTGCCATTCCTAGGTTTGAGCCTCTAGAAGGATTCAAGAAGGGTTTGGAAGTGAATGGAAATAAATTCAATAGCCCTCCTATTTAAAGAAAAATGACCTATCACACAGTATGAAAATGGATTTGTAGGTACAATCTTGAGATTGTATAGTACAAAAAAAATTTGTTTGGATGAACGATAACGTCCAAAATGAAATGACTTTTTATAAACACACAATTTATGAGACATCCTTTCGTACAAACTTTTTGGCCATACGGTCGTATAGACGAACAGGTGTTCATCTGGGATGATCAGTTATTTAAGATAGTTTTAATGATGGTTAGGTTTGTTCCCTATAGAAAATGACATGTTGATCGCATAGACAAAATACAATTTCATACGTACGATTAATAATAATAACTAACTCTAACTGGATAACTGTCCACATGTGTATAAATGAATATGTACAGTTCGTACGTATGATGACCACATCATACAGTATGAAAATTTATAAAAATTTAAAATTTTCATGATTAACTCCAAGAAAAATCAAAAACATGATACATAATTTGTACTGTAAGAAAATATTTCATATAATATGAACAAAACACTTAGAAAATGAAATCCAGAAAAATTCTCAAATTTAATAGACCTTACACAAGTGACAAATGTCTAAATTGAAAAACACCCAAGATAAAAACTAAAATGAAAACACTCACAACTAAAATGAAAAATAAAACAAAAACAAGATCAAACACAAGTAAAAATATATGAAGTTTGCAGAAGATTTTATCTAAGCATTAAGATCAATCACACCTAAGCTTGTTCTTAAGGTGCTAAAAGTATCAAAGCCTAGTAGTTTTGTAAAAATATCTGCAAGTTGATTTTTCAATTCAAATATGATTCAATTAACATTCTCCTTTGGCAATATGATCCCTAATGAAATGATGTCTTATGTCTATATATTTGGTTCAAGAATGTTGAATATGATTCTTTAAAATACAAATGGCACTAGTGTTATATTAATAAATTGGAATTGTATCTATTGAAAATCCTAAATCAAACAACATGACTCAATGGAAAAAAAGGATTCATGTAGCTTACCCCATGTAGTGGGACAAAGGCTTGATGATGTTGTTGTTGTAAAGGATCAGTAATTGAAATTCTTCAAAAGACCCACATGTTCTTGATATATGTTAACAACAACATCATGCCTTTATCCCACTATGTGGGGTGAAAGACCTATATATGTTAGAAGAATAAAAAAAAACATATAGCAGCTATGTTCTTTGGCATCTTGCCTGCTCAATGACAAGTAAATGCCACTAATTACCATATACTGTGAAAGAAGGATAAACTTGGATTACGCCAGTTTCACCTCAACAAATTAGATCTTTATTTTTATAAATTAGCAAGGAAGAAAATATACAAACAGTTAGAAAAACTTCACAAAATTTGTTCACATAATTAATAAATTAAGCAATTTTTGGTAAATAGTTTCGTTTATCTCATGCATTGTTTTTACCTTAGTAATATACCACCAGTAGCAAATCAATATCTTTTGGAGTTGGAGAATAATGGAGAGTTGATGGTCAAGCCTGGAAGCCAGAGGATTTAGAGCAGTAATAGGAAAGGAGATAAAGGGAGGTACATCGCTGTGCTCCAATTTGTTGGCCGGTTTGCAGTTTATGGACCGATATTATGGTTCAATGTAAAGTTTGATGATTCAACTAAGAATGTTTACCCGCCCATTGACTTGATTAAGGAGGAGATAATAATGTGGGAAATGGATTAGTTGATATCTATATTTAGTTATATCACTTAATTGTTATTGAAGAATAACGAGGTAATTAAGAAGAGAATGCTTATTGTATTGTAGAGCATATATAAATTTGTGATCTTAAATTGCAAATATAATGGCGGTTTTAATTTTATGATAATGTCTGTCAAAGATTAATTTGATAATTATGAGGTCGTTTGATCAGATTGTTGGGTTGTATGTTACATTAGTTGTCAAAATAATTATGAGAAAAATAAATGTATGAAAAATTATTATGAACATAAAAAAAAATTTCTTAAAAAAAAAAACAAAAAATTTTTTGGTTACATACTAAATATAGATAATTAGTCATCATAAGAAATTTTAAAAATCAGTAAAAAATTATAAAAGAAATCTAAATGTAATAATAATTTTATGTATAGTCAAATTGGTAATATAATAATGATATGGGAAATAAAATAATAATAATTTATTTTATTTATGTCTCACCAAAACAAGGATAAGGGTGAGGAGAAACCCATGTTCAAGAAAGGTAAGCTAAGAACCCATAAGCCTTCAAGGTAAATTTCATTGGAACCCCTTATTTTAAATTGGTCATTTATTTAGGAGCTTAGGAGAAAAATAGCTTTAAGTATTTACTCAAACAATAATTATTTTGTCATCATCAAAAAGGTGAAGATTGTTGCAACTTACTTTTCAAATTTAGGCTTTCATATCATGTGAGTTTTTTTATGATACCAAAAAATTATTGTGTTGATTATTGTTTCTCCTAACACATATTGGAAAAGTCTTAATTATGTTGTTTGTGTGTACTAATATTTTAGGAAAATCATACTCTAGACTGTCGAAGACTTCAAGATAGATTAGATTATGGTTTACTAGTAATTGAAGTATGTACATTTTCTTTTTCTTGAGTCTGAGATAGTATGATTATATTTTGGTAACCGTGCACACAACACATTGGGGGAGTGAGTCAATACTTATATTTTTAAAGCTAATTATATTATATGATTCTTGAATCGTACTGGATAATTTGACTTGTGTGTTCCTTCAGAAAGAAGTTAATCAAATCGTGTCTTAGAAATTTTTCTTGTACTGTTCATATTGTATGAACATTAGTTCATACAGACAACATCTAGAGTACGAAATGGATACGTACCAGTTCATCCCAAATGAACTCCCCAATTTTTTGAACTGGTCATATTATATGAAATTAATTTCATATAGATGGTGTCAAGAGTACAAAATGGGTACGTACCAGTTCGTCCCATATGAACAGGAAAATGTTTTAAATTGTTTGTATTGTATGATGATGTCCAGAGTATGAAATGGGCTCGTCTATGTTCGTACTATACAAAGCATGATTTTATTTAAACAGTTCATACTATAGGATGTGGGGTTTGTGCAGATGATGATCCGAGTACAAAATGGGATCGTACAAAATTATACTAGGTGAACTTATTCAATTTTGAATTATTAATACTAAATAATGTCAGCTCGTACATACGACTGACAGAGTACAAAATTAGTTCATTCATGATTGTACAATGATTTTTTGAACTGTTCATATGTATGGAGTATAATCGTGCTGTAGGATCCAAGACAATCAAATTGAATTTATCAGTTATTTGGACGGTTTTTCTTATCTTCTCTATATAAAGTCCTAAAAAACTGACTGCCTATAGAACTCCTACTATGAATTTCTTTCGAGAGTGCACTTGGACAGTATTTGGGAGAGTGTATTGGGATTGGAGAGTAAGAGATCTCTTAAGAGGGATTTGTGAGGGGATTCACAAAGTTGTCCAACAGTGAGGATCTCTTACTTATTCTTCAAAGTTCTTCTCTACTTTTTTTAAGGCTCTTGAAAGAATATTTTCAAAGGAGATTTGGTACTCTTTTGACACCAGGAGGGTGTTAAATGATGATGGTACTCTGCCAACACCAGGAGGGTGTGAATGAATGATAGTAATCTGCTGACACCCTGAGGGTGTGAAAGGACGATGGTAATCTACCGATCGTAGGAGGGTGTAAAAGGATGATGAAACTCTACCGACACTAGGAGGGTGTAAAATGATGACAGTACTCTACTAACACCAGGAGGGTGTGAAAGGACAATGGTACTCTGTCGACACCAGGATGGTATGAAATGATGATAGTACTTTGCCTACCCAATGAGGGTTTGAAAGGATGACGGTACTCTGCTAACACCAGGAGGGTATGAAAGGATGCCTGTTCTCTGCCATCACCAGGAGGGTGTGAAAGGATGATGGTACTCTATCATACTCGGGTTTGGTGGAAGAGAGGTTATTCTAAGGGATTCTCCACCTTGTTGAGGGAGCAAAAGAAGAGTCACTTTGGTATAGCACAATACCTGAAGAGGGAGTCTTCAGAGAGTGGATGTAGGTCTAGTTGGACCAAACCACTATAAAATTTTATGTTCCTCTATTTTTAAATTTTTAAGGTATTTTTATTCTCTATAATTTTTTAATCTTGTGGTTGGGAAAATATTTTTGGAAAATTTATAATTGTGTTTAAAATTTTAAATTTGATTTTTTAATTTACCAAGAGATTTTAAATTACCAATCCCCCCACCCCCACCCCGCCCTCCCTTCTTGGTTAGCCGTGGGATAACTGCTATAGGTCTAACAACCTATTTAGACTTTCAAATGTGATTTAAGCCCAATAACATAATATGATAAAAGACTATGGCTCCTAAGAGGGGGTGTGGATTGGGCGGCTTCAAATTTTTTTTAACAATTTAAAATTTATTTTTTTTCTTTAATTGAAAACTTTTTCCAAAACTTTAATTAGTTATTTTATGATTAGGGAAAACAACCAAGCAATAAAATAAAGTACAAGAAAGAAAAGCAAGGACACATGCAACTTATTTTTATGGTTTGGCCAAAACTTAAAAAAATTGCTTAATTGGCTAAAATTGATGGTATAGAGAATATTAAATGTGTTTTAGAATATTTTTGGATTGAATAAATAAAATAAAATAAAATGAATATAAGCTATAAAGTTTTGAAATGCAAGATAGTGAACTTTCCAAAAATGACCAAAGTTATGATCATGCATGATATAATTATGATGAATCCATTAGAAAAGCTATTAACTTATGATAATAATGTATTTTAGCTTTTTAAATCATTTGTGAGTTATAAAAATTTTAATTAAAGTTCCATACTAAAGGAAAACCACCTAGCTTCAATTCAGTGTTGATTTGACTTCAATTTCTTTGATTATTAGATTATCCTTTCTAATTTCCTGACACACTTAAATATCAAAAATTAGTACCCTCCAATAAATTATTTTTTATCATCCAAATATCATATTTATTCAATGGGGCACATGGCATTAACAATCTCCTCATTTTTTATAATGACAAACCTATGTTGGAAGTGTTTAGTAATGAAGGTGCAAAATGACCTTACATCAACATTTTTCATAGAAACTTTTAAATAGTAAGATAAAAATTTATGTCAAGCTGAAATAAATAAGATCCTCTAGAATTCATGCATATATTAAGAATAAATAAGTAGCCAATATATATTTCTTATACCCCTTTAGACAACATCAAAAAGTGTACATAAATGAAATATTTAAATTGAAGGATTTAACATGCCAAGCAGACATCTTGAAGTATAAAAGTGTTCTTCTAGTTAGGGCTTAGGAAAATAATCAGCAATTTGAAATTCAATAGAAAAAAACTCAATGTCAACATCACCTTACACATATGATCCCTAATGAAATAGTGTCTAATTTCTACATGATTAGTTCATGAATTCTAAATAGAATTCAAAGTCAAACAAATAGCACTAGTATTATCACATCTAATAGATATTTGTTCTAACTTAATTCCATAATTTTCTAATTGTTACTTCAACTGAAGAACCTGAGCAACATAGCTACCATCAGCTATATACTAAGCTTCAGCAGTAGAGAGAGCAACAAAATTTTGCTTCCTAGAAGACCAAGACATAAGTGAATTTCCTTAAAATTTATATGTACCTGATGTACTCTTCCTATATATTTTGCATCCTATAAAATTAGCATAAAAAAGCAACTAGTACATAAAACAAGAGAATTTTAGAATACGATAAGCCTAACCTAGTAGTGTCTATCAAATACCTAAATATATGCTTGACTATCATTAAATGAGATTCTTCTTGAGTAGCCTAAAATTGTGCACATAAATGTATAATAAACATGATATCATGCCTACTAGTAACAAGGTATAGAAGTGAACTTATCATACTCCTATAAAGTTTTTGGTCAATGGATTTACCTGATTCATTTAAGTCTAATTTAAAAGAGGAGCTCATGGGTTATTTACAAGATTTGAATCTTTTCATGTGAAACTTTTTAATCAATTCATTGGTGTACTTAATTTGACAAATAAAAGTGTCATTTTCTTGTTGCTTAATTAAAAGTCCAAGAAAAAGTTGATTATCTCATCATACTCATTTCAAATTCTTAAGTTATAATGGATGAGAACTCATGACATAAAGATTCATATGTACTTCCAAAAACAATATCATCAATATAAATCTACACAATAATCAAATCATCACCTAGGATTTTAAGAAACATGGTTGTGTCTACTCTACCCTTTCTAAACCCATGATCAATTAGAAAATTACACAACCTATCATACCAAGCCTTTATATCCTATTTTAAACCATATAAAGCTTTTTTTTAATTTAAAACATAATCAAGAAGATCTAAGCTCTCAAAACTTTGGGGTGGTTCTACAAACTCATCTTGTTCATTAAAACAATTCAAAAAAACACTCTATATATCAATTTGAAAAAGCAATGTCCTTAAAACTATCAAATGTAAGGAGTTACATAATAGCCTCTAATCTGGCTACGAGTGTAAAAGAGTCCTAAAAATATATTCCCTCAACTGTGTGTACCCTTGTACAACTAACTGAGCTTTATTTCTTACATTGTAACTTGAGTAATCTAACTTATTCTTAATGATCCATCTAGTTTCAATCACATTCTGATCATGGGGTATAGGCACTAACTCCTAAAAATCATTCATAGTGAATTGGTTCAACTCTTCTTCCAAAGCCATAATCCAAAAATGATCTCTTAAAGCTTCTTCTATGTTTTTATTTTCAATCTCTTATAGGAAACCTAAAAAATTAATCACTTCTTCAAAGTGTCTTATAGTTCTAATACCTTTATCCTATAATCAAGTCTTTAGGATCATTCTTGTTAAATATCCATTCCTTAGAAAATGAATCATCAACTTGATCTTCAAATTTTATTTTCTAAAAATTATCTACCTCTTCATTAACTATATCATCTCTAACATGATATAATACAAGCAATTTTCTTTTATTAAACACTAGATGATCTCCCATTCAAATAATATCCAATAAATATACCATAATCATTCATATTTACTATCAAATTTTCCTAAATGTAATTTTCCATTATTTTAAATAAAACACTTACATCCAAATACTTGAAAATAATCAATATTAGGTTTATTACCAAACAATAATTCATATGAGGTCTTATTTAAAATTGGTCTTAAGACAATTCTATTCATAACATAACATGTAATATTAATAGATTATGCCCAAAAACATTTAGGTAAGTTAAAGTCATCCAACATTCCCCAACTAACTCAATTAATGTTATATTATTTCTTTCTAAAACTCCATCATGCCGGGGAGTCCTAGGAGCCAAAAAATTATGTTTTATTCCAAATTCATCACAAAACTCTTCAAATTATTTTTTTTTCAAATTCACTACCATGATTAGAATGAATTTTATTAATTAGGTGTCCTTTATTTTAAAAGCATCATTTTTATTAGCAAGAAATAAAACCCAAGTAAACCTAGAAAAGTTATCAATAATTTCAAATCCAATCTGTTTACCTCATAGGTTAGCAGTTCTAACAAGTCCAAATAAATCTATATGCAAATGTTCTAATGATCTAGAACTAGAAATAATGTTTTTATATTTAAATGAATATTTATAATGTTTACCATAGATATATGCATCACAAATATAATCAAAATGAAATTTGACAGTAGGTGATCCTTTTACGAAATCAAGTGCTATAATTTTATTTAAAGTATGCATATTTATGTTTTTTTAATATATATTAATAATATTTAAAGTATTCATATTTATGTGACATAATCTCCTATGCCATAAACAAAAATCATCATGTGAGCTTTAAAAAGATTCATGTTCAAACTTGTTTTACATGAATTTTCAAAATCAATCAAATATATGTTTCTATATCTTGTCCTACAAGCATAACATTTTTTATCTCTAATAACACAAAAAAGCATGAAACCCATATTAATGCCTTTATCTCATAATTGACTAATTGAAATTAAATTGTATTTCAAGCCATCAACAAGAAATACTTTATCTAAAGTAATCGAACAAATTCCAACAATTTTTCACCTATCTTATGTCCTGACATCCACTGTCCAAGTACCACATGTCTTCTATAATTTTTCTTTCAATGAAAACCTAGAAAATAATATCAAGGGTTAACTTTTGGAACCCAACTATATTTTGGTTCACATAAAAAAAAACAATGTGGTGTGTATTATGTGTAATTATTGCATTTCAATTTTTAGGTACCCAAATAAAATTGGATTTTAGAAATGTTTCAGCTCTACGTGCATGACAATCAAAAGATACATGACCTCTTTTATTACAAAAGTTGCACCATACATTTGTTTCTTCAAAAGGTTTAATCTTAGATGATTTATATGCCATGAAGGATTTTACACTAAATGAAGTATGATTATGTGAACATGAGTGATACTTTATTTTTATTTAATGTGGAATTTTCCTTTTCTAAATTATCAATAAGTAATGATTTTTCAACTAAACTTTCCATTCTAATCTTTAATTCAAAATTTTCATCTTTCATGGAAATCTTTAGTAATTCTAAGCATTTCTTCTCTTTAACTAAGCTAGTATACTTTTTAAAGTATTTTATATTAATTAGCAAATTCATCAAATGCTTCATCAAGTTCTTCATAAGTAAATAAATCACATACCTCATTTGAGTCTTCTCCATTTTCCATATGACACAAGTTAACTTCTTCCTCTATAGTGGTGTCACTTGATTCCTCTAAGTATGAATTTACCCAAAAAGCTCTTTTTTTCTTCTTATAGTGCTTCTTGTCTTTAACGTTCATCATCTTTTGGAACTAGTTTTGGCCTTCATTCTCCAACTCTAGCCATTCTCCCATAACATATCAAGGCTTCTTACAATTCTAACAAATAATTCCTTCTCCTATATTTTATTTTTTATTAGATAATTAATGAAACAGACTTGCCATACCTTTTGCTTTTTTTCCTCAACACATTTCCATACTTCTTTGTCAACATGGAAATCTCCTCATTATCTGCCTCTGAGCTTGAGCTTATGTTGCCATTTGAGTCTTCAACCTGCAAGGTAATGGTTTTTTCTTTCTCCATCTTTTGAGAAGCATCATTTAGCTCTCTTTATGCAAGCACTTGCTCATGAGCTATAAGAGAACCAAGCAAATAATATAAAGGATAAGAAGTTAAATCCTTTAACTGTTAACTTAGTATCCCATTCCTTTGGAAGACAATGTAGATTTTGTAAACTAAGTCATAGTTTTATAATTTCTACCTAACGAATGCAACGTGTTTGTAATTTTCAGGATGTGAGTATACATATCTTAAATGTTTTCATTATGCAACATATGAAACAATTCATATTCATGTATAATTATATTAATGTGAGCATCCTTAACTTCATTTGTGCCATCATAAGTGACAATTAAGTTGACCCATATTTCTTTAGCAGTAGAAATCATGGATATTCTCATGTAGTCATCAGGAAGTAATGCACAGTACAAGATATTACATGCTCTAGCATTACGCTCGTCCAATTATCTTTTAGAAGCAGAGCATTCATCAAAAAAAATTTTAACTTTTAAACCATTAATTTTAACTGTTGATGTGTGATATTAAAGTGTTAACATATGCCACATATGAGATTCTTGACCATGAATAAAAGTGCTAATATGATTTTTCCAACAGTCAAAGGGAACATTTTCAAGTAGTGGCCATCGATGAGTGGATTTACCTTTGGGTAGAGAACCCTTGTGAAAAGTTTTTTCCATAGTGAACTACTCAAGAATGTTAAACCAAATAGTAAGCTGAGTCTCTAATGCCAATTTTTTAAAGGCTATAGCACCCAAGAGGGGGGTAAATTGGGTGGCTTCAAAAATTTTTATCAATTTAAAATTTAAATTTTGCTTTAATAGAGAACTTATTTACAAAATTTTAAATAGTTATTTTATAATTAGAGCAAACAACCAAGCAATAAAGTGAAGTGCAAGAAAGAAAAGCAAGGAAAGTAGAAACTTGTTTATGTGGTTGGCCAAAACTAAAAAAATTGGCCTATGTCTATGCCTAGCCACCCATGGATTGGAATTCACTAAGTAATTTAAGCTTAAACCAACTTCTCTGCTCTCGTACACCAGGAAAGCACAATCCCAAACACCATACTTCCCTACACCAGGAAAGTACAACCACAAAAAAATAATTATAAGATCATAAATAAATAAAAAATACAACCCATTCTAGCTATCAATTTAAAAATATTTTAGCTCTCATCCAACTAAAGTAACAAACAATACTAATTGAATAACTAATAAAGGATTTTATTTTAATCAAGCATAATCACAAACTTGATTAAAAATTATATGGATATGAGAAGTTTTTATTTATCAAATTAATTATAAAATGAAACAATGAAAATTTTTATTTAAAAAAAAATTCAAACTAGATTAAAAAAAATAATTCACCACTTAGAACAAACTCGCCAAAGATTATCTCCTTTGATAAAAAGATAAAGATAATTTATGGGGAGACTCTTTAGTGTATTATCGGCAAAATAATTAATGAAAATCTTGGCCAAGAAAGGTTAGTGGAGATGGTTTAGCAAGTAAGGCAAAACTACGACAGAGTTTTAACATGGTCAGGAACGAGAAATCACACATAGCCAACCCCACTATTTATTGAGAGAATTTAAACAAATAATTTTAATTAATAATGAATTTTAGAATGTATTAGATCATCCTACACAAAGCCATGGAGAATAGGATAGAAATCATGGGAGCTGATTTGGCAAGGCATTTTGTTTGGGTTCAAGTAAGTGGATTTCATCCATGGAATGATTAAATCTTAACCATTTGATTTTATTGCAATGTCATTTATCCAAGAGGTGAATGAACTAGCCAATGAAACAAGATCATGAGGAGTGAACAAATTAGAGCACATGACAATTTTGGTCAAGCAATTGCCATAAATTTTGAATCAAAGTTTGAAAAGATTTGATCTAATTAAACTAAGATATTTCATGGTTAATTAGTTGGTTTGAATAGGAAAATATTTCCTCACTAAATGTTTACAAAAATATATTAAAAATTCCATTGAGGAGAAGTCAAAACCTATATATATATAATTTTAGGAAAGTTATTTTGGAGGGATTGTAGCTGTGAAAATAAAACTAAAAATTTTAGAATTTTTAATGAGTGATTAAACCATTAAATAATTCTTAATAAATCTATAATTTAAAAAATAATTTGAACATGAATAAATTAAAACTTTAGACAATAATTAAATTAATAAATTCAATTAATTATTCCTGTAATAATGGGGGATTAAAATTATTTTATCTTGCAACAAGTGCTCCAACATACTCAGAACTGTATCATAAATTAAATACAAATATTTTGATTAGTTTTAGTTTAATTAATGATGAAATTTTTGAACTCATGATATTCATTCATGGAAAAGTGTGTTATGACATGGTAAAAATAACAGGAATAGTTTAAGGAAATAGAAGATGAATAATTTGCATAATTTGATTGTTATTTGAGATACAAACCTAGAATTTATTGTATGGAGATAATTAATGTGTTTTATATCATTATTGAATGGACTAATTCAACATAATAAAATAAATACAAGTTTTCTTTTTAGGAAATTACAATTTGCATTAGAAAAAAAAGCGACACAAGCAATTAATGATAGTAATCACATTCCTTCAACGAATAAAATAAAGAAGAAGGAATGCAATTACAAGAAAAGCAAAAAAAGTAAAACTAATATCTAAAGCTAAAGTAGCATAACAATCTGCTACTTTATTAAAATTTCTAGAAATCAAATGAAAGATAACATTATTAAAATCGTTAAGGAAAATAATGTCTTTATTCCAATCTTCAAATTGATTCTATTTCATCTTCTTCAAGGAATCATGAAGCCACTTGATCACATTATAGTTGTCTCCTTCAATAATAACTCCCTTGTATTAGAACATCCACCATTGCAACTATTCTCTAAGTAAATAAATAGCACTCTATCTGCTTGCCAAAAGCACAAAGGAAATGCCTCTTATGATATCTAATAATAACTCCAAGTCCTACATTATATGAATCCTTTAGTGTAGCATCCACATTGATCTTTATCCAATCTAGGGGAGGAGGATGCCAAATATCAACAAACTCTGATCGAAGATTAGCATCCCAGATTCCTAGAATTAGATTATTTGACATCTGTGTTATGGAACTTAATATATTTAAAGCCAAAAAATTAACAGATGAAGTATCCATTCCAGTATTTATTTGATTTCTTCTTTTCCATGAGAAGTAAACAGTTATACAGTAAAGTTTAACTATGTTCAAGTTAAATATAGACAATCTTTTCAACTCCTCTAAACACTTAGAGTAGGAATCAAATATAGGAACTTGAAATCCCCATTCACGCAGCTTAATCACAATTTGAAGTAGTTGGTTGCATAAAATAGCCACATGCTCCTAGTTTTCCACATCGTTACAACCACATGGACATTTACTTGATTGCAGTAAGTTTCTATAATTCAAAAAGGAGTTAGCAGGGAGAGCATTCTTATATAATCTCCACCAAAATAGCTCCACTTTAGGCAGCAATTTAAATTTCCTGAAATAATTCAATGTCTCATTCAAACAGTCTTCCATCTCTCTCAAGTGCCAGTGATCTTCCATCCATGCTTCAAACGAAAGAGAAGTAATTGATTTACCCGAATGTTGTTTAATAAGTTCATTGGTATCTTCATTTTGATCTGGAGATAATTTTATTAATTTGATAATTTATATCAAGTCTTCATTAAAATAATTCTGCATTTGTAAAAAATTCTAGTTGCCATCTTCAAAAATAAATTTGTGGACCGATTCAGTGTGAAGCTTGTGACAATTAACATAAGTAGGCCATTTGTTAAGAGGTTTATCAAAGATCCAAGTATCATTCATGATACTCACTTTGATGCCATTCACCAACTTCCATCTAACAACATTTTTTAAATACTTTGCTCCATCCAGCAAAATTTTCCAAGTTGTAGAATTTCCTCTTCTAACCATACCACTCCACACATCACTTCCATATTTAGAGATGATAGCACGATTACACAATGATTTAGAATTTTGAATAAATCTCTAAGTAAGTCTTGACCTCAAAGGTCAAACTTTAGTAACTGAAGAGTGAAGGCCCAATCCACCAAGCGTTTTCAGTTTACAATAATTTTCCTAAGATACATAGTGTAAGCCTTTCCTATTTTTATCTTTATGCCATAAGAAATTTCTACACATTCTATCCAACTCATACAAAATTCCTTTAGGAACCAAAGAATGTGTAGATAAAAATATTGGGAGTGAAAGAAAAGAACTTTTGATCAAAATAACTCTTCCTGTCAAAGAAAGATATCTACTCCCCCATGCATTCAGCCTTTCCAACGCATGGTCTAAGATAATTCTGAAATCAAAATTCACAAGACTTCTCAATGCCACCATCACTCCCAATTATTGCATCTCTTTCACTATCTTGAACCCCAAATTCTTAGCAATTCTCTTCTTGTACCTTTTCTTCAATGAGTTTCCAAATCAAATTTGAGATTTCATGTTATTTACCTTTTGACCGGTCCACCCACAAAAATCCTTCAAGATTTTCTTCAAACAAAAATATGATCTCATGGAAGCATTAGAGAATACCAAAACATCATCAGCATGTAGTAAATGTGTACTTTTATCAGATATAAAGGGATACTTTAATACCCAAATCAGCACCCCTTTGATAAGTATAATTAAAAAGCAATTGAGAGCATAGAATATACAAATATGGGAATAACAGGCAAACTTAACTAAATCCACTTTTAGCTTCTATCCAATTCATTTTCCTACTATTAATGAGTACATAAAATCTCACCTTTTGAACGCATTCCATAATAAGCATAATTAATCTTGGAGGAAAATCAAACCACTTCAAAGAATTTTCTAGAGTTAGCCAACACATGCTATCATATGCTTGCTCCATATCCACTTTGATCGCCAAAAGTCCTTTCTTGCAACTAGAAAATATGAACTTATTAAAGATTTCTTGAGAAAAAAAGCAATGATCCGACATAGATCTTCCAAGAGAAAAAGAAACTTGATCTTTTGTAACAAATTTGGGCAAATAATACTTCACATGATTCATAATCATTCTGGCCACCACCTTATATATTGATTGACATAAGCTTATTGGTCTGAATTACGAGGGCTCCACTAGGTTTTTTCACCTTTGGGATTAACATATCAATGTGTCCTTCCATTCAAGATGCATTTCTCCACAAGTGAAAAATTCATTCATTGCTTTCCACAAGTCTTTTTTAATAATACTCTGATATAACTTGATAAATGAGGTGGTTATACCATCCAAATCAGGCGATTTGTTATTTCCCAAAGTTTTTATAGCTTCTAGAATTTCATCTTGTGTAAAATCTACATTAAGCATATTCCATCAGCATTGTTAATTATTTATTGAGTCTCTAATTCAGGCCAATTTGAAAGATAGCACTCCCTCTGCTTCCATTTCTGATTGATGAATTTAAAAAATGCTACTTGAACTTTGTCTTGATTAATCATGAGACCCTCAACATCACCATTTATTTGATTAATTTGCTTCCCATTCCTCTTAGTCAAAGCATTGTCATGAAAAGACATATAATTGGTGTCTCCTTCTTATATCCATATAGTCTTAGCTCTCTGATGTTAAGAGAGTTGCTATTTGCATGTTTTACATTCTTGCAAATTGTATAGTTTTGATGATTCCAAATATCATTGTTTTATGTGTAGTTATCTCCTAACACTTTTTGGAAAATTTATTTTTTCTCTTGTGTGTACTAACATTTTAGGAAAATCGAACACCAAACTACTGAAGACTTGAAATCAAATTCAACATGAGATATCTTGTATTTTGTATCTTGTAATTTTTGTATGAATTAAGTTTGAGAGGAAGTGAATGTAATTGAGTGAATAAACACACACACACTTGAGGAGATCTTAAAAATTTTGTACTGATCATACGGGACGAATATAATTTGTACAGGACGATCAGGTCAGTTATCTTCTTATAAGAGCAATGGTGTGAATAGTAGTTGGAGGAAATTTTTCTAAGTCCTAATCGTCCAGGACGAATATATTTTGTCCCAGGATGAGTTAGGCTCTATAAAAATTTCGTCCAGACAAAATCCAAATTGTCCCCGGATGAAGTTTTCTCAATAAAAATTTTGTTCAGACAAAATCTATAATCATGCCAGGACGATTTGGGCTCTATAAAAATTTCATCCAGACGAAATCCAAATCGTCCCCGGACGAAGTATTCTCTGTCAGAATTTTATTCAGACGAAATTCATAATCGTGCCAGGACGAGTTGCCCTCTATAAAAATTTTGTCCGGACGAAGTCCTGTTCATCCCAGGATGATGGGAATCGACTTAAGTAAGTTGGTTACATCCTCTGATATTTTGGGAACCGACCTATGAAATAACTGTTCATCCGGACAAACCTAGTTCATACGGGATGATGATCGTGTACGAACATAGTTTATACCAATACTCATTAGGATCATTTCTAACACTTTAAGTAAAATCGTCCAGGATGATCCACGATCGTACGGGATGATCCATTTCATGTTGACTTGAAAATTTGCAGTTTTTGGATGGTTTTTCTTATCACTCCTATATAAGGTCAAATTTTTACTGCCACCTAATTATTTTTCTCATTGATCTTCGTGCCTATTGAAAGAAGAGTCAAAGAGAGAGTGTGAGAGTGCATTCAAAGGAGGATTCCTACCACTGGATAGTGAAGGTTTCGCTTGGTGTTCAAAGGTAAGAATCTCTACTTGTGATTTGAGATTACTTCACCCTTTTCTTTCTTCCTCCTAGAATTCTTGTGAGAAGATCTGTCAAGGAGATCCAGTTCTCTACTGACACTTGGAGAGTGTGAACAGCCGTAGGTTCTCTGCCCACACTAGGAGAGTGTGAAAGGACGAAGGGTTCTCTGCCCACACTAGGAGAGTGTGAAAGGATGAAGGGTTCTCTGCCCACACTAGGAGAGTGTGAAAGGACGAACGGTTCTCTACCAGAACATGGGATAGTGTAAAAGGACGACGGTTCTCTATCGCACCAGGTAGTGGTGAATAGAGTTTTTGTAAAGGCTTCTCCGCCTTGCTGTGGGTGTAAAATGAGAGTCACTAGTGGTATTAGTGCAATACTCGGAGGGTGCATCCGAGGAGTAGATGTAGGTCTGGTTTTGACCGAACCACTATAAATTTGTTGTCTTTATTTTTTCGCTACTTTTTTATTTTTGTGATTTACTATTTTAAAACTGTGGTTGAAAAACTATTTTTACAAAAAATCACTAAAATTTAATTTTGATTTAAAATACTTAAAAGAGGGATTAATTTTTAAAATACCAATTCACCCCCCCCCCCTCCTGGTTAACCGTGGGACATAAACTTAGGCTTAACAACCTAATTCATAGTGAACGAGTTTCAACAAGTGGTATCAAAGCTTTATTTCAAAATCATAAGTTTAGACTACTTTTTGATTAACGTAGATGGCTATATTTTGAAATTGAAATACACCTGAGGGTTACTCTATAACTAGACCTCCATTGTTTAACAATATACCTTTTGACTTTTTGAAAACTTGCATGTGTACTTTTTTACAGTCACTTGATTATCGTATGTGGATCTTAGTCCAGGAAGAATATACAAAACCAACTAGATTAGTTGACGGAGTTATAGTTGAAACACCTTTTATAGACTAGACAATAGAAGAACGTGACTTAGCACAACTTAATGTCAAATGCTTGAATAGTTTCTTTTGTGCTTTAAAATCAGAAGACTACATGCGGGTTTCAACTTGCAAAAGTGGAAATAAGATATGGGATAGACTTTGTATAACATATGAGGGGACTAATGAGGTTAAACAATCTAGACTTAATATCTTGTTACATGATTATGAACTATTTCTCATGAAACTAAATGAATCTATTTCTGATATGTACACAAGATTCACACAAATAGTCACCTCTTTGCATGCATTGGGTAGGGAGTTAACAAATGCTGAAATGATTAATAAGATTCTTCGTTGCTTACCTACTGCATATGATGCTAAAATTACAGCAATTATAGAGTCTAAATATTTAAACATTTACTATATTGACAATCTTCTTGGTTCGCTTATTACTTACAAGCAAGGAGTTAGTCAAAGAAAGGTTGATGTGGGTGAACCACGAAGGGAGAAAAACATAGCACTGAATGTGGAAGATTCTGAGAGTGAACACTCACAATCTGAGGATGAAGACGACATCGCATTGATGACTAGATAGTTCAGAAGCTTTCTAAAGATGAAGCAAAAGAGACGCCAGCAATAGAATAGAGGTAAATTTAATAGAAATGCCAAAGTTTCTAATGAAATTATTTGCTATGAGTGTAGGAAACCTGTACATATAAAGACGGAATGCCCAAAACTCAAAGGCAATCCTAAAAAGAAGAAGGTAGAGAAGAAACCATTTATGAAGAAGGGCAAGAAGAAGTTCCAACGAGCTTTTTGGGTGGACTCAGCTTCGAACTCGTCGAAAATAGAAAAGGAAGAGGAAGACACTAATCTATGCTTAATGGCTAACAATCTTAATCAGTCATATCAAGAAGAGGAATGTGACTTAACTTATGACGAACGTTTTGAAGTTTCTGAACACATGCATGAATCATATCGAAAAATGAAGAAAATGCATGCTAGCCTTAGTTTTGAATTGGAAGAGATTAAAAAGGAACATGAAATCCTTAGGAAAGATCATGCTTTGATTGATAACAACCACATGAAATTACTTGATGAGTTTAATGACTTGAATAAAAATCATGAGTATTTAAAATCATCCTATGTAGAACTCGAGAAAGATTTTAAGAATTCTAAGGATGAATTTTTTAGCAAACTTTATAGAACAAATTATACAAATCGAATTTTGGAAGATATGAATTCCTTTTACAAATTAACGATAAAAGCTCTCGAGGATAATAGGATACCTCCTAAACTTGAAGATTTTACTATTCCTATTATGTATCCTAAATTTATGCAATCCCTGGAAAGACAGATGAATGTTAGAAGACTTATAAAACCATCTCCAAAAGTAAAATGTAATAATTGTGAATTGTTTAGACATATAGCTCACACCTATACTTTGAAGATAAAAACTAATTTGGTGTGGAGATCTAAGATGCATAAACTTAGACATATCATACATGCATCTGATTAAAAATTACTAAAAGGTGAACCCAAACTCGTTTGGGTTCCCAGGTCTAACGTTTGATAATTTTGCAGGGTCGCTCTCACATAAGACCTCGTGAGAGCATATGGTACCTGGACAGTGGATGTTCAAAATATATGACTGGAGATACTGCTCAATTCATAATGCTGGAAGCCAGGAGTGGAGGCAAGGTTACACTTGGAGATAACACCACGAGGAAGGTGGTTAGATCAGGTATGATTGGAAATTTTAAGAATTTTTTCATTGATAATGTGTTTTTAGTAGAAGGCTTAAAGCATAATTTGTAAAGTATAAGCCAGCTATGTGATAAGGGTTATTGTGTAAAATGTTTTCCTACTAGCTACATATTAAGCCTAAATGATAAAGATGTTTTGAATGCTAAAAGGGTAAACAATGTTTATATGCTAGATTTAAATTACATTAATTCTCCTACTTCTTTTTGTTTGAAAATTATATCTAATGAGTCATGGCTATGGCATAGGAGACTTTGTCATTCTAGCATGAAAAACCTTTGGAGGATTACCCAAAAGAACTTAGTGAGAGGTATACCTAAACTAGACTTTACCAAGGACCACCTTTGTGATGCATGTCAATTAGGAAAGCAAGTGAAGTCATCTTTTGAATCTAATAAGGATCTTAGAACTAGTAAACCTTTAGAGATTTTGTATATGGATCTTTTTATACCTGTTGGAACTGTGAGTCTAAGAGGGAAGGTATACGGATTTGTGATTGTGGATGATTACTCAAGATTCATATGGGTTAAATTTCTATTTCATAAGAGTGAATCAAATGAGGAATTTAGAAATTTTTTGACTTGGATTCAAAGAAAACTAGGGCGTGAAATTATTTCTATACAAAGTGATCATGGAGGAGAATTTGATAATGAGAAATTTGATGAATTTTATAAGAAAAAAGGAATTGATCACAACTTTTCTGCTCCTAGAACCTCTTAGTAGAGTAGGGTAGTCGAAAGGAAAAATAAAACATTAAAAGAAGCCGTCCGAGCAATGTTGGCAGAATACTCACTTCCAAAATATTTCTGGGCTAAGGCGATTAGCTCTGCATGTTATGTTTTGAACAGGGTGAATGTAACATCAAAATTAAATAAAATACCATATGAGTTACTAAAAGGAAGAACACCTAATTTATCTCATTTGCATGTTTTTGGTTGCAAGGTGTTCATTCATAATAATGGAAAATCTGCCTTAGAAGATTTTGATCCAAAATCAGATGAAGGAATGTTTGTCGGATACTCAAGTGTTGGAAAATCTTATAGGATATTCAATAAAAGAACTTTAGTAATTGAGGAGACCACACATGTTGTATTTGATGAATCTAGAAATAGGAAAGAGCCAAATATTGAAGAAGATGAGATTGTAGATAACTCTCAAAAGTTTGATAAAAATAAATTTGGAAGAAAATATTGAAGAAAATTTGGAGATAGAAAACCCTTTGCCTAGAGATTTGAGATTTTCTAAAAACCACCCAAGGGAATTGATTATAGATGAACCTAGTGAGGGTGTAAGGACTAGGCATGGATTAAACAAGGAAGTTAATCATTCAGCCTTCATTTCAAGTATAGAACCCATAAATATTAATCAAGCACAATCAGATGAATTTTGGATTTTGGCCATGCAAGAAGAGTTGAATCAATTTGTAAGAAATAAAGTTTGGGAATTAACTACAAGGCCAAAGGATCAAAGTGTAGTTGGAACTAAGTGGGTATTCAAAAATAAAATGAATGACTCATGAGTGGTCATTAGAAATAAGGCTAGATTAGTAGCTAAGGGGTATAATCAGATTGAAGGGATTGATTTTGAGGAGACTTTTTCCCTTGTAGCTAAACTTGAATCAATTAGGGTTTTGCTAGCCTTTGCCTGTTTTAGAGGATTTAAATTGTATCAAATGGATGTCAAAAGTGCATTTTTAAATGGGGTAATTCAAGAGGATGTGTTTTTAGAACAACCTCCAGGCTTTGAAAATTCTAAATACCCAAATCATGTTTTCAAGTTAAAAAAGGTATTATATGGATTGAAACAGGCACCTAGGGTTTGGTATGAGAGGTTGAGCACCTTCCTACTTGAAAGATCTTTTGAAAAAGGAAGTGTGGATACAACTCTCTTTTTGAAGAGATGTGGAAAGGATATACTCATTGTTTAAATTTATGTGGATGATATCATTTTTGGATCTTTAAATTAAAATCTTTGTGATGATTTTTCTAAAACAATGAGTAGTGAATTTGAAATGAGTCTAATGGGAGATTTGAGTTACTTTCTAATATTTAGCATTAAGCAAATTAAGGAAGGCACATTTCTTAGTCAATCGAAGTATGTAAAGGACATCCTCAAAAAGTATGAAATGGACAATGCTAAACCTGTTAGTACACCAATGAGTTCCTCAGTTCAGTTGGACAAGGACCCTAAGGGAAAATCTGTTGATCAAAAGAAATTTAGAGGGATAATTGGATCATTGCTTTACTTGATAGCTAGCCGCCCCGATATCATGTTTAGTGTCTATTTGGGTGCTAGATTTCAATCAAATCCAAAAGAATCACATTTGTCAGCAGTGAAAAGGATTTTAAGATATTTGTTAGGAACTCAGAACTTAGGAATTTGGTATCCTATGTTTAGCTCTTCATTTAAAATAATTGGTTATTCATATTCTGACTTTGTAGGATGTAGGGTGGATAGGAAAAGCACTTCTGGAACATGTCAATTTATTAGAAATTCTTTAGTCTCTTGATCCAGTAGAAAAAAAAATTCAGTAGCCCTATCTTCTGCTGAAGCTGAATTCATTGCATTAGGAAGTTGTGTGGCACAAGTACTTTGGTTAAAACAACATTTGATTGATTTAGGATTGTCTATAGGCACTATTCTAATTTATTGTGATAATACTAGTTCTATTTGCATTTCTAAAAATCCTATTCAGCATTCAAGAACCAAACAATTAGACATAAGACATCATTTCATAAGAGATCATATATCCAAGGGAGAAATTGAACTTATTCATGTTACAACTGAAAATTAACTTGCAAATATTTTTACAAAACCTTTAGCCTTTGATACTTTCAGTGCATTAAGAACAATGCTTGGTGTGATTAATTTAAATGCTTAAATAAAAATGTTTTCTGTAACATTGATGTTTGTTTTCTAGTTAATGTTTTTGTGTTCGTTATGAGTTTTTAATCTTGTTTTTCTGTGATTTATTTTTAATCTGTGTTTTGTTGTTGTACATGGTGTTTTTAATGTGTCTTTTGAATTTTAGTTTTTATTTGTGTGCAAAATCAAAAACTTTTTTGTGAAAATTGTCTGGGATGAAAAAGTTTTGTACGGGATGATTTGTGTATTGTGTCAGTGTCAGATTTTAAACCGTTTGCTTGAATTTTTTAGTGTTTAATGGTCACTTCGTCTGGACGATCATTATGATCATATGGGATGATTTGTTTTTCAATTGATGGGATGAATGAATGAAGCAGTTGGATGGATATGGTAGTTTTTAATACGAACTTCATACGTACAAACCTTTGGTTCATTTAGATAGACAAACACATGTCGGTTAGATGTAGGGGACGGTTTCAACTGCCATTAAAATGACATAAGTTCTAATCGTCCTGGGATGAACATGTGTTCGTCTGTACGATCAGACTGGTCAAAAGTTTGTACGAAAGGAAACTTTGTAATACGCGTTGATTACGAAAGGCCGTTTCATTCTGGTCGTATTGAATCATCTGTACAAAATATTTTTGTACGAAACGAACAAAAATTTTGTACGGGATGAATTATTTTTGTCTGGTATGAACGAATCATTTTTCAATAAATAGGCGATCTTTTCAACTCAATTGTCACTCTCTAAACATCACTTTCAAATCCTTTCTTACTCTAGATCATTTTCAAATGGCCAGTTCAAGCAAGCGTCAAAAGGTCTTAGTCAAGAAACCACATAGGAATTCATTCAAAAATTTTCTGTCCAAAGCAAATGAGGATTCTTTTCCTAGGTTTGCTTCTGCCAAAATCACCCCTTCCTGGATCCTAATCCAAGAAGATATTACATTTCAAGTAATGCATTTATTTTCTTCAACTCAGTTTCGCTTTATCCTTACCCTCGTCCACCTCTATAATAAAGAAACCTTTCACTACTTTCTAGCCAATATGTCCTTCAACTCTGACCACTCTATGATTCGCTCCTATATCTTCAAACAAAAAGTTGAAATCACCAAGCATGACTTAAGAGCATTTCTAAATTTAAGGACTGAGGGAGAAAGAGCCCATACCTTAATCACCAATGATCAATATAAATGGTATGAAATCAATAGGGTGATTAGAGGAAATGGTTTAAATGAGCATGTGGTTAAGGTATCCGGTCTTGTCAAGAATGCACGCATCATCCAGCACGTTCTTAAAACTTCAATCATTCCAAAAGCTTATGATAGAGTCAATATTACCCCCCTTCTCTCTATGGTGACCTTTCTAATCACTGTAATATCTTCCAAGTGATATCAATATTAGTTCTTGTGTTTTAATTAGAACTTATTTCCGAAATGTTTATAAGTCTTTATGAAAATCATCAGTTCTTTTAATCTTAATTGTGCTATAACATGAATTGTAAGTTAAAATTAAATTCATTACAAAATCTAATTATTCTAAGTTTAAGTTTTGGTTATAACTTGATATTATTAGAAATTTCAATTTCATCTCTCTCTTTTAGACTGCCTTATTATTAATATTATTATTGCAATTGTGATGATTTCTTATTTTATATTTCACTTATCAATCATTATTTATGCACTTATAAAGATTTGAAATTTTAGATTATTATTTTTGGAAAGAATAAAATTACTCTTGCAAATTGTATAAAAGTATAAAAAATCAAAAGGAATGCGCAAAGGTTCGCAATGTAAAAAAAACGATTCACAAAATAAGCCCAAAGTAAAAATAATGCAAAAAAATGTGCCACAAATGTGAAAAAGATGCGCAAAGCGCCACATGTGGTAGTTATTTCTTTCCAAACTCTTTTAATCTCTTAATTCAAACTGATCTTATGTTCATTTATAATTGATATTAAAATTTGAAATATACAATTTTTTATTCATCCTTAGTGCAATGATTTTCTATATCTTAGTGTCTAACTTGACTCATGCCTTTGATAAATTCTTTTTATTATCTATGTTATATCACTTCTTAAGTTATATGAATTTTCTATGATTTGTTTAATGTTTTAATTTTATTTGCATATATTATTTCAAACAATTTCAAGGTTAAATTGCCAACTGATTTTCATATTTCTACTTACATTTCAAGTATTTTTTGTTCTTCACTTTTTGATGTTGTCAAAAAGAGGAAGAAATTGTTTGTTGTGTTATGTGTATTTATGTCAAGTGTATTTTGTGTCTTGTGTATTTATGTCAAGTGTATTTTTTTTTTGTATTTTTTATTTGTTTTATCATATGTTTTCGTATGTGTGTTTGATTATTTTTTGTTTTGTCTTTTGTTTTGTTTTGTGTTGTTTAATTTTTTTTTAATATTTTTTTTAATTCAATTGCCTCCTTATTTTCATGGGTTAATCAATTCAGGTGGAGTTTAAGAGATTCTTAGAATTTGAAATCCTACAAACAATAATTATTGTATCATCATAAAAAAGGGGGAGATTGTTAAGAGAGTTGATATTTGCATGTTTTACATTCTTGCAACTTGTATAGTTTTGATGATTCCAAAAATTATTGTTTTATGTGTAGTTATCTACTAACACTTTTTGGAAAATTTGTTTTTGCTCTTGTGTATAATAACATTTCAGGAAAATTGAACTTCAAACTACTGAAGACTTAAAATCAAATTCAACATGAGATATCTTGTATTTTATATCTTATAATTTGTATGAATTAAGTTTAAGAGGGAGTGATTATAATTGAGTGAATAAATACACATAGTTGAGGAGATCTTAAAAATTTTGTACTGATCATAAGGGATAAATACAATTCGTACGGGACGATCAGGTCAGTTATCTCCTTTTAAGAGCAATGGTGAGAACAGGAGTTGGAGGAAGTTTTTCTAAGTCCTGATTGTCCAGGACGAAATTATTTTCGTCCCAGGATGAGTTAGGCTCTGAAAAAATTTTGTACAGATGAAATCCAAATCGTTCCCGGACGAAGTTTTCTCTGTAAAAATTTTGTTTACATGAAATCTATAATCATACCAAGATGACTTGGGCTCTATAAAAATTTCGTCCAGATGAAATCCAAATCGTCACCTGATGAACTTTTCTCTGTAAGAATTTCATTTAGACGAAATTCATAATCGTGCCAGGATGAGTTGCCCTCTATAAAAATTTCATCCTGATGAAGTCTTGTTCGTCCCAGGACGATGGGAACCGACTTAAGTAAGTTGGTTACATCCAGTGGTATTTTGGGAACCGACCTATGAAATAATTGTTTGTCCGGACGAACCTAGTTCGTACGGGATGATTATCGTGTACGAACATAGTTCGTACCAATATTCATTAGGATCATTAACGACACTTTAAGTAAAATTTCCCAGGATGATCCACGATCATACGAGACGATCCATTTCATGTGTACTTGAAAAATTGTAGTTTTTGGATGGTTTTTCTTATCTCTCCTATATAAGATCCAATTTTTACTGTCACCCAATCTTTTTGCTCATTGATCTTCGTGCCTATTAAAAGAAGAGTCAAGGAGAGTGTGTGAGAGTGCATTCAATGAAGGATTTTTACCACTGGAGCGTGACGGTTTTGCTTGGAGTTCAAAGGTAAGAATCTCTACTTGTGATTTGAGATTACTTCACTCTTTTCTTTCTTTCTTCTAGAAATCTTGTGAGAAGATCTGTCAAGGAGATCAGGTTCTCTGCCGACACATGTAGAGTGTGAACAGCCGCAGGTTCTCTGCCCATACTAGGAGAGTGTGAAAGGATGAAGGATTCTTAGTCCACACTAGGAGAGTGTGAAAGGACTAAGGGTTCTCTGCCTATACTAGGAGAGTGTAAAAGGACGAAGGGTTCTCTGCCCACACTAGGAGAGTGTGAAAGGACGAACGGTTCTCTGCCAGCACTGGGGATAGTGTAAAAGGACGACGGTTCTTTATCACACCGGGTAGTCGTGAAAAGAGGTTTTGTAAAACTTCTCCGCCTTACTGTGGGTGCAAAATGAGAGTCACTAGTGGTATTAGTGCAATACTCGGAGGGTGCCTCCGGGGAGTGGATGTAGGTCTGATTTTGACCGAACCATTATAAATCTGGTGTCTTTATTTTTCTGCTACTTTTTATTTTTGTGATTTATTGTTTTAAAACTTTGGTTGAAAAACTATTTCTACAAAAAATCACTATAATTTAATTTCAGTTTAAAATACTCAAAATAGGGATTAATTTTTAAAATATCAATTCACCCGCTCTTAGTTAGCCGTGGGACATAAACTTAGGCTTAACGAACAATTATTACGTCCTCCGACCGGATGCAGAGGAGCATCCGGTCGTAGGCAAAAAAACTCGGTACCGTGGTGTACCGAGTTTTTTGAAAAACTCGGTACACCTCGGTACCGCCTTTTTTTTTTGCCTAGGACCGGATGCTTCTTGCATCCGGTCAACCGAACAAAATAAAAGTTCGGCTTAACAACCTAATTCATAGTGAACGAGTTTCAACATCTGATTCCACCAAGTAGATAACTGAGCTAATATGACATTAAGTTCTCTCACTTTACTCCTTAACAATAGCAAATCCTACTGATTAAGACCATCTTCATAACTTTCTTTAATTTAAAACTCCATAATCTCCTTCTTCAAAGAATCCTTTAATATTGAATGCTCTCTTACGTTATTCTTATTCCAATAATACAAAGATTTAAGAGATCTATTCAACTTCGAATTTAGGATTTTAGCATTATTACCAAAATCCTTCCTTCTCTAAGCTTTGAGTACAACATTCCATGCAGATAGGTAAGATCTCCACACATCCTCAAATCTTATGTGTTTTTGAACCAACATCAAGGTGACATTAATTTTAAAAGTAATAGGAGAATGATCAGAAACAACTCTTGCCAAATGTCTCACATAAGCATTGGGGACTTACTGAAGAGCTACAGAGTTCAACAAGCATCGATCCAACCTTTCCCAAATCCTCAAGTTTCCATCCTTATTTTTTATACCAAGTAAATCTTGGTCCAATAATACCTACATCATGGAAATCATTATTACCTAAAAAAGATTTCATCTCTTACGGGCCTTGGGAGAAAATAAATCTTTTTCCCCCTCTTTTGTCCTCCTTAGACAAGATACAATTAAAGTCCCCTCCTATTATAAAAGGAACATCACCAACCAAACCTTATCAAGACTATCACAAACATCTTATAGCCCACACATCCTTACTCCCATAAACTATTGCAACATTCCAACATCCTTTATGAGGAAATTGGAAGTACCCAAACACAACCTAAGAAGAATCAAAAACAACCTCAAAACTACCCTCCGACCTTTTCCACAACACAAGAATACCCCCAGAAGTACCACTAGCAGGATGATGAAAAAATCCTACTCCTCACCAACAATCCTATTCACATCATTTCTTTCCAAACAAGACAACATAGTCTCCACCAACGCAAAGAAAAACACCTCATTATCCCTCACCAACTCCCTATGATAAAAAAGTTATTGTTCAATTTGGATCGAATGGCCAACGTCTCTCTGCTCTGGGTTTTATGGCAATTTTGAGGCGAATCTGAGGCATCTTTAGGGCTGCTCTTCTGGCATTCGTTTGGTTTTTTCCTCGTCGATTTACTTTCAATTTTTTTGCTCTGGTTTTTCGTGTTGTTTGTTTCCATGGCTTGTTATTTTATTTTTACTTACTAGGCCATCTGTGTGGTTTCATTTCTGGTTTGGCCACCATGGTTGCTGGCTTTTTTTGTGATCTTCCTTGGGTTTTAGCTTTTTTGTGTTGATTTTGGTCTATTGTTTTGACCATCATTCTTGGTGGTTTTGGGGGATGATGACCCCATCGTCATCTTACCCTCTCTTATCATCTACTCTGATTTGTAAATCTCGATCTTTCAAGGAAGCGCTAGCTGGATCTTCTGCTTCTTCCCCCCTCCTTTCATTTTACTCAATCATCATTATAGGGATGTCTGGCATTACTGTTTGACGATTCTGTGGTGGCTCAATTAGATGCCCCATTTGCTCTTACTCTTATGGGTATGTTTGTTCTGAGGCATCCTAACCTTGATGTCATTCGCAAATTTTTCATTAATTTAAAGCTCTCTTGCTCCTTTCACATTAGTTTGCTCGACCCACGTCATGTGGCGATTCAATTGAGCAACAACTTGGATTATAGTTGGATTTTTTTGAGGAGATTGTATTACATTCAGGCTTGCCAAATGAGGCTCCTTACTTTGACGTTCATGAGGAATTGCCTATTGCTCCTATTTGTGTCTCTTTCCCTAACTTATGGCTCCATTCTTTCAATTCTCAAGTGCTTTTCGGAATGGCTTCCATCCATGATAGACCTCTTCAAACGTATCAAGCCATGGCTTTGGTCTCTCGGCCGTCTGTGGCTAAGGTTTTGGTTTAGTTAGATATTTCCAAAAAACATCCTTTGAAAATATGGTTATGCTCCAAATTGAATGGTTGTTTCTAAAAGGTTGAATTTGAAAATTATCCAAAATTTTGTTCTCATTGCAAAATGCACGACAATGGTTTGAGTGATTGCTTTAAATTACATCCTCATCTTAAGAAGGAAAAAGAAGTTGTTAGGTCTGCTAAAGTGTAAGTAGGAACTTCAAATGCTCAAGTTAATGTTTCTTTGAATAATATTGAGGTAGAAGGTAATGGAGTTTCTAAAGAGCGTAATGTCGATGGTATTTGTCAGCTTGATCTCATTCACCTTGCCAATGTTGCCCCCTCCCTTTGTGGTAGGGAACTTCTTAGTGCTTAAACTACTGATTCCTCCTTGGTATCAACACATGTTCTTTTATTATAATTGTGGATTACCTCTCTAGGGGTCTTGAGGATCTCTTTAATAAATGTCCTAGTCTCTATTTTAGAACTTTAGGTGGCACTAAAATTTCTCACTTATGCTTTTTGGATGATTTCATTATCTTCTCGAATGCTTCTAAGAATAGGATTGATAAAATCGTGACCTTTTTTTATCAAATTTGAATATTTTAGTGGTTTGGCTTTTAATAAACAAAAGTGCTGCTTTATAGTTTCCAATAATATTTTTTTTATTGGGTTATGGATATTAAGAACCTTACTGGTTTTACTCAAGGTATTTTACCTTTAAAATATCTGGGTATCCCTCTTTATAAGGGAAAAAAGAAGTCTTTCCTTTTCGATGACTTAATTTATGTTGTGCAGAACAGATTGTTCTCTTGGGATTTTAACTTCTTAAGTTTTGGTGGCCATCTCATTCTTATTAAAAGTGTTCTATGCTCAATTCCGATTTATAGTTTTCAAACTCTTTTTCCTACTAAAACTATTTGTCATAAAATTGATAGAATCTTTAATAATTTTTTTGGAAAGGTTCTTGGAACAATTCTAAGGTTCATTAGTCTATCTGGAGAAAATGTTGTGGGACTTTGCAAGAAGGGGCCTTAGGGTGTAAGACTATGATTGATTTGGCTTCTTCTTTTTCTTTCAAACTTTGGTTTAATCTTAGAAAAAATGTGAGTCTTTGGGCCAATTTTATGTTGGCCAAGTATTATGGGGGGAGACATCCTACTTTGTGTTGATTTGGTAAAGGCCATTCTAAAGTTTGGCATAGGCTCTGCTTGGTTAAATGGAAGGTTGAGCCTTCTTTGGCTTGGGGGCTTGGTAATGGCAACATTTTCTTTTGGCAAGATCGATGGCTTAATGGTCAGTCGATTGATACTTTATTAAACTCTACTTCCATTGCTAAGGTGAAGCTTAACTACTTCTTCTGTAATAATGGTTGGGATTTAGATAAATTATCCACTGTTCTTCCTGACTATATTACTCAACTTATTTTAAACAATCCTTTAAACACTACTTCTAAGGATGTTTTTCTTTGTACTTTTACTAAAGATGGTAATTTTAGATTTAAGGATGCTTGGCATTCATTTAGAGCTAATAATGAGTCTTCCAAGCTTTTTAAAATGATTTGGAATAAAAGTATTCCCTTTATGATTTATGTCTTTAATTGGAGAATTCTTCACAAGCTTATTCCTACGGATGAGACTTTGAGAAAAAGAGGTTTTATTTTTCCTTCTAAATTTCAATGTTGTTTCCATGTTGACAATATGCACCATGTTTTCAACTTGGGCCCCGTTGTTATTAAGGTTTAGATTTATTTTGAAGACATCTTCCATTTTAACTTTTTTTTTGCGAGTGCTCCTTTGTACTATTTGCTTGATTGTTGGTTTGTTAAGGCCAAAGGCCATGTCAGAAATGTTATCCAACCTCTTATCCTTTGGTTTCTTTGGTTGGAGAGAAATGATTCTCGATTTAATGGTGTGGCTATGAATTACAAGAGGATTATACAAAAAGTCAAGGACAAAGTAGCTTCTTTATATTCGACTAAACTTCTTTCTTTTAAAAACTTCAAGAATTTTTTATTTACTTTTCCCATGTTTGGTATTAATTTGGAGATTGATAATCTCAATAAAGTGTCTAGATGCATTACTTGGACTAAACCTCTTCCTAATTATTTCAAGTTGAATTTGGCTAGTACTAGAGTGGGTAACACTGTTGGTTGTGGTGGTGTCATAAGAGATCACAATGGCACCAACTTGTGGGGGTTTTCTGGGCCTGTTGCTTATGATGATGTTAACTGTACTATTTACTATGTTGTGCTTCATGGCTTAAGGCTTTATGCTAATCTTTATCTGGATAATATTGTTCTAAAAGTGGTTTTTGATTTTGACTACAAGGCCTTCTATGCTAAGGATGATAATTGTTGCTCTTCAACTTTATTTTACATTCGTAGGGATTTTAGAGACACTTTAAACTCTCTGAACTGCTCCTTTTCTAATATTTTGGATGATGGGAAAACGTGTGTGAATGTTATAGCCAAGTTAGGCTGTGATTTTAATAGTGTTAATAAGTTGGCTTTTACTCAACTGCCTTTCCTTATTAAAGGACTTCTTAGACTGGATAAAGTTGGGATGTCTTATGTCAAGCATTAGAGCAGGTTGTTCTTTTTTTTTTGGAGGTTGCAGGGTTCCTTTTTTCTATAGCTTGTTATTTGTTTGCCTGGGGGTGTTCTGTTTCCCTCTTGGCTCAGTCTATAGTTTTCTGTCACCTGGGGTTATGGCTGGTGTGTTTTATTACTTCCTATTTGTTGGGTTACATTTTTTTTACTTTGATTATCTGTTGTATTATGATCTTCATGTTTTCCATCTCGTGGACTCTTTCTGGTCTGGGTTTTTCCTGCTGGAGGCTCGTCCCCTCTTGGCTTATTACCCAGGTGTTCTAGTTAGTGATGTTTAAGTTGTTGATAGGGTGGTTTTTCTCCACAGTTTTTCCTGGAGGATTGCTGGGGTATTTTCTTTATCATAGGTCTTCTGTCGGTCTTTGGCTTGCTGGGGTTCTGGCTTCCCTTTGTCACTTCTGTTTGAATGGTTTGAATTATTTTCCTTTGTGCTCTCTGGATTTTCTGTATACCTGGTATTCTATTCATGTTGGGAGCTTCAGAATGTATCCTTTTTTGGTGATTTTCAAATCTGGCAATTGGCCTTTCTCGGACTTGGGGTGGCCATCCTTCTATCAGCTGTATCCTTTGCTTGACTATCAGATATTCATGCTTAAGGTGTTTTATGTTATAGTTACTGTTTCATTTCGCTTGCCTATCAGTTGTTTTTGTATTTTATTTCTTGGGTCAATGAGTGCAAGGTTTCCAAGGGGACTGGTTATTGGGAACATTTTTGTAGTTTTTTTATAGCTCCTTATTTTTGGGTGTTTTTCCTTAAGCACCGTAGCATGTACTTAGGGATTTTTGTACCGATTTCTAGTGGGGAATTCAAGCTCCTAGATTTCTTTTTTCTTTATTTTTATAGCTATTTGAGTAGTAGTGAGCTTGAGGACTCCTTAAGGACTTCGTACTATTTTATTTTAATTAACGTGTTGGTCCCTTTGCGGGTTTCCCCTTTAAAAAAAAAAAAACTCCCTAAGAAAAATAGAATCCTCTATGTTTTTGGCTCCTCTACAATTCTAAAACAAGAAAGAAGATATTAGAGAACCAATGGGGAATGGCTCCCAGCACTAAGAGTACCACCACCATCTCCTCTTCTTCTTCTTGGAATATCATCAACAAGCTCTAGAGATTTAACCTCTTTAGCAAGATTGACTTTATTTTTGTTAGAGGATTCATCCATAAAACCACTTAAAGGAGAAACATGTATATCTGATTGCATATCAACCTTAACATGATAATCTTCTGAATTCTGCTCAGTCACTCCTTCAGGAGTAGTAGAAGTATCATCCAATAGCATTTTTTCCATCACCTGTTGAGCGGTCTGATTTTCCAAAGATATAGAACTTGATTTTAGAATGTTACATGCTTCAGCGATAGTACATTCCACTCCTTCATTAATCTTCAGGTTCCGATTATCAGTATTTTGCTTCACATACTCATTGCCCTCTTCTTTATCATCCATATTTTCCATAAGCAAACTAAATTTGTTTGCATTTACTAAACCGCAAACCAACTTGTCATTCTCACCATCTTCGTCAATTCGAATTGCATTAGCCATACCATTGCCTTCAACATCAACTTGAGAAGGAACCTCTTGCTTGTCTTTTATGTTTAATTCTTTGCTTCTAACAAATTTCCTTTTCTTATTCTGAAACTTCACATGAATCCAAGGCCCATACCCAGATTTATCAAAAAAGTATAATGTTCAAGCCGATCTTGTTAACTTCCTTAGAAGAAGTTGTGGGATTTTTTATTAAGAGACGCAATCTTATCTACCTCAACATCTCTTACCGGACACAAGCTTATTTTATGCCCAATTTTTCCTCAATTAAAGAAAAAGGAGGAGATTTTCTCATATTCTATTCTCTAGTAAAATCTACCACCCAAACCATCAACCCAAATTTCTCCTAGCAATTTCTCACCTAGATTAATTCACACACAAGCTCTTGTGAATACTCTCATTCCCCATTTAAACATGTTACCATCAAGGAATAAAGGGACACCAATCTTAGAAGCAATCTTAGTAATATTCATCTCATCCCAACAATGTCGTGGGAGATAAGCCATTCTTATCCAAACCGAAGAAGATAATCCCTTCATGGAAAGAGGGGAGAAACTAGGTGTCCATCTATCATCCCTATAATGTAACCACCCACAAATCATGGTCCTCCACTCAACAAACCTTCCAATGCTTCTAATAACTGAAAAGAACATAGAATTCAGTATAATCCCAATCAAGTTAGGTGGAAACCACCAAACTTGCTCCATTTCTTTCTCAATTCCATACAACAAAATGGAAAAGGAACATTGTCACCGAAAACTTTCACCACCAATGAATTCTTCAACAATTAGGCATTGGCAATCTCCAAATCAGAATTAAGCATAATAGAAACTCCATCTTCAGACATTTTAGTAGAAACAAAATTTGGATTTACTTACAAATGTGGATTAGTATTCCATGCATTCAGCCAATTCTAAACTTTCGCTATATTATCCACCACATTCATCTTCTCAGCCAAATTATTCAAATCATTTGCCTTTTCAATTACAATAGGTTTGTATGGAACCGATGAAACAAAGTCTTGATTAAAATCATTTTTGATTGTAGAATCAGATGAATCGGAGGCATCAGTAGTAATAAATATGTTAACCTTCCACTTCAAACCAGAAGATGATGCTTCGACATCATTCTTCCCATGAATCAGACTCAACAATATTTGATGTGAAGATTTAGGAGTTACCTAATTATCTATAGTCAACTTCCATTTACATTCAATAATTGTGGACCATTACACTGATGGACAAAATCCTTCTCGAATCCGCAAAGCCGAATTCCTTGGTTGAGCATTCTGTGATCTGGTAGTAGCATCCGATCTTTATAGCTTCCAAATCTTCCTATGAACCCTTGTGGATTGGATGAAGCTTGACGGAGTGAAGGAGGAACGTTAGTCAGCGATCGCCGGTGGTCCTCCTCCGCCATTTGAACCTTTTCGTAGAAAAACAAGAAATCAGAATCTTGAAATCCCTTTCTCTCACTACAAAACACTCAAACTTTCTCTCACTACAAAACACTCAAACTTTGTTTCACTAGAACGTTATGAATATTATTCACTAGAATTTGATTGATAAAAATGAATCAAAGTTATGATCATGCATGAGATAGTTATGATAAATGATTTAGAAAAGCTATGAGCTTATGAAAATAATGTATTTTAAATTTTTATTCATTTGTGAGCTTTATAAATTTAAATTATTATGCCATACTAAAGGAAAATCACCGTGCTTCAATTCCAAGCTGATTTAATTTCAATTGATCTGATTACTTGATTATCCTTTTTGATTTCATGACACAATTAAATATCAAACATTAGCACCCTCCAGTAATTTATTTGTTATCTTCAAAATATCATATATATGTAATGGGGCTCATGGGGTTAACACAATATATCTTATGTGAAATCAAGATGGTGGAATATACAAATTTATAAGAAAGATGGGTGATCTGTGGGACAATATATGTGATCAAAAGGTTGCATATTTTTATTTAAGACGAAGTAAAAAAATAATATGGAAGAACTATATGTGAATGCAATAATTTCAAAACATAAAGGTGTTATTTGTGACATATCAACATATTTTCAGCTTATGAAATAATATATCAATTACACATGCTTTATTGAGTAAATAGTAAGTACAATATATATATACATTTCTACCAAAATATATGTAGAAATATATTTTCTCCTTTATTATTATATTTTTTATTGTGTTCAATATTTATGCAACAAAAATATACCTAACTAATTATTATTATTATTATTACTATTATTATTATTATTTTTATATATAATTGTTTTTAGATATTTTGTTGCAAATGAATATATAATAAATATTTTGTGAAAAGGTGGCTAAAATTTTACATTTTCACTTTTAATCTCTTTCTTTTTCAATTTTGAGAGAATTTGTCATAAGTTGATTGAATATATTTGATCCAAAAAATTAATTAAAAATATTTTAAAAATTAAAAAAATACTATTGTAATTGTCTTTGTTTTGTGACTTTTTGCAAAGGTTTAAATGACCACCAAACTCTGGATTTGCAGTGATTAAAACAACTACCAAAAAGGTTGTTGAAATCACTTCCCAGTGATTGCAAAACCATTACGAAATGTGTTTGCAACCCACTAAGTATGGAAGTCTTGTAGCAATTTTGGAACCACTGTAAGGTTTTATGGCAATTAAAATGACCTTTATGGATGCCACTTTTCTTGTAGTGATTAAGTTATTTTGGTTAATTACTTTTTAGGGTTAAGCTAAAATAACTCTAGCTTGATTAAATTAACACTAAAAAATCATACAACTTCAAAGTTTAGAGGTTGAATTTATGTCTCCCTACTTAATAAAAAAAATCTTAGGAAAAGCAATATGTTTTGGCGTTTAAAAATTTATGTCTCTCCCTACTTAATCAGAAAAGTATTGTATTTAATGTTAACCATTGTGATATTTATGTGATAATGTGATGTGTTTACCCTAATATTTGAGGGACCTAGGAATATTAAGAGATGATCCAAAATATTATACAAAGTTTAAATCAGTATAGAAACATAAATCAATCATTTGTATTGAAGAGGGCATGCCTATGAAATCATTTCACTTTTAATAATACTATAGCCAAGAATCCATAAGAATGAACATATTTATGTCCTAGTCTAAAGCTTTTAGTTATAATCAATGGATTTGCCAATATTCTTCTCAAATTCTAAAAAACTAATAGCATCGTGTAAAGGAAATTAGTATTGAAGACTAAAGATGTTGCAATCAATTATATACGTATAGATTATTCTATTTATCTCAACTAAGATGAGAACTGTATTTCTTATCCTGGGATAAAAAAATTGTATTTGTGCTCATGTGAGTACACATTTATGTAATTTTTGTTGTATAGAGAAAAGGTTGTGTATATCATTTTAAAACTTATGTAATGAATGTCAGGCTTGAGACTATGTACTTGGATACCCAAGTAAGCTTGTCATGATTAATACCGAATGTGTATAAAAGATTTTCAGGAATAAATGATGCTATGCTTTAAATTTGTAAAAAGTTTGGTAAGTACAAAATTTTAATTTTTTATAAGATTGGTCAATACATAACCATAATTTATAACAAGATCAATAGCATGCCAGTTACAAAAAACTTAGGCATTTCATTTTTAAAATAGAGATTTGTTTGTATAGGAAGTAAATCATACAATAAAACAAACAAGAAAAATAAAGTCTTTATGGCCTTTTTCTTTTAGGATGAAGATAAAGGAATTTACAGGAGGATTTAATATGGAAATTATAAAAACCCCGAGAAAAAATCATTGAGCCGCAACATACTAAGAAATTCAGTATGAAAATGGGAGAAATTATGCAAATCTATCTTCTGTCTAACTCCTTCCTTGTCTCACTTCACTTCTTAACACCATTCTATCTTAGAACTAACAAAAAGATACACTTCTACAACATGAAGGGATGCAACACTTCAAGTTTAAACAATAACATCAAAAACAACATCAAATCTTTATCCCACAATGTCGGGTCGGCTACATGAATCATTTTTCTTGATTTTATACTGTTAACAGTCAAATTCTTATTTAAAAATAATTAAGAAAGGTCATTTCTAATATTTTCCAACCAAGTCTTTTTAGGTCTATCTCTACCTTTCTTAAGATAAGTCAAATATAATACATCTACTTTCCTAACTAGGTCATCGAAAGGCCACCATTTTATGTGACCAAACCATCGAAGGAAATTCTCTCTAATCTTATCTTCCATTGGAGCTACTCCAACCTTTTTATGTATATGCTCATTTTGTATCATGTCTCTAAAAGAAAACCCACTCATCTACTGAACATCCTCACCTCTGCAATACTTAACTTAATATTATGCTTGTTCTATCTTAGTGTCCCACATTATGCATCATAAAATATTCTGGTCTCACCACCATCTTATAGCATTTTCCCTTAAGTTTGAGGGGTAGTTTTCTATCACACAACAAGCCCGATGCATTACTCCACTACAACCATCCAACTTGAATTCTATTAATAATATCCTTATCTATTTCACCGTCACTCTGAATAATAGATCCAAGATATCTAAAATGTGTACTCTTATTAATGACTTTATTTCCTAAAGTCATAATTCCCCCTACTAGATATATCATTACTAAAATTAAACTCCATATATTCAATTTTAGATCTACTCAAACTAAAGCCTTTAGACTTTAAAATTGCCTCCAAAATTCAAGTTTAACTTTAACTCCCTCTCTAGTCTTATTAACAAGAAGAATATAATTAACCAAAAATATACAATATGGGGTACAACCTCTTTCAAATGTCTAGTGAGAACATCCATGAATAAAGTAAAAAAAGATATGGGCTTAATGTTGATCCTTGATGTAATTTAATTGAAATAGTAAAATACTTGGTCAAGCCACCATATTTTTTAAGACAAGTAACAGCACTTGCTTACATATCCTTAATGACTTGAATATAAGCTTTATTAAGCCCTTCTTTTCTGGAACTCTTCATAGCACTTCCCTTAGAACTTTATCATATGCTTTCTCTAAATCAATAAATATCATATATAGATCCTTTTTTTTCTCTCTATACTTCTCCAACAAACCTCTCAATAAATATATAGCTATCATTATAGACCTAACCGGCGTGAATCCAATTTGTTTTCAGAAACATTTGTATCACATGACAATTTATACTCCATAACTCTCTCCTATAATTTTAAAGTGTGACACATTAACTTAATTCCTCTAGAATTTGCACAATTTTTCCATCACCTTCATTTTTAAAATAGGAATCAAAACACTCATTCTCCATTCATCTAGCATTTTCATTCTTTAAAATAATATTAAAATTTTTAGTAAGCCTAGAGATTTCTTCATCTCCCAAGCATTTCCACACCACTATTCGAATATCATCAGGTCCAACAACTTTTCTACACTTCATTTTCTTTAAAGTCTCTCAAACATTAGTTTAACTAACACAATGATAAAAATAAAAATATTTATTTTCATTTAGGTTGGTAAGGACACTAAAGTCAATCACATTCTCACAATCTTCATTGAATAATTTTGCAAAATATCTCATCCACCTTTGTTGAATATCCTCTTCTAATAAAAGCACTTTTTGAACTTCATCCTTAATATACTTTAGTTAAACTAAATCCTTACTACTCCTATCTCTTTGTTTAGCTAACTTATACATATATCTTTCTCCTTCCTTAGTATCTATTTCATTATATAAATCATTAAAAGCTAAATTTTTGCATCGAATATTACTTTCTTAGACTCCTTTTGGGCTTCTGTATATCTTTATCAAAATTTTTACATCTAAACAATTTTATAACAAATCTAAATTATTTTTTATCTTTTCTAGCACATTATGATTCCACCACCAACTATGTTCATTATTATGAGATTTTTACTATAATACTCCAAGTACATCTTTTGTAATATGTTTAATATCACTGACTACTTTTTCCCATATAACAATAGCTTTCTCATGCATGGATAAAATCTTAAAATTTAGAATTTTACTCTTAAAAATATTTTTTTAATATTCTTTAAATGCCCCCATCTAATTCTAGAACAATATTTTATATATATTTATTTTATCTTTCATCTTAAAGTCCAAAACTAATAAGCAATTTTGGGTAAGTAAACTTTCACTCCGAATAAATTTACAATCATTATAATCTAAACAATATATTTTTCTTATAATAAAATAATCAATCTAAGTTTTACTATATCTATTCTTATAAGTGATAAGATGCTCATCTATTTTCTTAAATAAGGTATTAGCAATTAGAAAATCAAGCTAAAGAAAAATCTAATGTGCTCTTACCACATTCCTTAGTTGCTCCAAAACCATAGCCACCATGAATACTTTTAAAATCATCTACCTCTCTACCAACATATCCATTTAAATCTCTTCTAATAAAAACTCTTTCTTTAAGATTTATCTTTTATACTAATTCTTTTAAGCCATTCCAAAATTTTAATTTTGAATATATATCCAAACCTACTTAAGGAGCATAGGAACTTATAATATTAATAATCTTAACATTAACCAAAATCTATAAAGATATAATCTTATCTCTAATTCTATTATTTTTTGCAATATTATCCTTCAAACCATATTTATAACCACACCTACACTATTTATATTACTACTCCTATTAGAATATCATAGTTTAAATCTTAAGCTATCAATCTCCTTAGCCTTCTCTCTAACACACTTAGTTTTCTAAATGCATAAAATATTCATCTTCCTATGAATCGTAATATATATTAATTCTATTAATTTGCTTATAAGTGAATCTATATTTAAAGTTTTTTATCCTAATTTAATTTTATGGACTAGCTTCTATACCCATCTCCATCCATAATGTGGGAACCCTTATCTATTTAACATTGTACCTAGGTGAACTGCGATGGCCCTTGCACACTTGTCGTTGTATTCAGGCCATACAACTCATCACTTCCAAGGAATGCCCCATCATTAACATAATTTATTAAATTAAGGATTCATATCATTATTATTCAAGAGGTTTTGCTCTAACAGTCGACCACCTAAAACAACCCTTCATTTTTTTTCATCTAAAACTTGGGACCTGGCAATGATAGTGTTTCACGACACTTCAATTTCAATGAAAAAAATGAGAAAGAAAACTACCTAGCCCAACTTATAGTGTTGTGATGCTAGATTTGGAGTGTCTCAATGCTCTACTCTCTACCTCTAACATGATATGTAGTATGCCACTCTGAAGCACCACAATGCTTCACTATTTACCTCCAATTCAAATTTATAGTGCTATCATTCTACATCCTATGATGTTTTAGTGCACAAGTGTATAATTTTGCAATGCTCTACTGTACAATTCTATGAAATCGTATGGATGTATAGAAAAAAATTGGGGGCAAGGCCCCAAAACCCCAAGCAAAGGGAGGCCTTCCAATGGGTTCAATTGAGAAAATTGAGGTTTGAGCTAACAATTTAATTAAAGGTATCAAAATTGGGTTGTTGGTGGGGTCCGAGACAAACTCAAAATTGATCCAACTTAATTTGAAACAAGCCAAACTTGCCGAATTTTTACAAATGTGTCATAAAATTTTACCCGGATGCAACCCAACCAGGTTTTTTGAGTTGACCTGACCTAACACAGATTATGGCTGAAGAAGCGTACAAATGGAAGGAAGAACACCATTTTCTCATGGTCTCATCAGAGCCGTAAGTCTGCTAGTAAGGGAAGGAAATATGAGGGACAGCAGGGTTGACCCGAACCTCGCAGGACGACATGAAAGTTCGTAAAGATTATCAAACCTTATAGAACTAACCTGAGGCTCATGAGGAGTATAGGGGTTAAATTGGTGTTTTTTTAAATTCATAACTTCAAAATAGCAATAATAATATTTTTCAAAAAAAATCAATAATTGAAAAATACCAAATTTTAATTGATTGTGGAAGCAAGAGATTTTATAAAAAAAATATTAAATTTTATTATGATCAAATTTTAAACTATGTGATGGAACAATAATCAGTATTTTTCTCAAGGAGTTAATAATGAAAATGAAATTCAGAAAAAGTAAAAGTGTGAAATGGAAAAAATGCACCAAATTTTTATAGTGATTTAGGCAACTTTAACCTACGTCCACTCTTTAGGGTCCTCCACTATGAGTATTGCACTAACATTAAGTGACTCTCTTTTTGTTCCCTCAATAAGATAGAGAAGTCCTCACATACTCACTTTTACCAAAGCTTTGATGCGGCGAAGTGTCGGATGCTATGTCACCCTCCCAGTGATGGTAGCAGACTTTAACTCATTTTTCTCCCCCTTTGAAAAGCAAAACCTCAGCTCCTTTTTCTCCCTCTTGGAGAAGGCAGAGAACCTTGAGGACTGGACTAAGAAGCCTCTCTCCCTAGAGAGCTTCCAAAAGACTCACCAAGGCAACCGGGGGAGCAAGGGTGGAGCTAGCCTGGAAAAATCGTGTGATCCCCTCATACTACTTCTCCCTCATATTCAAGCTAATCTTCTCCATCCTCTCTCAAACTCTGATTTTCTTCTCAAAAGATCCTCTCTCAGAGTTCCTCTTCAATCACATGTTCCTCTCTTAATTTTAAAGAAAATCTTATAACATATCTTAAGTATTTGGCTTCAAAAACCCTTAAAAATTCAAGTTAGCCATCACTATTTGTATAATACAAGCATGGTTCATACAGTACGACTAGTTCAAAACTAGTCCCATCTAGTATAATATAAAAAGGTGTTCAAACTGTTTGAATAGTTGCTATTTGAATGATTTATATTTGTGCAACTTTTGTAGTTTTGATGATTCCAAACATTATTGTTCAAATGTATAGTTATCTCCTAACAATTTCAGAAGATTTGCACTTGCTCTTATGTGTACTAACATTTCAGGAAAATCAGACTCCAGACTACGAAAACTTCAAATCAAATTCAACATGAGATATTTTGTTTATTTGAAGTTTGCCTTTTCTTTGAATTAATTTTGAAAGGGAGTGATTGTAATTGAGTGAATAAAATCTCACACACACAAATAATGAGATTTTAAAATTCTATACTGATCGTACAGGACGATATTTATCGTACTGGACGATCTGACAGTTATCTCCTATAAGAGCACTTGGAACGAATAGGAACTTGCTCGGAAAAATTTTTCTAAGTCCTATTCGTCCAGGACGAATTTTATTATCGTCCCGGACGATGGGTTCTCTGTAAAATTTTCGTCCAGATGAATTTTATCATCGTACGAGGCGACCAGTCCTCTGGAAAATTTTCGTCCAGACAAAAATAAATATCGTACCGGACGATCGGCTCTCTGGAAAATTTTTGTCCAGACGAAAACTAATTATCGTCCGCGGCGATTGGTCCTCTGGAAAATTTTCGTCCAGACAAAATAAATAATCGTCCAGGACGATCGGCTCTCTGGAAAATTTTCGTCCTGACGAACATATTTTCGTCCAAACGATTAACCGACTTAGAACAGTTTTCAGCAGTTTCTAGAACCGACCTTGTAATAACCGTTCGTACTAGACGAACAATTTTCGTACAGGACGATCAGTTGTACGAAGTCATTTCGTACACATATACAAATTGGGTCGTTTTAGATCATTTAAGTAAAATCGTCCAGGACGATCCAGGATCGTACAGGACGATCCACTGCGTACAGAATTGAAAATATGCAGTTTTTGGGCGGTTTTTCATGTCTTTTGTATAAATAGTCCAAATTAGACTGCCACCCAATCTTTTTGTCATTTGATCTTCGTACCTCTTGCGAGAATAGCCAAGGAGAGAGTGGAAGAGAGCATTCAAAGAAGGATTCCTACCATTGGAGCGAGAAGGCTTCACTTGGATTACTAAGGTAAGAGTCTCTACTTGTGAAATTGGATTTCTTCATTCTTTTCCTTCTTCCTTCTAGATTCTTGTGAGAAGATCAGTCAAGGAGATCCAGTTCTCTGCCGACACTTGGAGAGTGTGAACAGCCGAAGGGTTCTCTGCCCACACTAGGAGAGTGTAAAAGGACGAAGGTTCTCTGCCTACACTTGGAGAGTGTGAACAGCCGTAGGGTTCTCTACCCACACTAGGAGAGTGTTAAAGGATGACAGTTCTCTGCCAGCACTATGGATTGTGTAAAAGGACGACGGTTCTCTGCCGCACCGGGTAGTGGTGAAAAGAGTGTTTTGTACAGGCTTCTCCGCCTTGCTGTGGGTGCTAAAGGAGAGTCACTTTGTAGTATTAGTGCAATACTCAGAGGGTGCCTCTGAGGAGTGGATGTAGGTCTGGTTATAGACCGAACCACTAAAAATCTGGTGTCATTTACTTTATTGCTTTAACGTTTCCGCACTTTTAATTTCAGTTTAAACAACTCTGTGGTTGAAAAACATTTTTCTACAAACCTTAAAAGAAAATTTTATTTCGGTTCAACTTTAACTTTAAGAGGGTTTAAATTTTTTTTAAAACTACCAATTCACCCCCCTCTTGGTAGCCGTGGGACATTTACTTAGGCTTAACAACCTAATTACTGGACTCAACAAGTGGTATCAGAGCATAGTTTCAAAATCATAAGTTTGAACTACTTTTTGATTAACGTAAATGGCTACATTTGGAAACCGAAACACACCTGAGGGTTACTCTATCACTAGACCTCCACTGTTTGACAATATTCCTTTTGATTTTTGGAAAACACGCATGTCTACTTTCTTACAGTCACTTGATTATCGCATGTGGATGCTAGTCCGGGAAGGTTACTCAAAACCAACTAGATTAGTTGATGGAATTAGGGTAGATACACCCTATGCAGATTGGACTATAGAAGAACGTGACTTAGTATAATTAAATGCGAAATGTTTAAATAGTTTCTTTTGTGCTTTAAAATCTGAAAACTACATGCGAGTTTCCACTTGTAAAAGCGGAAAAGACATATGGGATAGACTTTGTATTACTTATGAAGGGACAAATGAGATTAAGCAATCAAGACTCAATATCTTGTTACATGACTACAAATTATTTCGCATGAAACCTAATGAATCTATATCTGACATGTACACAAGATTCACCCAAATTGTCACCTCTTTGCATGCACTTGGTAGGGAATTAACTAATGCTGAAATGGTCAATAAGATTCTTCGTTGTTTACCTATTGCATACGATGCTAAAATTACTGCAATTACAGAGTCTAAAGATCTGAACATTTATTCCATTGACAATCTTCTTGGTTCACTCATTGCTTACGAGCAAGGAGTAAGTCAAAGAAAGATTGATGCAGGTGAACCAAGAAAGGACAAGAATATTGCACTAAATGTGGAAGAGTCAGAAAGTGAACACTCACAACCTGAGGATGAAGATGATATTGCACTGATGACTAGACAATTCATTAAGTTTTTTAAAGAGGAAGCAGAAGAGACGCCAGCAATGAAATAGAGGTAAGTATAACAGAAATGGCAAGGTTTCTAATGAAGTGATTTGTTATGAATGCAGAAAACCAGGCCATATAAAGACTGATTGTCCAAAACTCAAAGCCACTCCTAGCAAGGAGAAGGTAGAGGAGAAACCAATGGTGAAGAAGGGCAAGAAGAAGTTTCAAAAGGCTTTTTGGGTGGACTCAGCTTCAGACTCATCTGAGACTGAAAAAGAAGAAGAAGTCACCAACCTTTGCTTGATGGCAGATAAAGCTGAACAATCAGATCAAGAAGAGGTATGTGATTTAACCTATAATGAATTGTTTGAAGTTTCTGAACACATGCATGACGCATATAGGAAAATGAAAAAGATGCATGCTAGTGTAGTTTTAGAATTAGAAGAGCTTAATAAGGAACACGAAATCCTTAGGAAAGATCATGCTTTAATTGATAACAACCACATGAAACTACTTGATGAATATGATGACTTGAATAAAAATTTTGAGAATTTAAAATCATCCTATGCTGAACTTGAAAAAGAATTTAAGAAATTTAAGGATGAATCTGAGAGCAAGACATATAGAATCAATTATACCAATCGAATCTTGGAGGATATGAATTCATTTTACAAACTCACTATAAGAGCTCTCGAGGATAATAGGAACCCCCCTAAACTTGAAGATTTTACAAATCCTAAATATTATCCTAAATTCATGAAATTCCTTAGAAGACAATCATATGAAAGAAAACATAGGAATATTTTTCCTAATGTTAAATGTAACAATTGTGGATTTTTGGGACATATATCTCACACCTGCACTTTAAAGATGAAACCTAATTTGGTGTGGAGAACTAAGATGCATAAACCTAGACATATCATACATGCATCTGATTATAAATTTCATAAAGGTGAACCCAAACTAGTTTGGGTTCCCAGGTCTAACATTTGAGAATTTTGCAGGAATACACTCACACAAGACCTCGTGAGAGTATATGGTACCTGGACAGCGGATGTTCAAAACACATGACTGGAGATACTACTCAATTCATAACGCTGGAAGTCAGGAGTGGAGGCAAGGTTACACTTGGAGATAATACCACAAAGAAAGTGGTTGGATCAGGTATGATTGGAAATTTGAAAAACTTTTTCATAGACAATGTTTTATTAGTTGAAGGCTTAAAACATAATTTGCTTAGCATAAGTCAGCTATGTGATAAGGGCTATAATGTAAAATTTTTACCTACTAGCTGCATAATTAGCCTAAATGGAAAAATTGTTTTAAATGGAAAAAGGGTAAACAATGTCTACATGCTAGATTTAAATTGTATTCAATCTCCTACTGCTTTTTGTTTGAAAACTGTTTCTGATGAATCATGGCTTTGGCATAGGAGACTTTGTCATTCTAGTATGAAAAATCTTAGAAGAATTACCCAAAAGAATTTGGTGAGAGGAATACCTAAACTAGACTTTACTAAGAACCATCTATGTGATGCATGTTAATTAGGAAAACAAGTGAAGTCCTCTTTTAAGTCCAATAAAGATCTTAGGACCAGTAAACCTTTAGAAATTCTTTACATGGATCTTTTTGGACCTGTAAGCACTGTTAGTCTAGGAGGAAAGGTATATGGATTTGTTATAGTAGATGATTTTTCAAGATTCACCTGGGTTAAATTTCTTTTTCATAAGAGTGAATCATTTGAGGAATTCAAAAAATTTTCAACTTGGATACAAAGAAAACTATGATGTGAAATAATCTCTATACAAAGTGATCATGGAGGAGAATTTGAAAATGAAAGATTTGAAGATTTCTGTAAAGAAAAGGGGATTGATCACAATTTTTCTGCACCTAGAACTCCTCAACAAAATGGAGTAGTTGAAAGAAAGAACAGAACATTAATAGAAGCCGCCCGAGCAATGTTAGCAGAATACTCGCTTCCTAGATATTTTTGGGCTGAGGCGGTTAGCACTGCATGCTATGTTCTGAATAGGGTGAATGTGAGATCAAATTTGAATAAAACACCCTATGAGTTGCTAAAAGGTAGAACACCAAATTTGTCTCATTTGCATGTATTTGGTTGTAAGGTGTTCATACATAATAATGGAAAATCTGCCTTAGGAAAATTTGATCCAAAATCAGATGAAGGAATTTTTGTTGGATATTCAAGTGTTGGAAAATCTTATAGAGTATTCAACAAAAGAACTTTAGTCATTGAGGAAACCACACATGTTATTTTTGATGAAAATGGAAACATGGAAGAGCCAAAAGTTGTTGAAGAAGAAATTGAAGAAAACTCCCAAAAGATTGATAGATTAAATTTAGAAGAAAATGTGAAAGAAATTTTAGAAAGAGAAGACCCTTTGCCTAGAGATTTGAGATTTTCTAAAAACCACCCAAAGGAATTGATCATAGGTGAACCAAGTGAGAGTGTTAGAACTAGGCGTGGATTAAACAAGGAAGTCAATCATTCAGCCTTTATTTCAACTATTGAACCCACTAACATTGATCAAGCACTTTCAGATGAATTTTGGATATTGGCCATGCAAGAAGAGTTAAATCAATTTGTAAGAAATAAAGTTTGGGAACTAACTACAAGGCCAAAAGATCAAAGTGTTGTTGGAACCAAGTGGGTGTTCAAAAATAAAATGAATGACTCAGGAGTAGTCATTAGAAATAAGGCTAGATTAGTAGCTAAGGGGTATAATCAAATTGAAGGAATTGATTTTGAGAAAACTTTTACCCCTGTAGCTAGACTTGAAGCAATTAGGGTTTTGCTAGCCTTTGCCTGTTTTAAAGGTTTTAAATTGTTTCAAATGGATGTCAAAAGTGCCTTTTTAAATGGGGTAATTGAGGAAGATGTTTTTGTAGAACAACCTCCAGGTTTTGAAAATTCTAAATTTCCAAATCATGTTTTCAAATTAAAAAAGGCATTATATGGATTGAAACAGGCACCTAGGGCTTGGTATGAGAGGTTGAGCACCTTCCTACTTGAAAGATCTTTTGAAAAAGGAAGTGTGGATACAACTCTCTTTTTGAGGAAAATTGGAAAGGATATACTTATTGTTCAAATTTATGTGGATGACATCATCTTTGGATCTTCAAATAAACATCTTTGTGATGATTTTTCTAAAACAATGAGTAGTGAATTTGAAATGAGTCTAATGGGAGATTTAAATTACTTTCTAGGATTTAGCATTAAGCAACTTGAGGAAGGTACTTTTCTTAGTCAAACCAAATATATTAAGGAAATCCTCAAAAAATTTAAAATGGACAATGCTAAACCTGTTAGTACACCAATGAGTTCTTCAGTTCAGTTGGATAAAGACCTTAAGGGAAAATCTGTTGATCAAAAGAAATTTAGAGGGATAATTGGATCTTTACTTTACTTGACTGCTAGCCGACCAGATATTATATTCAGTGTTTGCTTATGTGCTAGATTTCAATCAGATCCAAAAGAATCACATTTGACAGCAGTGAAAATGATTTTAAGATATCTTCTAGGAACTCAAAACTTAGGAATTTGGTATCCTAAGTTTAGCTCTTCATTTGAAATTATTGGTTACTCAGATTCTGACTTTGCAGGCTGTAGAGTGGATAGAAAAAGCACTTCTGGAACATGTCAATTCATTGGAAATTCATTAGTTTCATGGTCTAGTAGAAAACAAAATTCAGTGGCACTATCTACCGCAGAAGCAGAATACATTGCATTAAGAAGTTGTGTGGCACAAGTACTTTGGTTAAAACAACAGTTGATTGATTTAGGATTAACTATAGGCACTATTCCAATTTATTGTGACAATACTAGTGCTATTTGCATTTCCAAAAATCCTATTCAACATTCTAGAACCAAACACATTGATATAAGGCATCATTTCATAAGGGATCATGTATCCAAAGGAGAAATTGAACTCATACATGTTTCAACTGAAAATCAACTTGCAGACATTTTTACAAAACCTTTAGCCTTTGATACCTTCAGTACTTTAAGAACAAGGCTTGGTGTTATTGATTTGAATGCTTAAACTAAAATGTCTTTGCAACATTGATACTTATTTTGTTTTGTTTTTTTTTTATTTTATGAAATTTTGTGTGTTTTGAATGAATTGTTTTTGTATTTTTGGTTTTGTTTTATGTTTTCTGTGTTTTTGAATGTTTTGATTGATTTTCTTAATTTCAAAAATTCAAAATTAAAAATTTTTTTTGGAGGAAATCGTCCAGGACGAAATTGGTTTCGTACGGGACGATGTGTAAATGATCAGTTTGCGCGAATTTTAACCGTTTTGAGAGCAGTTTTTAATTAGATCGTCTGTACGATCTGTGATCGTCCAGGACGAATTTGTTTTTCTCTCAAACGTCGGGACGATTGAATGCAGCGGTTGAGTGGATAAGACAGTTTTTAATACGAACTTCGTCTGTACGAAATTTTCGCATCCAGACGAACATGTGTCGGTTCATTGTAGGGGACAGTTTTCAAGAGTCATTAAAACGATTCACTTTTTGAACGTCTGTACAAAATTTTTTCGTCTGTACGATCGGTCAAGTCAAAAAGCCTGTACGAAGGGACGCATCGTAAGTTGTGTTGAATACGAAAAGCCGTTATATTTTGGACGAATTGGATCGTCTGTACAAAATTACTTCGTCCAGACGAACGATAATTTTTCGTCCAGGACGAATATTTTCGTGCAGGATGAACGTATCGTTTTTATTTAAATATGAAGGCTTTCAAACTTGACAATCACACTTTCAAACTTCTTTTTCAATCCCTTTCTACATCAAATCAACAATGGCCTCCTCTAGCAAAAGACAAAAGGTTTTGGTGAGGAAACCAAATAGGAATGCCCCAGACAACTTTCTTTCCAAAGCAAATGAGGAATCTTTTCCTCGTTTTGCATCCGCAAAAATCACACCGTCTCGCATTCTTATCCAAACAGAGTTGAAATTTCGGGTATTGCACCTCTTCACCTCAACCCAATTTCAGTTCATTCTTTCTCTCGTCCACCTCTACAATAAACAAACCTACCACTAATTTCTAGCCAACATGAGTTTCAATTCTGACCACTCTATCATTAGTTCTTATGTTTTTAAACAAAAAGTTGAGATCACCAAGCACGACCTTGGTGCATTTTTAAACTTAAGAACTGAAGGATATAGAGACCACACACTAATGTCAGAAAACTCCTTCAAATGGTTTGAAATCAATAGGGTGATTAGAGAGATAGGCATAACCTATCATGTTGCTAGAGTCTCCGGTATGACCCAAGATGCCCGAATCATCCAGCATATCCTTAGATCCTCAATTATTCCTAAAGCTGGTGATAGGATTAACTTTACTCCTCTCCTTTCTGTTCTAACTTTTTTAATCATGCAAAGACATCCTATTGACGAAGCCCAACTCATCATAGATCATATCTATGGGCTTTCAGAAATAGGACATGCTGATCAGAAGAGGAAGAAGAACATTTCATTAGGACACTTAATTACTTATATTTTGGAAAATAAGTACAATATAGTGCATCCTGATGAAGAATATGAAGAGCCAGTTTACTATAATGATGCATCATTCAGATTGCTCTTCAAGGAGGAAAAATAAAAAGAAAAAGCACATGTCAGTGCTTCAGAAGAAGAAGAAGAAGAAGGAGTGCAAGCTTCTGCTTCTCAATCAGATTACCAGAATCTGATTGAGAGATTTGATAGACTAGAGACTCACATTGATCAAAGGTTTGATCAATTTGATGCTCAACTTACGTAGCAGCAACATGACATTGGTAATATTAAAGATGAAGTTCATGAAATTAATACCAATGTAATGTTGATGGCCTCCTACTTCAACCTCTTTGGCGGCATTCCTCCTCCTCCTCCAGAACAGTAGAATTATTTTTTTTTGTCTGTGTCTGTTGTATTTTTTTTGTTTGTTTTGTTTTTATCTTATCTGTTTTATTGTTATGTGTTTGTTTTTATGTTTTTAAGTTCAATGTATTTTTTTTTTCTTTTTCTTTTATTTTCTGTAATCTGTTATTTTAATATCAATGAAAGTTTGTTTCTATTAGATTTGTTTTGAAATGTGGTTAATATTTATGAATTTCATTAGTATTATTTAATCTACATAGTGCTTAAATTCGATTGTAATTTGAGATTATCTATATTAGAAAATCTAGACTTTCTAAATTTATAATTTGTTTATAACTTGTTGTAATTAGAACTTTTAAATTCATGTCTATTCATTTAGACTAAATAAAAGTTAATATTATTATTGCAATTTTGATATTTTCTTATTTTGTATTTCTATGCTCAAATGATATTTATGCACCTAGATATATTTGAAATTTTAGATTATAGATTTTGGAAAGAATTGGTCAAATTACTCTTGAACATTGTACAAATGTACAAAAATCAAAAGAAATTCGCAAAAAATTTGCAAAGTGAAAAAGAGGCACAAAATAAGCCCAACCAAGGAAAAATGCACAAAAATGTGCTCCAAAACTTTGAAAAGATGCGCAAAGCGCCACATGAGGTAATTCTCTTCTTTCCAAATTCGTTCAATCTCTTAATTCAAATTGATCTTATGTTCATTTATATTCTATTGAACTTTAAAATATAGAATTTTTATACATCTCTCTTGTAATGATTTTCTATAGTCAAATGTCTAAATTGAATCATGTCTTTGATAAATTCTTCTTACTTACAATGTTATATCACTTCTTAAATTTTATGAATTTCTATGATTGAACTAATATCTTTAGTTTAAAATTGCATACCCTATGTCAATCACAATTTAGATTAAATTTTAAAAATGAATTTCATATAATTACTTACATTTCTTGTCTATTTCTTCTTCACTTTTTGTTGCTGTCAAAAAGGGGGAGAAATTATTGTATTTTCTGTTTTGATTTTTCTGTTTTGATTGTTCTGTTTGCAAGTTTTTTTTACTTTGTAGTTGCAAGTTTTTTTTTTACTTTATAGTTGTTTATGTTAAAATTTTAGAAAATCTAAAAAAAAAGAAATTTTGTTCTTAATGCCACCTTATTTTAATGTACTCATAAATTCAGGGGGAGTTTAGGAGATAGGAAACTTGTTTAACTTGAAACCTTACAAATAATAATTGTTTTGCCATCATCAAAAAGGGAGAGATTGTTTGAATAGTTGCTATTTGAATGATTTATATTTGTGCAACTTTTGTAGTTTTGATGATTCCAAACATTATTGTTCAAATGTATAGTTATCTCCTAACAATTTCAGAAGATTTGCACTTGCTCTTGTGTGTACTAATATTTCAGGAAAATCAGAATCCAGACTACGAAAACTTCAAATCAAATTCAACATGAGATATTTTGTTTATTTGAAGTTTGCCTTTTCTTTGAATTAATTTTGAAAGGGAGTGATTGTAATTGAGTGAATAAAATCTCATACACACAAATAAGGAGATTTTAAAAATCTATACTGATCGTACAGGATGATATTTATCGTACTGGACGATCTGACAGTTATCTCCTATAAGAGCACTTGGAACGAATAGGAACTTGCTCGGAAAAATTTTTCTAAGTCCTATTCGTCCAGGACGAATTTTATTATTGTCCCGGACGATGGGTTCTCTGTAAAATTTTCGTCCAGACGAATTTTATCATCGTACGAGGCGACCAGTCCTCTGGAAAATTTTCGTCCAGACAAAAATAAATATCGTACCGGACGATCGGCTCTCTGGAAAATTTTTGTCCAGACGAAAACTAATTAACGTCCGCGGCGATTGGTCCTCTGGAAAATTTTTGTCCAGACGAAATAAATAATCGTCCAGGACGATCGGCTCTCTGGAAAATTTTCGTCCTGACGAACATATTTTCGTCCAAACGATTAACCGACTTAGAACAGTTTTCAGCAGTTTCTAGAACCGACCTTGTAATAACCGTTCGTACTGGACGAACCTAGTTCGTACAGGATGATCAGCTGTACGAAGTCATTTCGTACACATATACAAATTGGGTCGTTTTAGATCGTTTAAGTAAAATCGTCCAGGACGATCCAGGATCGTACAGGACGATCCACTGCGTACAGAATTGAAAATATGCAGTTTTTGGGCGGTTTTTCATGTCTTTTGTATAAATAGTCCAAATTAGACTGCCACCCAATCTTTTTGTCATTTGATCTTCGTGCCTCTTGAGAGAATAGCCAAGGAGAGAGTGGAAGAGAGCATTTAAAGAAGGATTCCTACCATTGGAGCAAAAAGGCTTCACTTGGATTACTAAGGTAAGAGTCTCTACTTGTGAAATTGAATTTCTTCACTCTTTTCCTTCTTCCTTCTAGATTCTTGTGAGAAGATCAGTCAAGGAGATCCGGTTCTCTGCCGACATTTGGAGAGTGTGAACAGTCGAAGGGTTCTCTGCCCACACTAGGAGAGTGTAAAAGGACGAAGATTCTCTGCCTACACTTGGAAAGTGTGAACAGCCGTAGGGTTCTCTACCCACACTAGGAGAGTGTAAAAGGACGACGGTTCTCTGCCAGCACTGTGGATTGTGTAAAAGGACGACGGTTCTCTGCCGCACCGGGTAGTGGTGAAAAGAGTGTTTTGTACAGGCTTCTCCGCCTTGCTGTGGGTGCTAAAGGAGAGTCACTTTGTGGTATTAGTGCAATACTCAGAGGGTGCCTCTGAGGAGTGGATGTAGGTCTGGTTATCGACCAAACCACTATAAATTTTGTGTCATTTACTTTATTGCTTTTACGTTTCCGCACTTTTAATTTCAGTTTAAACAACTCTGTGGTTGAAAAACATTTTTCTACAAACCTTAAAAGAAAATTTTATTTCGGTTCAACTTTAACTTTAAGAGGGTTTAATTTTTTTTTAAAACTACCAATTCACCCCCCTCTTGGTAGCCGTGGGACATTTACTTAGGCTTAACAACCTAATTACTGGACTCAACACAAACAAACTATTTAATTAATTTGAACAAATCGTATCGTATGATCTAGAGATTATCCAGTATGATCTTCTTAATTTCCTCTATTTAGACAAGGTGATTCCTGGAATGACTAAAAATCATCTCTGCTAATTGTCCTATACTGTTATCTTTATACAGTATAGTAAGTTCATTTCATGTAGGTCATCCAGTATGAAATGAATATCATATAGTATGTTTAGTTCAAAAATCATGGTTTTGTTTGGTATGATCTTTGGGACGACCAAAATTCATGTCTACTAATTAATTGGTATGATCAATATATCGAAAAATACGATGGCTATTATTAATTAAACAATGATTTGATTGACAAATTATGGTGGTAAATTTTAGCAAGATCTCAAATATTCTTACAGTATGATTCATATCGTACAGTACGATTAGTTCAAATAATCAAATTTCAAAATCTTACTTAAATTAATCTAATAGCTAGGGTTTTCAGATTGTAACGAATCATGCATTACAATTCAGATCGTACAGTATTATTTGTTCACAAAAACTAATTGTTTAACTAGTCATTAAGCCTATTTTTAGATAATCAGATTATACAATATAATGAGTATGATGATAAGTCATAGTGTACGATTAGTTAAAAAAAAAAACTTAACTTTAAAAATATTTTTCTCTCCCCTTGTGTTGTGTGCATAGTCACCCACTTTGTATACATTCTTATGTGGCCAGGCTCAAGAAGTAGAAAATAAAAAAATAAAATTACAGACTCTTTTACATCGTATTCTACCCAATCTTAAGCCTTCACCAATCTTGAGCGGTTTATATCTTATCAAAATTTTAGTGCTCACATAAAAAAGAAATATCTAAAATATTTAAAGAAAAAAATAACAATTCAAATAATAATATTTATCATCATCAAAATCATTGACTAGGGATCCTGGATTGCAATATGGTGGTGCTAAAAAAACAAAATGTTGTCAGCCTAGGATTTAGTATACTCCATAGGAAGGAATGTTGTTGGCGCTGACTGGACACCGGTCAGCAGGGCCACATGGATGGTAGGAGAGGTAGATGATGAGGCCATCACTGAGGATGACTGGCATGGTAGAGGTGAAATGCTGCATTTTTATTTCGTGTCATCGTCAAAATTTCGGGTAGGTCCGAATCATTATCGTGTTTCCAGGTCAACCCGAATCCGATATAATTTTTAAAATGGGTCAGTTTGTTGAACCTGAGCCCGACCCATTTTAAAAATGCGTTGACATTAACCTAGAATTTTTGAATCGGTTTCGAGTTAGGTTTTAGGATTATGTCAATTATTGACACCCCTAAATGCAACCAAAATAAGTGATAAAATTAAATACCTATTAACATTTTGATCATCTTTTTTTTTAAAACCTTATATAATCTTGTAGGCATTTTTTACTATTGCAAATTGATTGCAACGAATATACTCATAACAACTCTTAGATCAGTAAAATGATAGCAAACATGAAAATCACAATTGAAACCACAACAAAGAAACTACATGAACATAGAAGGAAATATGTTTTAAATGTATAGGATGAAAAGCCCTATCACATGTAGAAAACGAAATATTTTATTTAGTTGAGCCTCTCTTGGAAATATTCAATTATAATTGATAGCTTTTACCTTGTTTGAGTTATATGGGATCTAGTTAATAATTAAAATATTTTAAAAATCCATGGTATGACTTAGACCTCATGAGAAATATAAGTTGCTAAATATTTTGAGATGGACTTTCTGCGTATATTGATGTATTAATAAGGATGTGTGTCACACAAAGTTAATTTTGATGAATTTAATGCAAAATATTAGATATATATTAATCTCTAATAAATGTAATTTGGAGGATTCCATCAATAGATTAGGTCAACAAATTAATGTACATTATATATTTATATATATATATAATCTTGGACGTGTATTGTATAATTATTGATTTAGAGATTTTTGGGTGTCTCAATAGAGATATATGGTGCTAGGAGAGTTGAGTTGTCCAAAAAATCAATGTTCTATTAGGCTTTATATTTCGGATAGAAGTTTATGTTTGAATTCTAGTTGACCAAATTATTAGAGATTGAGACTCCTTATATCATATTAGTAATAACCTCATTGTTAAGTAATTGGTTGAGGTGACTACTTAGGAAATTATAATTAAATAAGATTAACCCAAATTGTGAATCTTTGTGGGGACTTAATATATTACCAGAACATGACCCATTGCATTAACCTAATGCAAGGGCCTTTAAGCTAGCAATTAGTGTTAGGTTTTTGTGGAATACCTTGGACGGCTATTTATTAACAACTATCAAGCCCATCAAACAAAATCACATTTGCCTCAAGGGTATAATTACACAAATAAAATCAATGTTAAGCATGGAATTTAGGCCCATAAACTAAACAACATCAACACAAAGCTAAGGAGTCAATTACACTAAATAAATTAAATGCACAAAAAGATACTAAATCCTCCTACTTCAAATAGGCAAGCTCCAAATTAATTCTATAAATCTCAACTTTTCAAATTCAAAATTGACCATCATATGAAATGAAAGATCCATATTAATTCATTCTAATCAAATCAATTATACTCATAAAATCCTTTCAACTTCTCCAAATAATTCAAAATGAAATATAAAAAAAATCAAACATATAGATTAACTCAAATGGGCAAATGCAATTTAATAATCCACAAATTAGTTTTCTTAGGAAGGCTTAGAACTCCTAGAGTAAACCCAATTCCACCCTACACTTGGGGTACTTCTTTGAATTACTTTTGATCCTAACTCAAAACATGAGCTTAACCTAAGGCTTAAGGCAACTATTGGATATAACATAAAGACTTCTATCATATATATATATATATATATATATATATATATATATATGTGTGTGTGTGTGTGTGTGTGTGAGAGAGAGAGAGAGAGAGAGAGAGAGAGAGAGAGAGAGAGTGAGAACACCCTTCTAAACATTGATTTTATTCGTACTTTAAATGATCATATGATTGTGATATTAAAATTTTGATAACACCTAACAAATTTAGATACTTGCTCAATAATGCTATGATTTGAATCCCTCGCATTATACTCCTGAGATAAAGAGGCCAATTCCACATGAGAATAGGCCAATTTCAAAATCAAAGCATTGTTAAAGGTGTGTTTCAATGATAAAAAAACCATTAATCGTGTATTGCAAGCATTAGGATATTTATAGATTCTTCCTATAAACAAAAACGACATTACTCAAGGACAATCAGCTTGTTCAATCATCACCCCATAGATGAGCCAGCAGAACAATAGCCTTTCAACCAACTAACCCTAATTCGTTAACGAAACTCTACTCGGGCCTTCTCAACTCGCCCTATCCCTATCCAGCTCCACAATTAGTTTAGGCCCATTTAGTCTCTGATTCCAACTAACCGCATACGACCGGTAAACCCACGCGGCAGTCCCTCCACCTAGTCCTCCACCAAACGGTCTATGTCAACGTGGCATAGATCGGACCGTCCGCCTGACCTACCAAAATTTTATTAAAACCGGCTTAAAATTTCCTCACCCGCTTCCCCAGCTTCAGTTCCATTAAATAGCTGCCCACGCTCTTGGCCTTCCTCACTGCCTAAAAGTTCTCTTTGCTGACTAGTTTGCGAGTGAGGAAATAGGGAGGGAGTTACTTAATGGCGCCCCCGGCAATGGAAGAGATCAGGAGAGCTCAGAGGGCGGAGGGGCCGGCGACGGTGCTCGCCATCGGAACCTCCACGCCGCCGAACGCTCTGTATCAGGCGGACTATCCGGATTACTACTTCAGGATCACCAAGAGCGAGCATCTCACTGAGCTCAAGGAGAAGTTCAAACGAATGTGTAAGCCAAACTTTTTTTTTTTTTTTTCATTATAATCTTCAAAACAAAAAAATAATAATTTTCATCGGGTTAATCAATCAAATTTTGTATTGTGTTCATTTTAGAGTTTCTGCGGTAGCTATTTTGATGACAAAATTTATATGAGAATATATTGATAAAGCTAGTCATGAAATTGTTAAATTTATTTTAAGGAGATTTAAAAAGATAATATATATACATGAAGCTGTTGGAGTAGCTTCAATGAAAGATAAATTTAGAGAGAGTAGTCTTAGATGGTTTAGTCATATAAAAATGTTGATCTTCTGATGATCATATAAGATGAATACATATATTAGATCCAATCTATATTAAAAAGATAGGAGTAGATCTAAATTTTTTTTATTATAATTATTAAAAATGAAATTTTTATTGAATTTAAATGAGGATTTAATTTTAAATAATACAATTTACTTAGCCGACCCTAGCTACGTACATAGTGGGATACGGTTTTGTTGTTGAGATATGCAATAATTAGATAATTGCACGAATCTCAAGGCTAATTTAATGAATTTGAAAACTATTTTTATAAAAAATTTGGTAAGTTTATCCAAACAAAATTTTTACCAGAAAAAGAAAAATTATTTATTACAATATTTTGTTTTAAAATTGATCCAAGTTGAATTTTAAAATTAATAAATTTATTTTGTAATAAATAAAATATACTAAAAATTAATAAAAATGAATTAATTTTGCCTTAAAAAATAATGAATTTTAAATTTGTGGTAACTAAAAATTTAATTATTCATTTTTTTCCGAGCAAAAGGCCAAATTTTGTATTGTTCTGGCGTCTGGGGCAAAAATATTCAAACTTGTTCCAAAAGAAAAAATAAAAAAAATCTGCTTTTGTGCTTATTATCCCAAAATTTTACCAGATAGCCATTTTTGGTAGGAAAGGAATCATTCTATATTTCCAGAAAGAGTAAAATAAAATTGTGAAATATATTATCTTATATATGAACAGCAGAGAAATTTTTTTCATAGAATCTAGGCAATTACATTTGTTAAAAGTGGACAAAATAGTTAAAATAATTATTTTTCAAACAGAGAAAAAGACTTTTGGGTAATCAAATGTTTATTTTTTTTTTTTAAAAAAGACTGAGCTCTTCTTGATTCCACCCTAATTGTTGGCTAATTTCTATGACAAAACTATACAGGTCAGCTTTTTTGCAGGTTTGGAGTTTTAACTATCAATTAAAATGTATTGGATTTAAATTTTATATCTGCGATGTATTTGAAATTGGCTTAATTGATCTATACATCCCAAATAAAAACTAGGAGAAAAATACTTAAAAGTTTCATATGAGTAGATCTGAAAACTATTAAATAATATAACTTTTTATATATATTATTATCTTTAAAAAAATTCATTGTTATACTTATTTCTTAACACTCAGTAACTTTCATTTCTTTGATTAAAAATAACAAAAAAAAAAAAAATTCAGGTGATAAATCGATGATCAGAAAGCGCTACATGTACTTAACAGAAGAAATACTGAAGGAAAATCCAAACATATGTGCATTCATGGCGCCATCACTAGACGCAAGACAAGACATAGTGGTCACCGAAGTCCCTAAACTCGCCAAAGAGGCCTCCGCCCGCGCCATAAAGGAATGGGGACAGCCCAAATCTCGCATCACTCATCTAATCTTCTGCACCACCAGCGGCGTAGACATGCCCGGTGCCGACTACCAACTCACTCGCCTCCTCGGCCTCCGCCCATCCGTCAATCGAATCATGCTTTACCAACAAGGTTGCTTTGCCGGCGGCACCGTCCTCCGCCTTGCCAAAGACCTCGCCGAGAACAACGCCGGCGCGCGAGTTCTCGTCGTTTGTTCAGAAATCACAGCTGTTACGTTCCGCGGCCCGTCGGAATCCCATCTCGATTCTCTCGTCGGGCAGGCTTTGTTCGGCGATGGGGCTGCAGCTATTATAGTTGGATCTGACCCTGACTTGACTACTGAACGACCGCTTTTCCAACTTGTGTCGGCTTCTCAGACCATCCTGCCGGAGTCCGAGGGCGCCATTGACGGCCATCTACGCGAGATGGGACTAACCTTCCACCTTCTGAAAGACGTCCCAGGCTTGATCTCTAAAAACATTCAAAAGAGTCTCGTGGAGGCATTCAAGCCGCTTGGTATTCACGACTGGAATTCGATCTTCTGGATTGCGCATCCGGGCGGTCCGGCGATACTCGACCAAGTGGAAATTAAGCTTGGACTTAAGGAAGAGAAGCTTGCGTCCAGCAGAAACGTGCTTGCGGAGTATGGCAATATGTCCAGCGCGTGTGTGCTTTTCATACTTGATGAAATGAGGCGGAGGTCGGCGGAGGCGGGGCAGGCTACCACCGGCGAGGGGTTGGAGTGGGGAGTACTGTTCGGATTTGGCCCGGGGCTTACGGTTGAAACTGTTGTGCTACGCAGCGTTCCGATTGCTGGTGCGGTGTGATGGATCCATGACCATGTTAAGATTATTGGAGTTTGATCTTTTGCACTGTTTTTTTTAGTAATTATTAATATTATTATGATTGGCTAGTAAAGTTTCTGGTTGATCTAAATGGGTAGTGCTGGATTGGGTGGAACTATAAAGGGTGGTGGGGAAAGGAATGCCGATCAATTTGTTATAAACGTTAATACTGTTTCTTTTATGTTATATATATGTGGCCATGGTTCTATTTTTATAATAAAGAAGTCTTATGAAGCTTTTTTCTAGTTTGTTTGAAAAGGAAAATTTTAAATTTTTTTATATAATTTAGATGAAAATGTTGAACATAATGTTTTAAGATATAATTTTTAATTAAACTTTATATTTCATAAGAAAAAAAAAATAATTGTAAAGGTGTGGTTGACTAATAAAAATAATCTAAATCATGCATTTTGGACAGCTATAGTTTAGGGTTTCTTTGAGATTGATGCAAGGTATCTTATAATGTTGATTGTGAAGTTGTGGAAAAAATAGCTTAGCTATGTTATTTGTAAAAAATAAATTTTCATATAATTTTTTTTGAAAATTAATGAAAAAATAATATTCAAACAATTAAACAAAGTAAAAGTACTTTTTGTTTGAATAGTTGTTATTTGAATGATTTATATTTGTGCAACTTATGTAGTTTTGATGATTCCAAACATTATTGTTCAAATGTATAGTTATCTCCTAACAATTTCAGAAGATTTGCACTTGCTCTTGTCTGTACTAACATTTCAGGAAAATCAGACTCCAGACTACGAAAACTTCAAATCAAATTCAACATGAGATATTTCGTTTATTTGAAGTTTGTCTTTTCTTTGAATTAATTTTGAAAGGGACTGATTGTAATTGAGTGAATAAAATCTCACACACACAAATAAGGAGATCTTGAAATTCTATACTGATCGTACAGGACGATATTTATCGTACTGGACGATCTGTCAGTTATCTCCTATAGAGCACTTGGAACGAATAGGAACTTGCTTGGAAAAATTTTTCTAAGTCCTATTCGTCCAGGACGAATTTTATTATCGTCCCGGACGATGAGTTCTCTGTAAAATTTTCGTCCAGACAAATTTTATCATCGTACGAGGCGACCAGTCCTCTGGAAAATTTTCGTCCAGACGAAAATAAATATCGTACAGGACGATCAGCTCTCTGGAAAATTTTCGTCCAGATGAAAACAAATTATCGTCCGCGGTGATTGGTTCTCTGGAAAATTTTCGTCCAGACGAAATAAAGAATCGTCCAGGACGATCGGCTCTCTGGAAAATTTTCGTCCAGACGAACATATTTTCGTCCAAACGATAAACCGACTTAGAACAGTTTTCAGCAGTTTCTAGAACCGACCTTGTAATAACCGTTCGTACTGGACGAACTTAGTTCGTACAGGACGATCAGCTGTACGAAGTCATTTCGTACACATATACAAATTGGGTCGTTTCAGATCGTTTAAGTAATATCGTCCAGGACGATCCAGGATCGTACAGGACGATCCATTACGTACAGAATTAGAAATTTGCAATTTTTGAGCGGTTTCTCTTGTCTTTTATATAAATAGTCTAAATTAGACTGCCACCCAATCTTTTTGTCATTTGATCTTCGTGCCTCTTGAGAGAATAGCCAAGGAGAGAGTGGAAGAGAGCATTCAAAGGAGGATTCCTACCACTGTAGCGAGAAGGCTTCACTTGGATTACTAAGGTAAGAGTCTCTACTTGTGAAATTGGATTTCTTCACTCTTTTCCTTCTTCCTTCTAGATTCTTGTGAGAAGATCAGTCAAGGAGATCCGGTTCTCTGCCGACACTTGGAGAGTGTGAACAGACGAAGGGTTCTCTGCCCACACTAGGAGAGTGTAAAAGGACGAAGGTTCTCTGCCTACACTTGGAGAGTGTGAACAGCCGTAGGGTTCTCTGCCCACACTAGGAGAGTGTAAAAGGACGACGGTTCTCTGCCAGCACTGTGGATTGTGTAAAAGGATGACGGTTCTCTGCCGCACCGGGTAGTGGTGAAAAGAGTGTTTTGTACAGGCTTCTCCGCCTTGCTGTGGGTGCTAAAGGAGAGTCACTTTGTGGTATTAGTGCAATACTCAGAGGGTGACTCTGAGGAGTGGATGTAGGTCTGGTTATAGACCGAACCACTATAAATCTGGTGTCATTTACTTTATTGCTTTTACGTTTCCGCACTTTAAATTTCAGTTTTAACAACTCTGTGGTTGAAAAACATTTTTCTACAAACTTTAAAAGAAAATTTTATTTCGGTTCAACTTTATCATTAAGAGGGTTTAAAATTTTTAAAACTACCAATTCACCCCCCTCTTGGTAGCCGTGAGACATTTACTTAGGCTTAACAACCTAATTACTGGACTCAACAAGTGGTATCAGAGCTTTGTTTCAAAATCATAAGTTTGAACTACTTTTTGATTAACGTAGATGGCTACATTTGGAAACCGAAACACACCTGAGGGTTACTCTATCACTAGACCTCCACTGTTTGACAATATTCCTTTTGATTTTTGGAAAACACGCATGTCTACTTTCTTACAGTCACTTGATTATCGCATATGGATGCTAGTCCAGGAAGGTTACACAAAACCAACTAGATTAGTTGATGGAATTAGGGTAGAAACACCTTATGCAGATTGGACTATAGAAGAACGTGACTTAGCACAATTAAATGCGAAATGTTTAAATAGTTTCTTTTGTGCTTTAAAATCTGAAGACTACATGCGAGTTTCCACTTGTAAAAGCGGAAAAGACATATGGGATAGACTTTGTATTACTTATGAAGGGACAAATGAGGTTAAGCAATCAAGACTCAATATCTTGTTACATGACTACGAATTATTTCGCATGAAACCTAATGAATCTATATCTGACATGTACACAAGATTCACTCAAATTGTCACCTCTTTGCATGCACTTGGTAGGGAATTAACAAATGCTGAAATGGTTAATAAGATTCTTCGTTGTTTACCTACTGCACATGATGCTAAAATTACTGTAATTACAGAGTCTAAAGATCTGAACATTTATTCAATTGACAATCTTCTTGGTTCACTCATCACTTACGAGCAAGGAGTAAGTCAAAGAAAGATTGATGCAGGTGAACCAAGAAAGGACAAGAATATTGCACTAAATGTGGAAGAGTCAGAAAGTGAACACTCACAACCTGAGGATGAAGACGATATTGCACTGATGACTAGACAATTCAGAAGCTTTTTAAAGAGGAAGCAGAAGAGACGCCAGCAATGGAATAGAGGTAAGTATAAAAGAAATGACAAGGTTTTTAATGAAGTGATTTGTTATGAATGCAGGAAACCAGGTCATATAAAGAGTGATTGTCCAAAACTCAAAGCCACTCCTAGCAAGGAGAAGGTAGAGGAGAAACCAATGGTAAAGAAGGGCAAGAAGAAGTTTCAAAAGGCTTTTTGGGCGGACTCAGCTTCCGACTCATCTGAGACTGAAAAAGAAGAAGAAGTCACCAACCTTTGCTTGATGGCAGATAAATCTGAACAATCAGATCAAGAAGAGGTATGTGATTTAACTTATAATGAATTGTTTGAAGTTTCTGAACACATGCATGATGCATATAGGAAAACGAAAAAGATGCATGCTAGTTTAGTTTTAGAATTGGAAGAGCTTAGTAAGGAACACGAAATCCTTAGGAAAGATCATGCTTTTATTGATAGCAACCACATGAAACTACTTGATGAATATGATGACTTGAATAAAAATTTTAGAATTTAAAATCATCCTATGCTGAACTTGAAAAAGAATTTAAGAAATTTAAGGATGAATCTGAGAGCAAGACATATAGAATCAATTATACAAATCGAATCTTGGAGGATATGAATTCATTTTACAAACTTACTATAAGAGCTCTCGAGGATAATAGGAACCCCCCTAAACTTGAAGATTTTACAAATCCTAAATATTATCCTAAATTCATGAAATCCCTTAGAAGACAATCATATGAAAGAAAACATAGGAATATTTTTCCTAATGTTAAATGTAACAATTGTGGATTTTTGGGACATATATCTCACACCTGCACTTTAAAGATGAAACCTAATTTGGTGTGGAGAACTAAGATGCATAAACCTAGACATATCACACATGCATCTGATTATAAATTTCATAAAGGTGAACCCAAACTAGTTTGGGTTCCCAGGTCTAACATTTGAGAATTTTGCAGGAATACTCTCACACAAGACCTCGTGAGAGTATATGGTACCTGGACAGCGGATGTTCTAAGCACATGACTAGAAATACTGCTCAATTCATAACGCTGGAAGCCAGGAGTGGAGGCAAGGTTACACTTGGAGATAATACCACAAAGAAAGTGGTTGGATCAGGTATGATTGGAAATTTGAAAAACTTTTTCATAGATAATGTTTTATTAGTTGAAGGCTTAAAACATAATTTGCTTAGCATAAGTCAGCTATGTGATAAGGGCTATAATGTAAAATTTTTACCTACTAGCTGCATAATTAGCCTAAATGGGAAAATTGTTTTAAATGGAAAAAGGGTGAACAATGTCTACATGCTAGATTTAAATTGTATTCAATCTCCTACTGCTTTTTGTTTGAAAACTGTTTCTGATGAATCATGGCTTTGGCATAGGAGACTTTGTCATTCTAGTATGAAAAATCTTAGAAAAATTACCCAAAAGAATTTGGTGAGAGGAATACCTAAACTAGACTTTACTAAGGACCATCTATGTGATGCATGTCAACTAGGAAAACAAGTGAAGTCCTCTTTTAAGTCCAATAAAGATCTTAGGACCAGTAAACCATTAGAAATTCTTCACATGGATCTTTTTGGACCTGTAAGCACGGTAAGTCTAGGAGGAAAGGTATATGGATTTGTTATAGTAGATGATTTTTCAAGATTCACCTGGGTTAAATTTCTTTTTCATAAGAGTGAATCATTTGAGGAATTCAGAAATTTTTCAACTTGGATACAAAGAAAACTAGGATGTGAAATAATTTCTATACAAAGTGATCATGGAGGAGAATTTGAAAATGAAAGATTTGAAGATTTCTGTAAAGAAAAGGGGATTGATCACAATTTTTCTGCACCTAGAACTCCTCAACAAAATGGAGTAGTTGAAAGAAAGAACAGAACATTAATAGAAGCCGCCCGAGCAATGTTAGCAGAATACTCGCTTCCTAGATATTTTTGGGCTGAGGCGGTTAGCACTGCATGCTATGTTCTGAATAGGGTGAATGTGAGATCAAATTTGAATAAAACACCCTATGAGTTGCTAAAAGGTAGAACACCAAATTTGTCTCATTTGCATGTATTTGGTTGCAAGGTGTTCATACATAATAATGGAAAATCTGCCTTAGGAAAATTTGATCCAAAATCAGATGAAGGAATTTTTGTTGGATATTCAAGTGTTGGAAAATCTTATAGAGTATTCAACAAAAGAACTTTAGTCATTGAAGAAACCACACATGTTGTTTTTGATGAAAATGGAAACATGGAAGAGCCAAAAGTTGTTGAAGAAGAAATTGAAGAAAACTCCCAAAAGATTGATAGATTAAATTTGGAAGAAAATGTGGAAGAAAATTTAGAAAGAGAAGACCCTTTGCCTAGAGATTTGAGATTTTCTAAAAACCATCCAAAGGAATTGATTATAGGTGAACCAAGTGAGGGTGTTAGAACTAGGCGTGGATTAAACAAGGAAGTCAATCATTCAGCCTTTATTTCAACTATTGAACCCACTAACATTGATCAAGCACTTTCAGATGAATTTTGGATATTGGCCATGCAAGAAGAGTTAAATCAATTTGTAAGAAATAAAGTTTGGGAACTAACTACAAGGCCAAAAGATCAAAGTGTTGTTGGAACCAAGTGGGTGTTCAAAAATAAAATGAATGACTCAGGAGTAGTCATTAGAAATAAGGCTAGATTAGTAGCTAAGGGGTATAATCAAATTGAAGGAATTGATTTTGAGGAAACTTTTGCCCCTGTAGCTAGACTTGAAGCAATTAGGGTTTTACTAGCCTTTGCCTGTTTTAAAGGTTTTAAATTGTTTCAAATGGATGTCAAAAGTGCCTTTTTAAATGGGGTAATTGAGGAAGATGTTTTTGTAGAACAACCTCCAGGTTTTGAAAATTCTAAATTTCCAAATCATGTTTTCAAATTAAAAAAGGCATTATATGGATTGAAACAGGCACCTAGGGCTTGGTATGAGAGGTTAAGCACCTTCCTACTTGAAAGATCTTTTGAAAAAGGAAGTGTGGATACAACTCTCTTTTTAAGGAAATATGGAAAGGATATACTTATTGTTCAAATTTATGTGGATGACATCATCTTTGGATCTTCAAATAAACATCTTTGTGATGATTTTTCTAAAACAATGAGTAGTGAATTTGAAATGAGTCTAATGGGAGATTTAAATTACTTTCTAGGATTTAGCATTAAGCAACTTGAGGAAGGTACTTTTCTTAGTCAAACCAAATATATTAAGGACATCCTCAAAAAATATGAAATGGACAATGCTAAACCTGTTAGTACACCAATGAGTTCTTCAGTTCAGTTGGATAAAGACCTTAAGGGAAAATCTGTTGATCAAAAGAAATTTAGAGGGATAATTGGATCTTTACTTTACTTGACTGCTAGCCGACCAGATATTATGTTTAGTGTTTGCTTATGTGCTAGATTTCAATCAGATCCAAAAGAATCACATTTGACAGCAGTGAAAAGGATTTTAAGATATCTACTAGGAACTCAAAACTTAGGAATTTGGTATCCTAAGTTTAGCTCTTCATTTGAAATTATTGGTTACTCAGATTCTGACTTTGCAGGCTGTAGAGTGGATAGGAAAAGCACTTCTGGAACATGTCAATTCATTGGAAATTCATTAGTTTCATGGTCTAGTAGAAAACAAAATTCAGTGGCACTATCTACTGCAGAAGCAGAATACATTGCATTAGGAAGTTGTGTGGCACAAGTACTTTGGTTAAAACAACAGTTGATTGACTTAGGATTAACTATAGGCACTATTCCAATTTATTGTGACAATACTAGTGCTATTTGCATTTCCAAAAATCCTATTCAACATTCTAGAACCAAACACATTGATATAAGGCATCATTTCATAAGGGATCATGTATCCAAAGGAGAAATTGAACTCATACATGTTTCAACTGAAAATCAACTTGCAGACATTTTTACAAAACCTTTAGCCTTTGATACCTTCAGTACTTTAAGAACAAGGCTTGGTGTTATTGATTTGAATGCTTAACCAAAATGTCTTTGCAACATTGATACTTGTTGTGTTTTGTTTTTGTGATTTTGTGAATTTTGTGTGTTTTTGAATGAATTGTTTTTGGATTTATGATTTTGTTTTATGTTTTCTGTGTTTTGATTGTTTTTGTTGATTTTCTTAATTTAAAAAATTCAAAATTAAAATTTTTTTTTGGAGGAAATCGTCCAGGACGAAATTGGTTTCATACGGGACGATGTGTGAAGGAACAGTTTGCGCGAATTTAAACCGTTTTGAGAGCAGTTTTTAATTGGATCGTCTGTACGATATGTGATCGTCCAGGACGATTTTTTTTCCTCTCAAACGTCGGGACGATTGAATGCAGCGGTTGAGTGGATAAGACAGTTTTTAATACGAACTTCGTCTGTACGAAATTTTCGTTCGTCCAGACGAACATGTGTCGGTTCATTGTAGGGGACGGTTTTCAAGAGTCATTAAAACGATTCACTTTTCGATCGTCTGTACGAAATGTTTTCGTCTGTACGATCGGTCAAGTCAAAAAGCCTGTACAAAGGGACGCATCGTAAGTTGTGTTGATTACGAAAAGCCGTTACATTTTGGACGAATTGGATCGTCTGTACGAAATTATTCGTCCAGACGAACGATAATTTTTCGTCCAGGACGAATATTTTCGTCCAGGACGAACGTATCGTTTTTCTTTAAATATGAAGGCTTTCAAACTTGACAATTACACTTTCAAACTTCTTTTTCAATCCCTTTCTACATCAAATCAACTATGGCCTCCTCTAGCAAAAGATAAAAAGTTTTAGTGAAGAAACCAAACAGGAATGCCCCAGACAACTTTCTTTCAAAGGCAAATGAGGAATCTTTTCCTCGTTTTGCATCCGCAAAAATCACTCCGTCTCGCATTCTTATCCAAACAGAGTTGAAATTTCGGGTATTGCACCTCTTCTCCTCAACCCAATTTCAGTTCATTCTTTCTCTCGCCCACTTCTACAATAAGCAAACCTACCATTACTTTCTAGCAAACATGAGTTTCAATTCTGACCACTCCACCATTAGTTCTTTTATTTTTTAAGAAAAAAGTTGAGATCACCAAGCACGACCTTGGTGCATTTTTAAACTTAAGAACTGAGGGATATAGAGCCCACACCCTAATGTCAGAAACCTCCTTCAAATGGTTTCAAATCAATAGGGTAATTAGAGAAAATGCGATTGACAATCATGTTGCTAGAGTCTCCGGTATGACCCAAGATGCCCGAATCATCCAGCATATCCTTAGATCCTCAATTATTCCTAAAGCTGGTGATAGGATTAACATTACTCCTCTCCTTTCTTGTCTAACTTTTTTAATCATGCAAAGACATCCTATTGATGAAGCCCAACTCATCATAGATCATATCTATGGGCTTTCAGAAATAGGACATGCTGATCAGAAGAGGAAGAAGAACATTTCATTAGGGCACTTAATTACTTATATTTTGGAGAAGAAGTACAATATAGTGCATCCTGATGAAGAATATGAAGAGCCAGTTTACTATAACGATGCATCATTCAGATTGCTCTTCAAGGAGGAAAAAGAAAAAGCACATGCTAGTGCTTCAGAAGAAGAAGAAGAAGAAGGAGTGCAAGCTTCTGCTTCTCAATCAGATTACCAGAATCTGATTGAAAGATTTGATAGACTAGAGACTCACATTGATCAAAGGTTTGATCAATTTGATGCTCAACTTACGCAGCAGCAACATGACATTGGTAATATTAAAGATGAAGTTCATGAAATAAATACCAATGTAATGTTGATGGCCTCCTACTTCAACCTCTTTGGCGGCATTCCTCCTCCTCCTCCAGAACAGTAAAAATTGTTTTTATGTCTGTGTCTGTTGTATTTTTTTTTGTTTGTTTTTGTTTGTTTTTGTTTTTATCTTATCTGTTTTATTGTAATGTGTTTGTTTTTATGTTTTTAAGTTCAATGTATTTTTGTTCATGTAATCTGTTTCTTTAATATCAATGAAATTTTGTTTCTATTAGATTTGTTTTGAAATGTGGTTAATGTTGGTGAATTTCATTAGTATTATTTAATCTACATAGTGCTTAAATTTGATTGTAATTTGAGATTATCTATATTAGAAAATCTAGACTTTCTAAATTTATAATTTGTTTATAACTTGTTGTAATTAGAATTTTTAAATTCATGTCTATTCATTTAGACTACATAAAAGTTAAAATTATTATTGCAATTTTGATGTTTTCTTATTTTGTATTTCTATGCTCAAATGATATTTATTCACCTAGAAATATTTGAAATTTTAGATTATAGATTTTGGAAAGAATTGGTCAAATTACTCTTGAACATTGTACAATTGTACAAAAATCAAAAGGAATTCGCAAAAATTTGCAAAGTGAAAAAGAGGCACAAAATAAGCCCAACCAAAGAAAAATGCACAAAAATGTGCTCCAAAACTTTGAAAAGATGCGCAAAGCGCCACATGAGGTAATTCTCTTCTTTCCAAATTCGTTAAATCTCTTAATTCAAATTAATCTTATGTTCATTTATATTCTATTGAACTTTGAAATATAGAATTTTTTTTACATCTTTCTTGTAATGATTTTCAATAGTCAAAATGTCTAAATTTAATCATGTGTTTGATAAATTTTTCTTATTTACAATGTTATATCATTTCTTAAATTTTATGAATTTCTATGATTGACCTAATATCTTTAGTTTAAAATTGCATACCCTATGTCAATCACCATTTAGATTAATTTTAAAAATGAATTTCATATAATTACCTACATTTCTTGTCTATTTCTTCTTCACTTTTTGTTGCTGTAAAAAAGGGGGAGAAATTATTGTGTTTGTATTTTCTATTTTTGTTTTCTATTTTTGATTTCTGTTTGCAAGTTTTTTTGTTTGTGTTAAAATTTTTGAAAAAACAAAAATATTGTTCTTTAATGCCTCCTTATTTTAATGTACTCATCAATTTAGGGGGAGTTTAGGAGATAGAAAAATTGTTTAACTTGAAACCTTACAAATAATAATTGTTTTGCCATCATCAAAAAGGGGGAGATTGTTTGAATAGTTGCTATTTGAATGATTTATATTTGTGCAACTTATGTAGTTTTGATGATTCCAAACATTATTGTTCAAATGTATAGTTATCTCCTAACAATTTCAGAAGATTTGCACTTGCTCTTGTGTGTACTAACATTTCAGGAAAATCAGACTCTAGACTACGAAAACTTCAAATCAAATTCAACATGAGATATTTCGTTTATTTGAAGTTTGTCTTTTCTTTGAATTAATTTTGAAAGGGAGTGATTGTAATTGAGTGAATAAAATCTCACACACACAAATAAGGAGATCTTGAAATTCTATACTGATCGTACAGGACGATATTTATCGTACTGGACGATCTGTCAGTTATCTCCTATAGAGCACTTGGAACGAATAGGAACTTGCTTGGAAAAATTTTTCTAAGTCCTATTCGTCCAAGACGAATTTTATTATCATCCCGAACGATGCGTTCTCTGTAAAATTTTCGTCCAGACAAATTTTATCATCGTACGAGGCGACCAGTCCTCTGGAAAATTTTCGTCCAGACGAAAATAAATATCGTACAGGACGATCAGCTCTCTGGAAAATTTTCGTCCAGACGAAAACAAATTATCGTCCGCGGCGATTGGCTCTCTGGAAAATTTTCGTCTAGACGAAATAAAGAATCGTCCAGGACGATCGGCACTCTGGAAAATTTTCATCCAGACGAACATATTTTCGTCCAAACGATAAACCGACTTAGAACAGTTTTCAGCAGTTTCTAGAACCGACCTTGTAATAACCGTTCGTACTGGACGAACCTAGTTCGTACAGGACGATCAGCTGTACGAAGTCATTTCGTACACATATACAAATTGGGTCGTTTCAGATCGTTTAAGTAATATCGTCCAGGACGATCCAGGATCGTACAGGACGATCCACTACGTACAGAATTGGAAATTTGCAGTTTTTGGGCGGTTTTTCTTGTCTTTTATATAAATAGTCCAAATTAGACTGCCACCCAATCTTTTTGTCATTTGATCTTCGTGCCTCTTGAGAGAATAGCCAAGGAGAGAGTGGAAGAGAGCATTCAAAGGAGGATTCCTACCACTGGAGCGAGAAGGCTTCACTTGGATTACTAAGGTAAGAGTCTCTACTTGTGAAATTGGATTTCTTCACTCTTTTCCTTCTTCCTTCTAGATTCTTGTGAGAAGATCAGTCAAGGAGATCCGGTTCTCTGCCGACACTTGGAGAGTGTGAACAGACGAAGGGTTCTCTGCCCACACTAGGAGAGTGTAAAAGGACGAAGGTTCTCTGCCTACACTTGGAGAGTGTGAACAGCCGTAGGGTTCTCTGCCCACACTAGGAGAGTGTAAAAGGACGACGGTTCTCTGCCAGCACTGTGGATTGTGTAAAAGGACGACGGTTCTCTGCCGCATCGGGTAGTGGTGAAAAGAGTGTTTTGTACAGGCTTCTCCGCCTTGCTGTGGGTGCTAAAAGAGAGTCACTTTGTGGTATTAGTGCAATACTCAGAGGGTGCCTCTGAGGAGTGGATGTAGGTTTGGTTATAAACCGAACCACTATAAATCTGGTGTCATTTACTTTATTGCTTTTACGTTTCCGCACTTTAAATTTCAGTTTTAACAACTCTGTGATTGAAAAACATTTTTCTACAAACTTTAAAAGAAAATTTTATTTCGGTTCAACTTTATCATTAAGAGGGTTTAAAATTTTTAAAACTACCAATTCACCCCCCTCTTGGTAGCCGTGGGACATTTACTTAGGCTTAACAACCTAATTATTGGACTCAACACTTTTTTTTTAAATGAGAAGAGAAGCTGGTTATTTATAAAACTTAGTATATAATATTGCTGTAAAATTTAAAAAGTCACAAACATAACTCTAATAGCAGTGGATCTACGTATAGTACTACTATTATTATAAATGTTTTTTTATTTTTTGTGACGAGGAACCACTGTGTTTAGGTCAGTAAAAACCTCGGTCGACCTAGCATGCAATCCACACCAATTTACACTGGCTAACACTTAAGGCATTCACTGCTTGTCAATCAATTCGAACCAAGGACCTGGGCTTTGCCCAGCTAACTTTTTACCACCTGGACAAACAACGGTGAGCATTATTATTATTATTATAAATGTGACTTGTGAAACTCCCAATAGAACATTTTGATCCTACCTTTCGCTTGTGAGTCTCCCAATAGAACATCCTGATCTAACATTTGTAAACGTTAAATTATCTTCTCCCTTTTTTTTTTACTATTAGTTTATCTTCTTCGTATCATCCACGTTAAACGAATTAGCGCATTCAGTGCTTATCTACCAGTTTCATCTGCTCGGGACCAAATGTCCTGCGATTATTCTTCTCGTCGACATCGACAGCAACACAGAGACGCGTGAGAGTAACTTTTCCCCCTCTTTGATTTATTTCGCACCTCTTCAAATCCCACTCCCTCGTTGATTTTGTAAATCTTCAGATCCCATCCCCTCTGCTTGAAAGAGTTGCTAAAGATTTTTTTTTTTTTCACAAAGCCTTCTGGAAGACGAAGCCTCCCTGTCATTCCCTTTTCTTACTCGTGTGCAGTCCTGCCTAACATGAGCTCTTGCTCTCTGTATGTGTTTAAATTTATAGTTGGCATTCATTACCGCCTCTTCAGCTTCACGTAAAGCACAGTTTTCAAGGATTCGCTAAAGAGGCTACTTGGCTTCTTCTTTGTTCTTCCTATTTCTACAAATTAAGCGTCTATTTTAAGAAACCTCAGTCCTTAAGGTTAAAGCTTTAGTATGATCTTACTTCGCCTAATTAGCTCATAATTTTGTAGTTGCCAATCTCATATTGTCTTGATTTTACTTCATCAAAGGACAACCAGCTCGCATCCTGATGGAATTTCTGGAGGTAAATCTCTTTTTTTTTTTTTGGCATTTAGGTCATTTAAGGCAAATTCACACACACAACGCATACATAAAGACTCGAACCCAAGACTTTTTAGTTGGAAGAATAAGCTCTCAACCAACAGGCCAAGGTGAGTTGTGTGTGGAGGTAAATCTAAGTAATGAATCACTTTGAGTCTCTTGCCTTTTATCTCTAAGATTCCTAAGCTTTCCCCCCGGTTTTTTAGCAGATTTTGACTAGAGTTATTTGAATGTGATTGTTCAAAGGGAAATTTTTTAAACTAAGTATCGTATTAATTATAACTAAGCGATTAACCAACGTTTTAAAAAAATTTAAAACTCGTCAAAGTCGCCCGTTTAACGGGCGACTTAATATAATGCGTAAGTTGCCCGTTTAACAGGCGACTTACCCCATGCTGACTCAACTAGCCGTTATGCGTACGAATAACGAGATAATGTAATACTAGTATACTTTTGGGAATTTAAAAAAAATTGCAACTAAAAAGGATTATGATTAATTATTATATAATCTATTTTATGAAGAAAATTAAAGATGCATTTGATATATATATATATATATATATATATATATATATAATATAAGGCAAGTTTTTGATATATTTAGAATCCATGTTTACAAAGATTAAATCTGAGATCCTTGAATGGTATAATGTTGTTTTTGGTACCCTCATTCTTAATTTTATATGCAAATAGACCTTACACAAAGTTAAAACCTTGTGTGATATAAGTACTCGACAAAGGGATAGTGGAATCAAATAGGGGGGTTAGAATGGAGTTCTATTAAGCATATATGTAATGGATAAAACTCTGGGATTATTATGGAGATAGAGTAATTATAGTGAAGTGTATATTTGCTAATTACTCTAATAAGCTTGTCATAGATGAGAAGTTATATATATGCTCTAATTCATAACAATAAATTAGAACATGCATGTATATGTATATCAAATATTACCTATTTTTTAAAAAAATTATATGTTCTTGGATCATCCAACATTATGCTTTTTAGATCAAAGTTCACGTAAGAGTAAATGCAAGAGCATAATAAATTTAATTTCATGATATAAAATAGTAGTTCCATAGTAGCATAATAAGAAACATAAACAACAAAATCTAACTAAAGCAACTAAAAGATACATGATACAAAAAACTAATGCCTCCTTTTATGTCGATGTGGAATCGCATCAGTGTCTAGAGTAAAATGCTTAGGTGCTCATAGTGGCCTGGTACGTAGATGGCACTGCTCCTGATCACTAACATCTTGCTGAGTAACTGGGGGATCTCCCAAAGAGGAAGCTACGAACGGAGGTGTGGAGGTGACATCAAACTCAGCTGTGAAGTGGCTCTTAGAGGGACCAAGATCAGGATAGGAAGCTACGACCTAGCATCATATGGATCTGCAGTCGAAACGGATGAACTAAACACCTGAGTATCTGCCTCGTCAAAATAATGAGCATCGTCATTGTATATCTGTTTTTGTAATCTTTGGCACATATCTCCAACAATATTCACATCCACCTGTAAAGGTGTCCCCTCAGTAACTCCGAAGTATGGTTGCAATCTCCTCTCCATGCTCACAAAGAAATCTCGCTGCAAGGATAAGTAATTCAGTTGAAGTTCATCATATAATTAAATATAAATAACTTAAACTTACCATGTGAAGTTCAGCTGGTGATCTTGGATAGTATGTACTTCGAGGATCCACTGGGGCTTTAGTAAGTATGGTGTGTTTGAATAGTTGCTATTTGAATGATTTATATTTGTGCAACTTATGTAGTTTTGATGATTCCAAACATTATTGTTCAAATGTATAGTTATCTCCTAACAATTTCAGAAGATTTGTACTTGCTCTTGTGTGTACTAACATTTCAGGAAAATCAGACTCCAGACTACGAAAACTTCAAATCAAATTCAACATGAGATATTTTGTTTATTTGAAGTTTGCCTTTTCTTTGAATTAATTTTGAAAGGGAGTGATTGTAATTGAGTGAATAAAATCTCACACACACAAATAAGGAGATTTTAAAATTCTATACTGATCGTACAGGATGATATTTATCGTACTGGATGATATGTCAGTTATCTCCTATAGAGCACTTGGAACGAATAGGAACTTGCTAGGAAAAATTTTTCTAAGTCCTATTCGTCCAGGACGAATTTTATTATCGTCCCGGACGATGGGTTCTCTGTAAAATTTTCGTCCAGATGAATTTTATCATCGTACGAGGCGACCAGTCCTCTGGAAAATTTTCGTCCAGACGAAAATAAATATCGTACCGGACGATCAGCTCCCTGGAAAATTTTCGTCCATACGAAAACAAATTATCGTCCGCGGCGATTGGTCCTCTGGAAAATTTTTTGTGCAGACAAAATAAATAATCGTCCAGGACGATCGGCTCTCTGAAAAATTTTAGTCCAGACGAACATATTTTCGTCCAAACGATTAACCGACTTAGAACAGTTTTCAGCAGTTTCTAGAACCGACCTTGTAATAACCGTTCGTACTGGACGAACCTAGTTCGTACAGGACGATCCGTTGTACGAAGTCATTTTGTACACATATACAAATTGAGTCCTTTCAGATCGTTTAAGTAAAATCGTCCAGGACGATCCAGGATCGTACAGGACGATCCACTGCGTACAGAATTGAAAATATGCAGTTTTTGGGCGGTTTTTCACGTCTTTTGTATAAATAGTCCAAATTAGACTGCCACCCAATCTTTTTGTCATTTGATCTTCGTGCCTCTTGAGAGAATAGCCAAGGAGAGAGTGGAAGAGAGCATTCAAAGGAGGATTCCTACCATTGGAGCGAGAAGGCTTCACTTGGATTACTAAGGTAAGAGTCTCTACTTGTGAAATTGGATTTCTTCACTCTTTTCTTTCTTCCTTCTAGATTCTTGTGAGAAGATCAGTCAAGGAGATCTGGTTCTCTGCCGACACTTGGAGAGTGTGAACAGCCGAAGGGTTCTCTGCCCACACTAGGAGAGTGTAAAAGGACGAAGGGTTCTCTGCCCACACTAGGAGAGTGTAAAAGGACGAAGGGTTCTCTGCCCACACTAGGAGAGTGTAAAAGGACAAAGGTTCTCTGCCTACACTTGGAGAGTGTGAACAGCCGTAGGGTTCTCTGCCCACACTAGGAGAGTGTAAAAGGACGACGGTTCTCTGCCAGCACTGTGGATTGTGTAAAAGGACGACGGTTCTCTGCCGCACCGGGTAGTGGTGAAAAGAGTGTGTTGTAAAGGCTTCTCTGCCTTGCTGTGGGTGCTAAAGGAGAGTCATTTTGTGGTATTAGTGCAATACTCAGAGGGTGCCTCTGATGAGTGGATGTAGGTATGGTTATAGACCGAACCACTATAAATCTGGTGTCATTTACTTTATTGCTTTTACGTTTACGCACTTTAAATTTCAGTTTTAACAACTCTGTGGTTGAAAAACATTTTTTTACAAACTTTAAAAGAAAATTTTATTTCGGTTAAACTTTATCATTAAGAGGGTTTAAAATTTTTAAAACTACCAATTCACCCCCCTCTTGGTAGCCGTGGGACATTTACTTAGGCTTAACAACCTAATTACTGGACTCAACATGGTGTAGCCCAAGAATGAAACCATGCTAAGTACTGGCTCACCTTATAATCATAGTCCAACCCAGGAATCTCTCCAGTAACAATATATGCTCTCCTGCTCTCCCATAGTACAATACTTGCCTAGTGATACAATGCCCAATCATTATCTGACTTACCACGTCCATCAACTCTAACAAAACTAGGATCCATTGGCATGATATCAGTGGAAGGGCAGTATCCAAATTGTCGTAGTACTCGATTAGGGAGATGCCACTCAACCCTTTTCCAACTGATCAAAGGAACTCTAGAGAGCCAAGTGTCCTGACCGGAAGTACATATCTCTGAAACCTGAGCAAGAATCTCTACAGTGTATGGTTCCCATGTTACCTGTATCATTTTGTATATAATAATTTAATCTTCATAATATCGAACTAATATAAATGGAATGTACCAATATAATTATACTTAACATACCTGATTCTTTAGTAAGCCATATAGCTCATCCCTGTATGTCATAACATTCCCTACAGGTACCTCCCGAAGCTGTTTCTCATTCCACCTATTTAATATTTATTAATATTTTAGCAATAACATTAAAATTAAATAACATAAATATAACAAATTACCTTATTCCAAAACTCAAATCATCAAGCTGAACAAGAAATGGTACATGAAGTTAAGGTCTTCCAACATATAGATGCTCCCAAGCCCATATCTGCAATAAGTGGATGCACCCTACTATGTTTGCTCATTTTGGTCTAGTTGCTTCACATAGCTCCCTGTACAAATGAGCTAGTACTGCACCTCCAAGTGAGTATGTCCTTAATATCGCTATATCCTCCATCAATGACAAGTATTGTAAATGAACTTCAGAGCCTGAAGTATCTGGGAGTAGGTGGCATCCAAGTAGAAATAAAATGTAAGCTCGCACATGCCTCCAAAAATCCATCTCATAGAGATCAATATAGGAGTTCCTCCAAAAAATCCACTTCAACCATCTTAGAGGAACACATGTCTGCACATGCACTTGACCCATCTTAAACTTCGCTATAATTTGTGGATTGAATGGGTCATGATACAAAACATTTGGGTCCGGATGGTGGCCAAGTAAATCATCACAATAATCTGGCCAACTCAACCATCGTCTGCCTGAACCAACAATTGGGTGTCCAATAAAAGAAGGTCCATCAATCTAAATCTCCAATATCATGGAGACATCCTACAACGTAATACTCATTTCACCAACTGGGAGGTGAAAAGTATTCGTCTATGGTGACCACCTCTCAACTAGAGCTGTAAGCAAGTGATGATCCATCCTCCTAAACCTCATCTGACTAACACTATCCGAACCCATAAAAACTAAAGCCTCCCTGAACCTAGGACAGTTGATGGGCCACTCATGGACCATCAATAAGTGTGAAGTAGCCTCTAATATAGTACCCTGTAAATAATAAAATAGTTAATAGTTTTGTGATAAAAAAATTAAAGTAAATTAACAAAAAAGTAATTACTAATTTATTTAAATTTAACTGCTTGGGATGAGCTGCTCGGTGGCTGCCTACAAGTGAAGAAATGTTAGGCTCGATGGTATGTACAGATGGCTGTGTTGATGCCTCCACACTAGAAGGGCGCCTGCGACGCCCGCGTCCCCTATCTCCTGTGAGCGCCATGAAATCAGGTAGGATAAGAAATGTTAAGCATGTATAAATAATATTAATAGTCAATAACATTTACAAAACATATTAATCTAGATAATGAATAAAAAGCTAATGAATTACTTAAAACAATATCACATAGAATGTTAACAAATATTTAATTCAATTGATAAATATAATATATTTATATTAGCATAAAAAAATAAATTGACTAACTTAGTACATTTAAAAAAAATAACGGACAAAAGTAAGGTCGCCTAGTAGGACAAGTTACTTTGTTATGTCCTACTGAGCAGGATGTAGCACATTTTCTGTTACTTGAACCTCTTACCTCGTCCATTGTATTCCTAAAATGATTTGTTCTAAGTCTCCCAAAACGTCTTCTAAAATTTGGTGGTAAGAGTGGATGTATGCCACTTGATGGATCATGTTGTGCCCAAGTGGTTTGATCTAGAATATTATGAAATTGACCAGTATAAGTCATTTTGTAATTATCTAAGCTATAGTATTGTGAGATGTAATTGTAATGACTTTTCCTTAGCATTAATATGCAACTAACAATGTGTGCACATGGGATATGAAATATAATACTCTTCCCACAACTACAAATGAAATTTTCATTGTTTACTAAATCAACCTTGAAAGATCGAGATGACATGTCAACCACTTGAAATTCACGCATATTGATTCGAATGGGTTGCAGTAACCTGCGTGCTTTTTGCTCGATCTTTCGTAGTGTTGCTTGTACTCTTGGTGCGAAGGGTCTGGTTGTTTCAATTTTAAAACCATCTAGCATGTCTATTCTTCGCAAGTGCAATGCTACAATATTATAATATATTGATGTAACTAATGCTTGAATGGGTAAACCCCTAGCTCTTTTATGAACTCCATTAAATAACTCTGATGCATTAGTTGTCATAACTCTATAACGAAATTCACTATCATAGGTTAGAGCTCTTGATGTTACATCACGCTCCACCAACCACTGGTGAATATTTGCCTTCACCTTTATCATATCTTTCATGCATCTATCAAATACCATTAGGTCATCAGTGTTTCCAGCCATGCACATCTTATGGCATAGAAACTCAATGTCACCAATACCCATTCGACGTACTGCATTTTTAAAATTTTCACGTAGGTGACGAAGATAGTGGCGATGCGCAACATTTGGAAAAATTTCACGACAACCTCCCACCAAACCAGTGTGCCTGTCAAAAATAATGCATAAATTAGGTCGTATACTAACAATTGGAAGTAGTATATGCAAATGATTCAAAAACAACACCCATGAATCAACACATTTCTAATTCTATAATTGCAAAGGCAAGGGGATACAATCCATTATTAGCATCAATTCCCACAGCGGTAAGTAACGTGCCCCGATATTTGCCTAACAAGAATGTGCCATCAAGGAAAAGAACAGGATGACAGTAACTCTAACCATTTATCGAAGGTCCAAATGAGAAAAATAATCTCTCAAATCTATGATTCTCTGACGTTTGTATCTTATAAACGGTTTCAGGCATTAAAAACACAACAACATCCATGAATAAATTTATGGTTCAATAAGACACCTCCCAGCTACCAAATACAATTTTCAAAGTTTTTTGTATGGCATCCCAGGCTTTCATATAAGAAACTTTAATATTGAACTTTGCTTCAATTTGGCCTATAATCTCTTGCAGCTTCAGATCCATATGCCTTCTAATGTTGGGCAATATGAAGTAGCTTATAAATTGAGAATTACACTGTCTATATCCTGTTGTTAGAATCGGAGTTGCGAATGTATATTGGTTTTTCATGGAAGTTATTTTCCATATGCCTCTTAACCGTTTGCTCACCCTTGTATGCAAATGTCATATACATGACATGCCTGATATGCCACTCTGAGCACAAATAACTATGAATTTATGTTTGTTCAAAGCTATAATGACATACTCTACATTATTTATAATTGACCAGCCCTGTAATGTGAACTGAAGATCTTCTTTCTTGTTAAAACACATACCCTCCATCATCTCTATTGGGATTGAAAATTCTTCCTCAACTTGGTTTTAAACATAATCCCTATCATTTGTCACATCCTCATCCCACTCACGAGTTTTTGCATATGCCTTCACAAACTCATTGTTTACAGTTACACCTTCTGTAGTGCCGACATTCATGTAACAATAACGTTAAACCATGCATTGGATCTCTTGATTCATATCAATATTTATATCATCCAAATGATATTGTGCATCATCATCACCATCATCAGGACCAGGATCACTTGATCTACTTCTCATTGTTTTGTAACCATCATCAACATTGACCGATGGTCCCTCGGAAGTTCCTAGAATGTCACGGCAAAAACTTATTTGCCATTCACTCCATCACATAAATCATATTTTGTTAACAAGAGAAAATTCCTTAGACAATAATAGTTTATGTAATACACATTAAAAATTCATAAACAAAAAAGCTTACTCATGACATTATGGCACAAGACTTGATTGGTCGAGCCACCTTTTATCACCCCGTCAAAATTATATGTCTACATAAAGTAAAATTATCTACCCAATTACATGTGATAACACCATTTGACATACCTCATCATCCTCGAAAGCTGAAGCTATGAACTCATTCCCTAAGGGTAGATGACAAACCAAGTTTATTGTGTACTTCGACGTAACATATTTAAGGACTTTCTGAATCATAATCTTCAGTTGCACTAAGTTAATCTTAGCAGACACTTGCAAGGGCCGATTCCTACCCCCAATATATGTTGGTGAATATCTATCATCTAAAGACAAATGTCCACCATACATAAGGACAAACGATGCTTCCTGTCCAGATATTGTGGAATACTACATATCGATAATGATATCCTATACAAAATTTTATTTTTAAAAATTTTGTAACATATCTTTACAAAATATAATAGCATTTACATAGCAAAAAAATAAAAAAATACAAAAATAGCATGATTTTGCTGTCACATTACTCCACTACGATGTTTGTATTATTTAATATATTATTTTGAAAATATAATTTAAAAAAAAATTGTTTGAAAAATATATTTAAAACTTGGAATAAAAATTATATTTTTAATATTAACTATAAATGTATGTTACATAAAGTCAAAATATTACAATTTATAATAAATTGTCATAAAAAATTTTGCTTGGATCTATTGCTTTTCATAATTTTTTCTATTATATGTTTTTTTTAAAAAAATCTTTAAATTGAATAATTCTTTTAAAAATCTACCCAAACATTTAATCTATCAAAATAATATCAATCTACATTTACCCAACCAAATCGTAGCAACAACAAAGCATTATCCACAAATCAAAGTTATGCCTTTGCAATGAAAATACATATCTCACACATAAATCTTATGTTTTACCACTAAACCACCCCTAAACTTTTAACATAATACACTATAACGAAGAAGGCTACTAAAAGTAATGCATTTTAAACAAAAAAAATTACAAAACAGTGTACCCGTCGGCTATGGATCGCAAAATCCACTTCCCGTCTGCGCTAGTTTGCGAAATTAGGGCATGAACTAGAGAATCGGGGGGGGGGGGGGGGGGGATAAAGTGAAGTGGGTAAGTCGCCCGTTTAACGCGCGACTTAACCCTTTAAAGTAAGTCGCCCGTTTAACGGGCGACTTTGGCGAGTTATAATTTTTTTTAATCCTTGGTTAATCCCTAATTATAATTAATACGATACTTATTTTAAAAAATTTCCCTTGTTCAAAAGTCTCGGCACCCATTGTTGGGCAATTACATAGACTCTACTACTTATGACCTGCTTTGGTTAATCCAAAAGGTTGGTGCTTTACTCTTTTCCCACAATTTGTTTTTTTTTAAACCCTAACTCATCTTTAAATTTTATAATTTCATAATTTCATATATTTTAGAAATTCTAATATCATAAATTAATTTAAAATATATAAATATATTATATTTTAAAATGTAAGAATTCTACATTTTAAGTACACATTAAATGACATATTTTTCTCGTTAAATTTGATTCCACATTTCATTAGTACTTTTGTTTCATAGAATTCTAAGACATTAACCACACCTTTCCTAAATTTTTCCAAAAATAATTTATGTTCTACATCTAATCAAAATTTTATTTCTCATTGAGCTTTAACTCTCTTCTTATCATTAAGTTTGATAAACTCTGCAAACAATGCTGAGAGCTTTAACTCTCTTCTTATCATTAAGTTTGATAAACTCTGCAAACAATGCTCGAGATTTATGTTTAAATTTAAATGATACAGCTTGAATTGCTTCATTAATGACTTCTTTTAGGCCATTAAATCAATTTTCCAATAAGAAAGAGGGCAACCAAGCAATGCACTTCATGGCGAAGGATAAGCTACAACCTTTCCAGCTCTCAAAGAACTTTGCAATTTTAGCAATCTTTTGTCAGAGATGCCTTGAGGCTCTTCATAAATTTTAGTTATTGTACAAATTTACTCTTATTAAATATTCACTCCTCTTTTTAATGTTGGTATTGAATCGCCAGTCATCCCGATTTGGGTTTCCTTTCCGCAACTACGTCCTCATCTCTACTCCCCCCATATTCTTCATGGTTTGGGCTCTATAATTGGTCAACCATTGAAAATTGATTCGGCCACATCTGTTGGATCTCAGGCTTTCATGGTTTGTGTGTTGGTAGAGCTTCATATCACTAATTCCTACCCGAACATGGTTTGGCTAGGTTATGAGAAGTTGGGTTATGTTCAGCAAGTTGTTATGGAAGAGTTCCCACCCTTTTTTGATTCATGTAAATGTATCGGTCATGTGGTTGGGAATTATCGTCCTCTTCCTTTGACTGATCTATCTAATGCTAATGCTAAACCTATTTTTGAATCATTCTTCCCCTACCTTTTTGTCTCCTTTTGTGCCTATGCTCACTAGGGGGGAGAATGCACATGTTGCTATTATTGTCCCTATCGAGTTGGGGATGGTTGGGCTTATCATAGGGAGTGTTGATATACTATTGGGGAATAATTCAATTTCTAATAAAGTACCTGTTGATTCTATCATGGTAGAGGTGGAACTTGGTTGCCTTGCTCCTCGGTATGTGCTGGTGAGATTGGAGAATTGAATTATGGTACTAATCTTAAAGCTAGTTTTTTCTTGTGTGGATGTTGTGGTTGATCCGAGAGAACTGTCTTTGGAGGTGAATTCTAGGGATGTTGTTCCTTCTGGCCCTTTATCTCTTATTCGGGAGTTGACTGGTTGTGGTGGATCCTCTCCTGTTATTTATGTGGAGCGGGATGTTATGTCTTTGCCTGTTAATTTAGATTCTAATGTGCTTGATAATATCTAATTTGAATTTTGTCCTAATGTTGTTACGAATGGTACCACCACTTTTATTAATATTCCTATTTTTGTTATGTCTAACAATGAATTGAAGGCTCTTGTGCTAAGTCTATGAATACCTCTGTTCTGGTTCAAACTGATTGGCTGGTTTTGATTGACTCTCTTTCTTCACCTTCTGGGGGAGGAAGAGGAATTTGATTACTTTGAGGAGGATATGGCAGTTCGTTTTGTTGAACAAGGTCATCCCAATGTCGGTGGAAAAGGCGTAAAAGTAAAGACAAGAAGAAATAGGTTTCGTCATTTCCTATTAATGTTACAGTAGTGGTATTTGATGGCTTTCTGAATGATGATGAGGAAGCCCCCAGCTTCCCCTTGTTGGCTCGGCTAGTTGGCAACCTGGGTGTTTTGGCCTTTTGCTTGGATTTCATGGCTGTGTTGGTTTTGAGTAGCTGTCAACTATGGATGGTTCGTGGCTGGCCATGGGGTTGGTGCAGGGGGCTTTCATTCTTGAGTATGTTTATGTCTTATTCTGCTCTACTTGTTTTTATTTCATATCTTGCTATTTTGTTTTGTTTTTTGCTGTTTTTTCACGTTGGTTGTTGGCTGGTTGGTGTTGTAATCATTTTCTTCTATGAATAAAATGATGTTTTTGTTAAAAAATACAAAATAAATAAAAAAAATAAGTTTCTTTGTTTCCATTTTCATTGCAAAGATACAACTTTGCTATAAATATGAGTTGAAATTTAAGATAAAGAGAGGTTATTATAAATCCATTCTGGATTATCTTTATCCTAGGAAAATAGCTGGAGGTAGGTTACATCTTACTAGATATCAATGGCTCAATTGAATTACGCTTGATAAATCATCAAAAAATTATTTGGATCAGGCATGAATCTCAAGGCAAAATTAAGTTGGAAACCTCTGAAATTAAAATTGGGAACATCCGAACTCTGATTTATGGAAACCTATAGTAAAATTTAGTGTCTCAGAATTACAAACCCAACAACACCAAAATCGACTCTATCCGAGTCTAAATGGGTCCAAATCAAAGACCTAAATTACTGCTGGAAAGTTCAAACAACAATTAGGATTTTTAAACGATTTTCAAATAGGACATGCTTATATTCGAATAAAGCAGCTCGACAAGATGAATCCAATGATCCCAAGATCACCAAATTTTTATATCAATAATACATTCAAATGCCTAGTAAACAGTCCACGATCATGGGATTCAACATCGGCTGTACGTCCAAACCACTTCCCATTTACCCTTGATATTTCTCTTATTTATGGTACATGCCACTCTAGAAATCTATAAATAGACCCCTCCTTTCTCTTGAAAAGGGCCCCAAGCTAAAGAAAATAAGAGAGAGATCGGAGATCGCTCTTTCCCCCTTGCTCCTCCTCGACAACCTGACGCCGGAGCTCTGCTTGACAACCACCTGATGCCTGGAGTTCCGTCGAACCATCACCTTACGCCAGAGTTCCACCGGACGCCAGAGTTTCACTTGACTCCCACTTGATGCTCAGAGTTCCGCAGAACCACCACTTGACGTCACAGATCCACCAGACCACCACCTGACGTCGGAGGTCCGCCGAACCCCACCTGACACCAGAATTATGTAGGACCACCACCTCATGCCCCAGAGTTCTGTTGGACCGTACCACCACCTGACACCGGAGTTTCGTCGGACCACCATCCAACTCTGTAATTCCATCGGACCACCACCTAACGCCTGGAGTTTCGCACCACTTGACACCAGAATTCTGTCGGACCACCACCTGATGCCGGTGTTCTACAAGAACACCAACTGTTACTTGGACTTCTACCCGACCAGCGTCTGATGTCAAACTTCCGCCATACGCCAGACTTTAACCAGATCACCGACTGACATGATCAGGACTTCCGCCGGGCCACCAATTGAAAGTCGGATTTCTGCCAGACCACCAAGTGATGCTAGATTTTCATCCCCATTTATTACTAGACTACAACCATACGGTTAACATTTGTAATTTTTTCTCTCTCAAGGGCGAGTTAGTCCATTATACTCAGCTCAAATTCTAAAGGAATCATTTTCAACTAGGCTAGGCCCCATAATTTTTCCCCCTACCAGGGTTTTCCACGTAAAAAATCTTGTGTTCTCTATGTGTGAGCTGGATATCCATACAACGCTAAGACGTAGAACTATAACCCTAACGTTGCGTATATTCTAGACCGCAACAACGTTATTTTGTAATTAATCTATTATTAGCTCAGCAATAAGAGGATGAATTCAATTTTTATGTTTTTTTTTGTTGTTTTATTTTAATCTTTTGAAGGAAATGAAATGTTGTGGCTAAGCAGGTTCATGTTGCATTTCTTATATATATAGAGTGAGCATTATAAATTTTTATTGAGTAAAATTTGAATCTTTTACTTGTTGAAGTAAACATATATATGGAAGATATGACTTGTATATTTTCTTTTTTTCCAAAGAAAAATTTCTATTTTTCTTCCATTTGGTGTGATCGTTATCTGGCTATTGTTCTTCTCAATGGAAAATTAAACTAGATATACTATTTTGATATGTCTATGATTCTTTTATTAATATGATTAATAGTTACTCATTGTTAAGAGATTCACACCACAATAAAAATTTTGTGTGCACTGAAAAGGGGAGAGATGCATAGTATTTGTGAGGTCTCTTAGCTCCATCATGCTTATATATCTCAAGAATTTAGCTAGAAAATTTATGTATCACTTACTCTTGATATGTTTATTCTTACTGACAATTTCTGATATAAGTTTATGCTTATGCATAATCTTCGCCAGTATCATGTTCCACTTCAACATTACATGGCACAACCATCAGGTACAACTATGGAAACCCATTTCTGCTGCATCTATCTTCTGCATTTTTCCTTTTCTTCCAGTTGTGAATCATCTGGTTCAAAGACGCGCTAAGCAATAGAACTATTTTTTTTTTTAATGGCAGGAGAAAAACAAGAGCGAGGGAAAGATTCTTGAGGCAATAAAGAATTGGGCAGAGAAAGCAATTCAAGTTATTGTGGTTGCTTATGGCGAACATATTTTGGGACTTGATTATATGGGTTCCGTGCTTGTGTTTGATTATGCATATGCATAAATTTATATCAAAAGGCATAAGTGATACAAATTAGGGTATAAAATATGTAAATTTTTGGATGTGTGAGAGTTGTTTTAAGTTTTATGGAGGATATGAGAATACCCATGCGCAAGCTTTCTTCATATGCTGCACTTGAGGGTTTTTGTCCATCGGCTGTATGTACTTAATGTTAATTTAATTTTGTTATTTTTTCCTCCTTTCGATATTTTTGCATTGAAAGATAGGATTAAATTTGTGCTAGATGCTACATGTAATTCAATTTATCTTATTTGAAATATAATAGAAGTATAAATCATCTATATTTATACAAATATTGTATTTTTTTTTTTTTTGGTTAAAACCCACTCATGGGGCCACGTGTTAATATTCAAAAATGGTTACAAAAGTCCTTAGATGGATCCTTCAGCCCGCTAATGCTCAGAAGAGCTACAAATATAAAAGGAAAAGAAAAACCTAAAGGCCAATGGATCCATTTACTACAGTTACAAAAAGAACGACCTAAGGACCTCGGGCTGTGAGACAACAGCACCAAAAAAAGGAAGAGCTTAATATGACCGTTCAGCTCGAACTTCCTGCAAAAACACTTAAAATAACAGAATAAACTATTTGAAAACCAAAAATAGATTACCTTGCGATCAATATTGCTAGAACCTTAAGCCTTCCAAAGATTCCTGCAAGGAAACCTCCAAAAAAGGGTATGAGACAAATAGTATGAAACAAAACCACTACACCCAGAATATTTCTTGAGACACGAACAAAAGAAGTGAATAGGATTCTGAAGCAGAACCCAACACCCCGCCGGATAAACCCACAGCTCAATAAGGAAGAACACCACTGTAAGCGCCATTAGGAACAAAACAGCCAAATCCAACCTGCCAGAATACACCAGAACAAGCCAAAAAACAAACACCAACAAGTATGCCCAGAAAACCACCAAGAACTCCTTCGAGAAAACAAACTGCACTCCGACCAATATGCCCAGAAACAAACACCAGGAGATACCATAAACACCGAGGATACCACAAGCTCCCAGAAAAGGGAAAGACAAAACAAGCCCAAAGCAACTCAGGGCAGACAACCAGAACACCCAAATGAACGATAACAAATGGCACACTATAACTCCAAGATAAGAAAGAGTAAGACAAGAGGGAGTAAGCGAAAGCCGCCCGGAATCCAACATAAAAAACCAAGCCAAAAAAAATAACACCAAAACAAAACAAGAGACTATTGCTCAATAATATACGCCATACCACGCCTATCCAAATTAATCAAACCTTTAATCTGGACAGAGAGGTTATTAAAGGATAACTCAGTGATAGCATAAAATCTGCTGCCAAACAAAGCAAGCTCCGTAGCAGCCGAATTAACAACAGGGCAAACGTTAATAAAATGGCAATTAATAGAACCCATGAAATACTGAATACTCCTGCAGATATAGAAATGAGAATAACCATACAATCCATCTTCACTAACCACTAAAGTTTTAATATCCTCATTAAAGTTCCCCTCAATCTCAATATTCTGAATAAATAAACCAGCAGAAATATTAAGCCCTTGACTAACAGCCAACAACAAAGCAGTCCGTTTATCAACAGCCGCAGATTTGCCAGCAAAAGCCTAAACAAAGTCCCCAGCACAGTTCCTAATCAACCCCCCAATACACCAACAATTCTCAAACAGAGAAACATCAATGTTCAACTTGAAGCAGTTAAAAGAAGGTTTAATCCAGCTCACAGACTTCATACCATGGGAATTGGCATTAGAATCAAGATGAATCCCAAAAGATTCCATAACAAACACAACCTTATAAAAACTTTTAAAAGAAATAAGCTTCGCCTTAAACAGAGAATTAACTTTCTCCTTAATTCTATCAATAATGTAATGATGGTTCATAGCATTACCATTAAAACGGGAATCATTTCTGGCCAGCCACAGAAACCAACAAATCAAAAGAGGGATAGCATTTCTAATATGACCTTTAATACCCACCATCCACACCTCCATTAAATGTTGAATCGAACAATTCGAAAACCAACCATTAACCCTGAAAAGATCCTCGAAGTAATTCCACACCTTGGTAGCAATAGGAGAAGACACAAAGACATGATGTAAATTTTCCACGTTAGAACAACATTGACATTTCGAAGTAATAAACATGCATCTATTCCTAAGAATCTCATAAGTAGGAATATACTTCTTCAACATTCTCCAATTAAAAACGGAAATAGAAGTAGGAATGCTCTTATGCCACATCATTTTAAACGGTTTAATAGGCTCTTTTTTATTTCTAAACACATGCCAAGCCTCTTTAGTCCGGAAGTTACCGTCAGAAGAAAAAGTACAAAGTAAAACATCTTTGGCCGCACAATTAAGAGGAATGTTGAAAATCAAATTACAAATAGAAACCGGGAGAACAGAAGAAAGTTTCTCCATATCCCAGCTATTATCCGCATAGAAGAAATTAACTTTAACAGAACTCAAATAAACAGTATTCAAAAGAGACTCAATGGAAGAACCATTAATCCAACGATCTTGCCAAAAATAAATGTTACCAACCCCAAGGCCCCAAGCTAAACAGGGTTCAATTTTCCATTTAATCTGAACCATACGTTGCCAAACTTTAGAATGCCCTTTAGAGAACATACAAAGAGACGGATGAAGAACCCCACAATATTTCTCCAGCATAAACTTCGCCCACAAAGAGTTATTAGCCCTGAAATTATACCACAGTTTAAAAGAAAAAGCAAGAGCCAAATCTGACATAGACTTACAACCAAGATCACCTTCTGGTTTAGTCCCACAACACTTATCCCACGAAGACCAATGAATTTTCGAATTGCTAGAAGATCCCCTCCAAAAAAATTTGTTGAAAATCCTTTCAATGCGCAAACAAACACTCTTAGGAGGAAAAAGAACTTGAAAAGAATAAACCGGAAGTGAAGCCAGAACACTTTTAATAAGCACCAACCTACCCCCAAAGCTCAAGAAATTAGAGTCCCAAGCAGACAAACGATTAAGCACTTTGGAAATTAAATCATCAAACAGAAAAGTTTTCTTTCTACCTTTGAATAACGGAATACCAAGGTACTTAAAAGGCAAATCAATTTGAGAAAAACCCAAAAGGTTCTTAATAGCCAACACTCTATTATAATTCACGTTCTTAGAAATGACAAAACCACTTTTACCTTTATTAAATAAAAGACCACTCACCGCTTCAAATTGCTCAAAAAATCTCAACAGTTTAGAAACCTTATTTTTAGAAGCATTCATGAAAATGATGAAATCGTCAGCAAAACATAAATGAGAGATATTAATACCACCCAAAGTTCTAAAGAACATACTAGGGGACTTACTGAACAAATCAGATAAACCTCTAGAAAGAAAATCAACAGCAAGAATAAAAATAGTAGGAGAAAGAGGATCCCCTTGGCGCAAACCATGAGAGGATTTAAAAAAACCATGACATTTACCGTTCAAAATAATGGAGAAGAAAGGGCTTTCAATACAAAGATTAATAAGGGAGATAAACTTAGCATCAAAGCCAAAAAAATCCAAAATTTAATAGATAAAGGACCAATTAATGTTATCATATGCTTTAGCAATATCAAGTTTCAAAATCATGTTCCCCCCTCTAGTCTTAATATCCAAGTCTTGGCAAAATTCTTGCGCAATCAAAATATTGTCCACAATCGCACGACCTTTAACAAAGCCCATTTGATTGGGGGAAATAAGTTTAGGAAGAAGAACAGAGAGACGGTTAACCAAAATTTTCGAAATTAATTTGTAAAAAACAGTACATAAACTAATGGGTCTAAAATCATTCCAAGAATTAACATTATTACTTTTAGGAATCAAAACAATAGAGGTAGAAGAAAAAAACTTGGGAAAAGGATTCCCATTAAAAAAATCCAAAACAGCAGCATAAACATCATCAGAAATAACATGCCAAAGTTGCTGAAAAAACTTAACCGTAAAGCCATCCGGCCCAGCCACAGAATCAGCATTCATCTCAAATAAAGTCTGCTTCACCTCCTCTAAAGGAGGAGCACAATAGAGACTACCATTCTCATCTTGGCTCACCAAAGCAGGGATAAACGAATGATCAACAATAGGGTCAGGACAAAAATTTTTATTAAGATGATTTTGAAAGTAATTAACAGCAAGATTAGCAATCTCATCACCATTCACAGCATAAGTACCATCACCACAATCGATTTTATTAATACCATTAATAGCATGCTTCTTGTTAACTAAAGCATGAAAATACCTAGTATTATTATCACCTTCAGCCAGGAAATGAATAGCAGCTTTCTGCTTCCAGTAAATCTCTTCCTGACATTGAAGGTTAATGAGGTCCAGTTTGGCCTCTTTAAGGACCACAAAATTGCTCTCAGTGGGGTCATTCTGACAACAGACCTCAAGAGCATTAATTTTCTCCTCAGCCTCCTTAATATTAGAAAAAATATTCTTAAAGACATTCTTGTTCCACCAGTTCAAAAGCATCTTGAGTCTTTTGAGCTTAGCCCAAAGACGATACATACCAGAAATAGAATTATCCGGAAAAAGAGGAGTAGACCAATTAATATTAACAACATTGATAAACGAATCATGAGTTAACCACATATTCTGAAATCTAAAACGAGAATTAGGACTAACAGCATTAAGATTGACATTAATAAGTAAAGGCGAATGATCGGATAAAGTACGACTTAAATGAACAACCTTAGTAGCATTGAAAACATTAACCCAATCATTACTGAACAGAACTCTATCCAAACGTTGCCAAAGATTACCCCTGTTCCAAGTAAAATTGTTGCCAGAAAAGCCAATATCAATAAGATTACAATTCATGATCATATCATTAAAATCTTCCATAGACCTAGAATTAGGATGCAAACCCCCAACACGCTCGGAAGGGTTAACAATAGTATTAAAGTCCCCTCCAACAAGCCAAGGTAAAGTACAGATATAGTTAATATTAACAAGCTGATCCCATAAAATTTTTCTCAAAGAACAGGAAGTGGCAGCATAAACAAAAGAAGCAACACATTGAAAATTGGAAAATTCAATATTACAATGAATCACTTGGGAGAAGTCCCCAATAAAATCAATCCTCACAAATTCTTTCCAGAAAACCTAGATTTTATTGGAAACATTAGCAAAAGCATACTTAAAGCCCAAATTTTGTGCGGTATTAAACAGTTTATCCCTAGAAATGAGAGGTTCAAGCAAGACAAGCACAGAGATATTAAGAATACGACAGAGATTTTTAACCCTAAACTTGGAGGAAGGACAACCAATCCCCCGCACATTCCAGATAATCGTATTAAACATAAGAAAACCAATCAAAGAGCAGTATGAGAACGTGTAGCCCTAGGGGGTTGCAAAATTATGTTTCTAGTTTTTCTACCTCTCTTACCCCTACCTTTTGAAAAACTTAAATCATTATCCTCTCTAGCATAGCATTTAGCATTAATTTCAATTTCCGTATCCGTAAAAGCATCACAATTAAAATGATCATTTTCAAGAAAATCCTTGTTCATCTCACCATAAGAGGGATTTAAACCAGAATGTTCTCCTTGAAAAAATAGAACCCCATCTTCCACTGTGGATGAATTTCGAAGTTTTTGACCTGTCATAGACAAATTATCATAAGGAAGAGCATTAATATTAAGAGGAACCTCACCCTTATCCGTATTCAGAGAAGCCATATTGGTAAAAGCATCGGTCTCCAAATCCTTTGAAGAAACCGCTTCCCCCTCATCAAGGATAACAACCAAATCATTAGAACTATTCACAATTTCAGCATTTACCCATTTTTCTTGATCTAAAATGAAATCAGCCACGTGAGAAGTCAAATTAACGTGAGAATGAACAACAGAATCTTGAACAACAATATCATTAGGAACCGAAATAGGGGTATTAGAATCTGGTATGAGAGCATTAGATATATCAGAAATAAAATTGACATTACCAACCAACTCGTTGCCACTAAGAGCAGCACCCACAACCGGGGTAGGATTAACCATATTGTTTTCATCCAAAGGACATGTGCCAACAGGGTCCATACTAACCATATTAGTAGCCGGTTTAGGAGCATTAGCTAAAGAATCATTAACATTAACTTTACCATCCACCTCATTACCGTTGCTATCAGTCCCCAAAACATGTTCAGAATTAGCCAAATTGATATCAACCGAAAGACAAGGAGCAACAGGGACCATACCATCCAATTTACCATTTGCGTTATGCCCATTTTTCTCCTTACGCAGATTAGGATGTAAACGAAAACAATCTTTAATAGCATGCCCATGCATCTTGCAGTGCGAACAAAAAACAGGCAAATTTTCAATTTCCACTTTTTGAAAATACCCATTCATTTCAGAGCCTATCCAAATTTCTTGCGGATGTTTTTTCGTCACATCCAATTCAACAAGCACTCTAGCCACAGAAGGTCTCGACAAAGAGGCCGTGGCTTGATCTGTCTGAAGCGGTCTACCAAAAATAGAAGCAAGGCCAAAGAGAATATTCGCATTAAAGAAATGCAAACGAAGGTTCGGAAAGGCAATCCACACCGGAGCAATGGGAGACTCCTCCCTCACATCAAAGTCCGGTGACCACTTAAGCAACCTCATTTGACATCCCTGAATGTAATAAGAGCGGCGAGAGAAAATACGGCTATAGTCTAAATCGTTGGATAATTGAATAGCTATGTGTTTAGAATCTAACAAACCAACATTAAAGGAACCCGAAAGCTTCAGACCATAAAAAAATTTACGAATGACATCCAGATTCGGCCTACGAAGCATGAACTTACCGACCAGCGTAAAACAGAAAGGGGCAGCAAGTTGAAGAACCGCCGCATCCTCAAAGATTAAAGCAGGACAACCTCTAAAAGAAGAGTGGACAAAATGAACTTTCGATGAAGACGAAGATCCAGCCGAAACCACATCTTTAAAAGATCTCGATTTACCAGTTAGGACAGGAGGAACAGCCGGGTTTGACGAAGTCGGAGACCCCCTCCCCCCCCCCTCCCCAACCCAGGGAACGAAAAAACACAAAGCAGAGCGCCAAAAGAGCGAAGACCAAAAAACAGGGACAAAAAGGAAAACAGGGAAAGATCCGAGGAGAAAAAGGAAGAAGCACCGATGCCAAGAGAAGCGGTCGGAAGAAGCACGAAACGCTTCAACGAGCACCACCACGAAATCGCCTCAAAATCGCCAAACGGGAGAGACGGCTAGGGTTTTTTATACAAATATTGTATTTAATATTCATATACAAGTTAATATCTATGATATAACATATCATATGTTATTTTTTAATTTTGTTATATATTTTTTATTTTTAAAAATTTAATTCACGTGCATAATGTGCATGTGAATATATATATATATATATATATATATATATATATATATATATATATATATATATATATATATATATATATATATATATATATATATAAAGAATAAAGAATAAAGAGGGAGATAGATGAAAAGTCTTAAAAAAGGATTAGTTCAAAATCTTAACTTGAAAGAATAGAAAGGACAAATTTAATTCTACAAAACTAACCAAATTGCTTGCCAAGTGGCGATTTTAATTGCCACGTCAATGAAGTTGCCTTCTCGAGGGCATTTGCCTGTCACGTAGGCATAAATCGCAATGTGGTAGGCAAATTTTCTCTATTTTTTTTTTTTTTTAGAAATTTGCTAGGTGGCCATTGCTATCTGTTGGGACTGGATTGTGGGCTATTGAAATCTCAATTCTACTAAGTTATTCTCAATTCTATTTTGATTTCTCATCACTAATCCTTACTGACATTTTTAGTGGAATTTATATGTGTTTGTTGAGCTATTTGGAATGATCTTCGTGCTAGCTAGAAGAGAGAAGTTTGTTTTCACAAGTGTTTTATTTTTTCTGCGAAGAAATTTGGTTAGTTTTTTTCTATATATATGTTTAGTTGAATTGATTTTATAATTGTTAATTTGTTTCACAAAATTTGGTTAGTTTTTTTCTATATATATGTTTAGTTGAATTGATTTTATAATTGTTAATTTGTTTCACAAATTAGATATATACCACACATCCATATTTGGCAAAAGTTGCGCATAAATTTTTCCAGGTAGATGATTTGGCTTTAACACTTTGTATGTAATTTTCACCAGAAGACATGATAAAATGACTGGTAATATGGATTTTTTTATGCTAAGATAAAACGGTGAGTTAACAATTTAAGATGAAAACGTGCCAAAGTATGTTCATGGTTGGACACACCCAATTGATCTGCCACAATAAATAATACTTACTGAGCTGAACAATGTGTACTTATATCACTTAAATAAGTTTGCTGCGACACATGAGGAGGATGAAGTGTGTGAATACATGCTAACTTCTAAGGGCAGCCATCACTATAACTATATATCCTTATGTCGAAGTTATTGTAATACCCCAGGATTTAATTTTTTAAGAATTATATATTTATCTATAAACTAATCAACCAAAGCTTCTATGAATTCATAGATATAAATCAATCCAACAAAATCAACTAAAAATAATGTACATTAAAATATAAAATAATATCCATCCCTCAAAATTCTTGTACAAAAGCTAGTAAATCAATCATTATATTCATTTCAACTTTTTAAGCTCATGACTACAAAAAAAAAAAAAAAACAAAAAGTAGAGATAATGCATAAGCAAAATAAAACTTGAATTTATGATCTATCTCCACTCCACTAGATATTGATCTCTTCCTACAAATATGCAAACAATAGAGTGAGCTAACAACCCAATATGTTACCAGAATATGCAACTTGAATCAATATAAAGCAATATGAATAGTATGCATGTAATCATTCAATTACTATCATTATGAATTTATAGCTATAAAAATATATAATAATCAATGAAATAGAAACATATCATATAATCAATAAACATCAGTATAACTAAGTATCTTAAGAGTAGTGATCCATAACTAAGTGAACGGTGATCAATAAGTTATGTTAATCATACGCTCAATAGTTATAAAATATTTTATATAGTATATTTATGTAAGTATACCTATTATCATTATCATATATATATATATATATATATATATATATATATATGAACGGTGATAAAAAAAATAAAAAAAATAAATAAATAAATAAATAAATAAATAATAAAAAAATAACTATAAGAAAGAAAAGCCGCCTAGCTATTTATGATATATTTTTATATCCAATCTAGTAGACTAATCCTATAGAAATTAGTCATAACATAAGTCATTTAGGTCAAGTGACTTTCATATCAAAAGCGATAACCATTCTTTTCCCATATGTATATCATATCTGCTTAATTAATCATATATAACAATAAAGGAAAAAAAAAAAGTGTATCATATCTTATTAATTTGATTCTTTATGTCTCCAATTTCATATCATTTAATATATATATATATATATATATATATGTGTGTGTGTGTGTGTGTGTGTATTTAATATAATAAACATTTGATATCACTCTCAATGTTTAGCTTACTATATTATATTAATGCATGTAAAATTTATATATGAACTAAAATTAGTGAAATTCATTAAAAAAAATATAGAAATGCTCTTTTTTATAATGTATGTACCCACATTAACAAGTATGCATGCTATAATTGATATTATGAGATTTTGATAATTATTTATCCAATTTTAATACAACAACAACATCAAGCCATTGTCCCACTACGTGGGGTCGGTTGCATGAATCCTTTTTCTACATTGTGTCCTTTTAAAAGTCAAATTATTGTTTAAATCTAATAAAGAAAGATCATTTCTAATATTTTCTAACCAAGTCTTTTTAGGTCTACTTCTACCTTTCTTAACATAAATCAAATCTAATACCTCTACATTTCTAACCGGGTCATCCGAAGGCCACCGTTTTATATGACTTAACCATCTAAGGCGACTCTCTCTAATTTTATCTTCCATTAGAGCTACTCAAACCTTTTCACGTATTTTCTCATTTCGAATCCTATCTCTAAGGGTAAAGCCACTCATCTAGCTGATCATCCTCATCTCTGCAACACTTAACTTAATATTGTGCTTCTCTTTTAATGGCCAACATTCGGCACCATAAAGCATTGTAGGTCTCACCACCATCTTATAGAAATTTCCCTTAAGTTTGAGGGGGATTTTTCTATCACACAACAAGCCCAATGCATACCTCCACTTCTACCATTCAACTTGAATTTTGTTGATAATATCCCTATCTATTTCACCATCACTCTAAACAATAGATCCAACATATATAAAATGTGTACTCTTATTAATGACTTAATCGCCCAAAGTTACAATCTTCTCAATTGGTCTATTACTAATAAAAGTACACTCCATATATTTCATTTTAGATCTACTCAGGCGAAATCCTTTAGATTCTAAGGTTGACCTCCATAATACAAGTTTACCTTCAACTCCCTCTCTAATCTTTTTAACAAGAAGAATATCATCAGCAAAAGCCATACACAAAGGTACATCCTCTTGCAAATGTCTAGTGAGAACATCCATGACTAAAGCAAAAATGATATGGGCTTAAAGCTGATCCTTGATGTCATCCAACCGAAATAGAAAAATACTTGGTCAAACCACCTTTTGTTTGATCACAAGTAATATCTCCTGCATACATATCTAATTTAATATTAATAATTTTAATTTAAATTTCCCAAAAACTTATATTTCCTCCAAAATATAAAAATACTTAGTCAAAATTTAATATGCTCATACACAATGTGTAGAATGATTAAAAGTATAACATACTAAAAGTTAAATCATGAAAATTGGTTAAAAATAAAGATATAGAAAATTTTATAAGTTTTGATCAAATTAAAATTCATAAAACATAAAATACACAAAATCATTGAAATCAAAGGTAGGATAATTGTTGCCAGCTTTAAAACAAACAACTTTCCCAACATGATCGATTGACAAAAATTACTCTACATCCTCCAAATCCAAAGTTTTCTTTTTCTCATCTCTTTTTCTTCTTAATTACATTTTCCCTTCTATGGTTTGGTGAAAACAAGAAAGAAAAGAGATAATGGCTTTTTTTTTATAAAACTTGTAAAGTGGTTTTAGATTTTTATAATAAAATATTTATATGGTATATTGGTAATCATATCAATTGTTCAGTTTTCAGCATAAACTTTATATAAATTCTTTTATATTTTTATATCCAAATCTCCAAAAATTATAAAAAAATATTCATAAAATAGCTCAACATGTTTAAAAAACTTTGGTGAAACTGTTTGCAAAATAGAAATCTAACAGTACTAAAAACCCCACTTGCACGGGCTTGTATCAATTTTTTAGTTGCCTCTAAAATTAGGAAAAAAATTATTATAATTAAAATACAATAATATCTATTATGGAGAAGACGATTTACAAATTTGATTTATAATGACTGTTGAAAAATTATTTGACTGGAACAAAATATGGGATATTATAGTTGTCCATGTTTCAGCTTGATCAAAGTAATTTAGAGCTTGTTAATAATGTTGCACCACATCATGCTATAAGTTCTCATAGAATCAAGGATTATGTGTGAGTAGTCTATCCTAAAGTATGTAGAGCTATTTTACATGAATGCCATTTGTAACTAAATCAATTCATTGTATATGTTACAAAGGCCAAAGTCATTATGATGGTAACTGGGATGGCACTTCCACACAACAATTATTTCACCAGCAATGGAGGGGAATGAGAAGATGGGTAGTTCGAGTCGTAGTAGCAAAAGTGATGAAAATGGTTAAACCAAAAGAGATGCCAATGAGGGTTTTGAGAACCCAATTTTTATAAGCTATGAAGTTTTGCAAACTTATGCTCTTATAGATTGTGACGTTAATGATGGAAAGACAACCTCCAATGAATATATTCCATATTGTCAAAGCACATAAGAGTGGGATGAGAATTTCAACTTTGATGGGCTTAACGATCACTTAACAACAAGACAGGAAGGTTCTATTACAAAGGTAAGCATATCTGTGATTGAATGTGCCCCATTTGAAAGTTAGAGAACACCTAGTAGATATAAAACACATTCTTCTAGATGTTGGTCAAATAATTTATCACAATAATATATCCAAGTATGTTATCTTCTATCATATCCCATAACATTTCCACCAATGAGTGGTGGGCCATCGACACATACTCCAACATAACATTTCCACCAATGAGTGGTGGGCCATCGACACATACTCCAACAATAAGCAGAACATCTTACAATGTTATCGTCATCTCACCAACGAAAAGATGAAATGTGATAGTCTCTGGTGACCATCATTCCATTGACACTGTAATTAGGTGATGGTCAAATTTTATGCACTATAAGTGTCTTATGCATTACAACCTAGCTAGTCGTAGTCCCTCAATAAATTATGGGCATGTAACATGCCACTCCCTATAAATAAAGTGGTGTGAAAGCTTCCTCCCATATTGTACCCTACGATCAAGAATATTAGATTTAGTATTACAGGTAAAAGTAAATTCGAAAGAAAAAAAAAGGTTGAGAATATTTATAGTGTCTGGGTGAGTTGCTCTATCTGCGCTTCTCATAGAAGCAATACTAGAATGAAACTCTGGAGGAGCAGATTCATGTATTGGGGGAGCCTGTGATGTTTCACATGATCATCTTCAGCCTTGCCTTCTACTTGTTTCAACAATAGCACCTAAGCCAAATAATTTCAATGTTAGTAACCTATAAAGTAATTACAAACTTTTATAAATATTGGCAACATTATTTATGTAAAAAAAGGAGAGTTCTTTGATACATATTTCATAAATTAAAAAGAAAATTATTTACATGCCTTAATGAACATTATAAGTTAAAGAAATTATTAAGCTTATTTATACTTTGATAAAGATGCTCAAAATTTTATTTTCATGTAACCATTAATAATGATTCAAATTTGAATATCAGGAAATGAACAAATAAATGCGATGAAATATAAAACTGAAGCAAATTATTTTTTGGGTAAATTCTGAAGTGAGAATAAATTAGCTTTATATAAAGTTGTTAGGAACAAAGATCAGCTCACACTCGCCTTTCCTCTACTAGGGTTTGGGATTGCTGCGAGGCGTTGGGCTTCTCCCCGCCTCGCTGAGGGCTTCCCCGTCGGTTGCTATCCTAGAGCTCAGGGAAGTTTTTTCTTATCTTTGTTTTGGTGATTTCTCAGTTTTGTTCTCTGTTTTCTCTACGACCGAGCCGGTATGGCTCTGATTAATTTATGGGACCCCAGTTTTTTTTTGTAGGGGTTTCACATTCTCATTCATTTTTAGAGACTCTTTCTGACACTTCTTCTTCTTTTTATTTTCCAGATCTTCATACTTCTACTTTTCGTGTTCTACCCTCGCTTTGGATTTCTGACCAAGAGATTAAGGCGATGGCTACCCCCTTTCAATTTGCTTTAGTGGGTTTCTTTCCTACTAAGAGGCCTTCCTTGGACTCCATTTGTATTTTTTTCTTCAACATAAAGCTTAGTGAAGTCTCTGTTACCCTGTTGGATGCTACTCACATATTGATCAAATTAGCTAATGACCTAGACTATTATGAGGTCTTTTGCCATAGTTCTTATCTTATTTTTAATTATTTTATGAAATTAACTAAGTGGTCGCCTAGCCTAGACGTTGGTATCGAGTCGCCTGTGACTCCAATTTGGATTTCGTTTCATAATCTTCGACCTCAATTGTATACCCTCGCATTCTTCAAGGGCTTGGCACTATTTTTGGAAAGCCGTTGAAGATTTATGAGGCTACTTCGATTGGCTCTCGACCTTCTATTACTAAATCATATGCTAATCAAGTCGGTTGGGAACTAAAAATATTAGGTATGTTCAGGAGGTTTTTTTGGACTAATTTCCCCCTTTTTGTGAGTCTTGCAAATGTATTGGGCATGATTTGGGTAAATGCCATCCTAGCTTGGTTGTTTCCCCTATTTCTCTTTCTATTACGAGCTCTAATTTAGCCCTTGTTACTATTGATATTGGTGGTATCCCCCCTACATCTGTGCTTGCGGTGCAGGTTTGTGTAGTTGGTGAAGTTGGCAATAATGTGGATGGGGTTTCATATTTTCCTCCTGTTACTAAGGTGGATATTATGCGTGATGACTCTGTTGTGATTGGATTGCCTGATTCCTCTAATGTCCTTGATAATGTTTCTCTTACCCCTGTGTCTGTCCCGGCTAATGCACCTATTCTGGGTAATGTTTTGGATGAACTTGGGCCTTCTAGTGTTAAAAATGGCCCTTCTAGTGTTAAAAATGGCGTGCCTTTGATTTCTTCTGTTGCGGCCTCTATTGTGAATGTTGATGCCAATAATGGTTCTATTGTGTATGTGGGGGCTCTTTATGGGGTTTTGCCTGCTGTTAAGGGTGCTCGCGGTTGTGCTAATGATAGTGGTATGTTGGGTTGTGATTTTAATTCCTTGCCTATTTTGAGAGATGTGAATGTTGTCCCGTGTGCTTTAACTAAATCTGTTGATCATTATGTGACTGTTGAGCACTAAGTATCCTCGGGTTCCCCTAAGGCTTTGACCCCTGGGTCTCAGGCATTTGGATCTTCGGTTAATTTGGAAGTGGAGGAATCGATTATTCCTGGTGCTGTTGGCTTGGTCAGTATTGCTAACATTGTTAATATTCCTATTTCTGTGGTACCTAATGCTGAAATGCTCGATCAAGTGGCTATGAATGGAAAACAACCTGCTTTGCGTTCGACATAATGGTTAACTTTAAAGGATTCTCCTCCTAGTGGGGAGGATTAGGATGTTTATGTGAGTGAGGATGAAGTTCTTGTTTGCTCTATTGGGAGCAAGAGGGGAGGTAGAACTAATTGGAGAGGAAGAAAGTAATGATTTTGGACTTTTCCTTTTGTGATGTGGTTGCAGCTCCTTGGTTTTGTTTTGGCTGGCTTTGGTGGTAGGGGTGTCAACTTTTGACCCGACTCGAAAACCCGACCCGGAAAATCCGGGTTGGACCCCACCCGTTTGATAAATGGGTCGGGTCGGGTTTGCAGATTCGACCCTTTTGAAAAAATGGGTCGGGTCGGGTTGACCCGGCGGGTTGCCGGGTCAACCCGACAATCCGTTTATTTTTTAAAAAATTTTGAATTTCCCGCTTGCTGCCCGCTGCTCCCGCCCGCTGCCCCAGCCCGCGCTGCTTGCTGCCCGCTGCCGGCCTGCCCCGCGCTGCCCTGCGTGCCCCGCGCTGCCCCGCGCTGCCGCACTGCCGCCTGCCGCACTTCTGCGTGCAGCGCTGCCGCCGTTGCCGCGCTGCCGCTGCTGCCGCCTGCCGCGTGCCTCGCTGCCGCCACTGGCGTGCCGTCGCCGCTGCCGAACCGCGTGCCGCGCGCGCCACTATTTGGTTTCGGGTCGGGTCGAGTCAACCCGGCAACCCGGACTGGTCAGGTCCGGGTTGAAATATTCGACCCGTTTGAAAAAACGGGCCGGGTTCGGGTTGACCCGTTTAGATCCGGGTCGGATCGGGTTCGACCCGAACCCGATGGGTTGACCCGAATTGACACCCGTATTTGGTGGTCGTCCCTAATGTGGCTATTAGCAGTTAGCTGTGGTTTTTTTTATGTTGGAATGGATGATGATGATGAGGAGGCCCTGCTTCCCTTTTGTGGCTAAGCTAGTTGGCAACCTAGGTACCTCGGTTGGTTGGATTGCGTTCGGTTACTACTACCTATGGATGGTATGTGCTTGGCCACTAGGCTGGTGTTGGGGGCCTCCATCCTGAGTCCCCCCTTTTACTGTTTTTGTTTAGCTTAGTCCTTTTGGCTGTGTGATTCCTTTGCTATTGTATATGAACTTTGTACACTTTTTGTTTTTGTTTTAATAAAATTCCTGGTTTTTTGGAAAAAAAATAAAGTTGTTAGGAAATTATTATAACCTAAGACGTCCCATTTCTATTCAAATACATATAGGAGTGAAATTTTCATGACAAATTAATATATCTTAAAATCCATTATCTAAATGTGCTTTCAGATTTAATGTCTTAAATTAGCTAAAGTTTTTAATTATTAGTTCTTTCAGATTTAACGTCTTAAATTATATATTAAATAACAACTTTCCATAAACGAATGGCATTATGCACATCAATTTGATTGGTTCATGATAAGGCCAATTCAACTGCTCGAATCTATTTTGAACACTTCTCGAAATGTTTTTTATCTGGTGGAATATTTATGTGATCATAAAATAATAAGAAAGCTATCTATACTTTTTTTAATCAATTAATATCTTTAGGTAACCTTCACAAAAAAAAAAATAAAAAAAAGGAAGATTGAAAGACCTTTAATTGATCAGATATATTTAACAATTAAATAACAAAAAAATTAATAAAATTGTATAACAATCTAACTAAAAAATAGATGGCAATTTCTAAAACTATTTAATTTCTAGAGCTATGATATCAAAAATAAAGAATTGCTACTAATCTAAATAACAAATATCAAAGCAAACCAGAATAAATAAAAAATAAAATAAAAAAACTTGCAGGTTTAGAATGATGGAGTGTAAGAATTGAAGTAGCCGGTCAAATTGTAATAATCTACTATATATATTATTATACCAATAAAAACTCAATTTTCTCCATAATTAAATATGACTGGATTTCACAATCAAGAACAATTGATTTCTATTATAAGGATTGTCAAAGTCCAATAACATAATTAGATGTCGATAGTCAGAAGACAATAATCTAATGACAAAAGTTAGATAATGTTGACGGCAATTACGGCGGTGGTTATAGGTAGCGATCGCCAAACATGTCATAATTTTTTTGCTCTTTTAGCTCCAGAAAACCCTCTACATAGAGAATATATATAATGTTTCCATAGCCGGAGAAAACAAGGGAGTTTTGAGTTTGGTAAAGAAAATTTTGTTTTCCATAATGTTTAAACGATATGAGTTTATTTTACATTTGATAGAATTAAGAAATTAAGGAATTGTTTGTGATAGTTTTCTAATTATTTTACTTTTGAGATAGCAATTATAATTTCATTTGGCTATTGCATTTTCTCATATTTCTAAATTTTTTGTGGTGAAAAGTGCTTTTTAAAATCAGAATAACTAAGGCTTTGTTTGAGACAGCTTTCATACTGCTTCTTTAAAACAATTTTCTAGTACAAAAATTAAAATTTTTTGTATTAAAATGTTGTCTTAAGAAGTAATAAGAAAGCTGTCCCAAACGAAGCCTAAGTTAACTTCCTTACACCAACTACAAAAAAAAAATATTAAATGTTGTAGTCGCAAGAAAATTACTATTTTAATAGGTTATTTATCAAGGAATAATTCTTCGAGATAATATAAATAAAACAATTATATTTTATTTTGAAGAGTATTATTGTTGATGAGACAATCTTAAGGTATCTAGTAAAGTATTCTTAGTTATAATGTTTATAAATTTATAATTTTACATTGGATTTTAATATATATATATATATATATATATATATATATTCATGTGTATATGAAAGACATTTTATGCTATCAGAAGGTTTAATATTTTGCATGTGACTTCCCTTAAAAATATTCTCGTTAGTTTCATAGAATTCAATTCTCATGCATGATTTTCTAATAATTCCTCATGCACATTAACTATCCATATGTTAATTTTTGTATGAAACTAACGAGTATTGCATGTGCATAAAAATAAATAATATATTTCAAATACTTATAATAGTTATGTTATAAATAAATGAAGTATATGAAATGTAATTTCCTATGAGATATGTTGGCAAATTATGATGACTTGCATGGATAGAGTAAATTTTTTTTTTTTTTTTCAAATAAGTCTCAAGAAAAGCCAAAAGGAGATCTCCAGATAATCTTTCCCTTTTCTTACTTGTGTGCAGTCCGGCCTAACATGAACTTTTGCTCTCTATGTGGGTTTAAATTTGACTGCGCTTTATCTGAGTTTTACCTGCGCTTTTGGTGCACTTGGCTTAAAATTCTGCGAATACATGTACATTCCACATGTCAATATTTTATTGGAGCCTGGACGTATCTCTACGTCCGGTATTCTGACCTAATGATTTGCCCAGTCCTTAAGGTTAAAGCTTTATTATGATCTTAAAAGATTCTATCATACAGGTAAATCTTTGTAATAAATCACTTTTGAGTTTCTTGCCTTTATCTCTAAGATTCTTAAGCATTACCCCCTCTTTTCCCCTGTTTTTTAGCAGATTTTGACAAGAGTTATATGAATGTTATTGTTCAAAAGCCTCGGCAAAAATAGTTGGGCAATTACATACACTCTACTACTTATGAGCTGCTTTGGTTAAAACCCTAACTCGTCTTTAAATTTTATAATTTCATATTTTTAGAAATTCTAATATCATAATTTAATTTAAAATATATAAATATATTATATTTTAAAATGTAAGAACTCTACATTTTAAGTACACATTAAATGACATATTTTTCTCAATAAATTTGATTCCACATTTCCTTAGTACTTATGTTTCATTGACTTCTAAGACATTAACCACACCTTTCCTAAATTTTTTAGGAAGACACAACCTCAAGTAATTTATGTTCTCCATCAAATCAAAATTTTATTTCTCATTGAGCTTTAACTCTCTTCTTATCATTAAGTTTGATAAAATCTTCAAACAATGCTTGAGATTTATGTCTAAATTTAAATGCTACAGCTTGACTTGCTTCATTGCTGGTTTCTTTTAGGCCATTAGATCAATTTTCCAACAAGAAAGAGGGTGACCAAGCAATGCTCTTCGTGGTGAAGGACGAGCTACCACTTTTGCAGCTCTCAAAGAACTTTGAAATTTCAGCAATCTTTTGTCTGAGATATGCCTTCAGGCTCTGCATATATTTTAATAATTGTATAATTTTACGCATATTTAATATTAAAATAAAAGTTTATAGGTTTCCTTTTCCTTGCAAAGATACAATTGTGCTATAAATATCAGTTGCAATTTATAATAAATAGAGGTTATTATAAATCCATTTTGGATTATCTTTATCCTTGGAAAAAAGCAGGAAGTAGGTTACTGCTTTCTAGATATCTATGGCTCAATTGAATTATGCTTGTTACATCATCAAAAAATTATTTGGACCGGGGACAAATCTCGAGGCAAAATCAAGTTGGAAACCTCCGAAATTAAAATTGGGAGCATCTAAACTCCAATTTTTGCAAACTTACAGTCAAACTGAGTGTCTCGGAAATGACACTAAAATAGACTCAATCCGAGTCCAAATGGGTCCAAATCAAGGACATAAAACATTGTTGGAAGGTTCAAATACCAATTTGGATTATCAAACGGTTTCCAAACATGACATGCATATTTTTGAATCGAGCAGCTCGACCAGACGAATTCAACGAGCCCATGATCACCAAATTCTAATATCACTAAGACATTCAAATGCCCAACAAAAGCTCCACAATCAATTGATTCAACATCAGCCATCCATCAAAACCACTCCCCATTTACCCTTGATTTTCCTCCTATTTACGGGCCAAACCACTCTAAAATCTATAAATATACCCCTCCTTTCTCTTGAAAAGGGACACAAGAAAAATGAAACAAGAGAGAGATCGCTCTTTCCCCTTGCTCTCGCAACCTGACGTCAGAGTTCCGCCAGACCACCACCTAATGCCCGAATGTTCACTAGACCACCACCTGATGGCAGAGTTCCACTGAACCACCACCTAACGACGGAGTTCTTCCAGACCACCACCTGGCGTCGGAGTTCCCCTGGACTAGCACCTGATGTCATGAGTTCCGTCGAATCATCACATGATGCCAGAGTTCTATCGGACCACCACCTAATGTCGGAGGTTCGTTGGACTACCACCTCATGCCCGGAGTTCTACCAGACCACCACTGTTACTGGAGTTATGTTGGACCACCACCTGACGCCGGAGATCCGCTAGACCACCACCTGACACCTGAAATTTTGTCAGACCACCACCTGACGGTCGAGTTTCGCTGGACCACCACCTGATGCTGGAGTTCCGCAAAACCACCACCTCATGCTAGGAGATTCGCTGGACCACCACCTGACGCTGGAGTTCCGTCGGACCACCACCTCTTGCTCAGAGTTTTGTCAAACCACCACCTAACGCAGGAGTTCCGTCGGACTGCCACCCGATGCTAGAGTTCCACCGAACCACCACCTAATGCTCAAAGTCCCGCCGGACCACCATCTAACGTCGAAATTCTGTCAGACCACCACCTGATGCCGAAATTATGTCGGACCACCACGTGACGCCGGAGTTCTACAAGACCACCAGCTATCGCCCGGACTTTTGTAGGACTACCGATTGATGCTAGACTTCCGCCAAAACACTGCAGGATGCCAGACTTCAACCAAATCACTAAATGACGTTAAGACTTCCACCGGACCACCAACTGAAGGCCAAACTTCTGCTAGACCACCAAGTGTTACCAAAATTTCGTCCTTGTTTGTCACTAGACTATAACCATATGATAGATATTTGTAATTTGATCGCCCTCAAGGAAGATTCATTCCACTGCACTAAACTCAATTTCTAGTGGAATCATTTTCAACTGAACTAGGCTCCGTGGGTTCCCCCTTATAGGGTTTTCCACGTAAACAAATCTTGTGTTGTTTATATGTGAGCTAGATATCTATACAATGCTAAGAAGTAGAACTAAAACTCTATCATAGCATATATTCTACCCCACAATAATGTTATTTTGTATTTAATCTATTATTAACTATAGCTTAGCAATAAGAGGCTCAATTCGATTTTCATCTTCTATTTGTTGTTTTATTTTAATCATTTGAAGGCAATGAAATGTTGTGGCTAAATAGGTTCATGGTGTATATATATATATATATATATATATATATATATATATATATATATATATATATATATATATATATATATATATATATATATATATATATATATATATATATATATATATATATATATATATATATATATATATATATATATATATATATATAAAGAGATAAAAAATCTTAAAAAAGGATTTCTTCAAAATTTTAATTTGAAAGAATAGAAAGGACAAATTTAATTCTACAAAACAAACCAAATCTCATTTCAATGTGGTAGGCAAATTTTCTCCTTTTTTTTAAAGAATTTTGTTGGGTAGCAGCTGCTATATGTTGGGACTAAATTGTGGGCTATTTAAATCTCATTTCTACTAAGTTATTCTCAATTCTATTTTGATTTATCACTAATCCTTATTGTAACTTTCAGTGGAATTTATATGTGATTTTTGAGATGTTTGGAATGATCTTTGTGCTGGAAGACAAGTTTGTTTTCACCATCAGTGTTATGAAGTGTTTTATTTTTTCTGCGAATTAATATGGTTAGTATTTTCTATAAATATTTAGTTGAATTGATTTTATAATTGTAAATTTATTTCGCAAATTGGATATATACCACACATTCGCAAATTGGATGACCAGTAATATGGCTTATTTGATGCTAAGATAAAACGACGAGTTGATAATTTCAGATAAACTTGTGGCAAAGTATGTTCATGGTTGGATATGCCCGATTGATGTGCCCCAACAAACAATACTTATTGAGCTGAGCAATGTATACTTATATCACTTAAATACGACACATCAGCAAATATAAGGAACCTAAGTTGTAGGTTCCCTGTTAACGAAAGTTTTGTTGTAACACATGAGGAGGAGGATGAAATGTGTGAATACATGCTAACTTATAAGGGTAGCCACCACTATATTATATTTCCTTATATCATAGTTATTGTAATACCCAATTATATATTTATCTATATACTAATCAACCAAAGCTTTTATGAATTCATCAATATAAATCAATCTAACAAAATCAACTAAAAATTATATACATCAAAATATAAAATAATATCCATCCATCAAAATTTTTGTACAGAAGCTAGTAAATCAATCATTATATTCATTTCAACTTTTTAAGCTCATGCCTACAAAAAAAAAAAAAAAAAGATAAAATGCATAAGCAAGATAAAACTTGAATTTATGATTTGTCCCCACTCCACTAGATATTGATCCCTTCCTAAAAATAAGCAAATAATAGAGTGAGCTAATAGCTCAATAGGTTACTAGAACATGCAACTTAAATCAATACAAAGCAATATGAATAGTATGCATGTAATCATTCAATCACTATCATTATGAACTTATAAATATAAAAATATATAATAATCAATAAAATAGTAACATATCATATAATCAATAAACATCAGTATAATTAAGTATCTTAAGAGTAGTGATTAGTAACCAAGTGAACGGTGATCAATAAGTTATGTCAATCATATGGTCAACAATTATAAAATATTTTATATAGTATCTTATTACATAACTATACATATCATTATCATATATTTATCAGACAACATCTATGTTATGCATGCATTTCATATAAATAATGTGATTCATATGTATCAAATGACATTATATCAGTTATCAGTCTTTTCAAATACTTGTATTAGTTATAGTATATATCTTATGTAAATCATGTCATGTCAATATATATATATATATATATATGTAAGAAAGAAAATGCATCTGGCTATTTGTGATATTTTTTTAATATCCAATCTTGTAGGCTTACCCAATAGAAATCCGTCATAACATAAATCATTTAGGTCAAGTTGCTTTCATATTAGAAGTGATCACCATTCTTTTCCCATGTGTATCATTTCTTATTAATTTGTCTCTTTATGTCTCTATTTTCATATCATTTAATATTACATCACAAATCTTATTTTAAAGGAAAGTTTGCCAGTTCACTCTGCTATACAAGGTAACAAGTCTCCAGTCAATATGAATCAATTAATTATTATTAGCAAGCCTTTCTTACATACACATATTTTATAACATATTTAACATAATAAACATCTGATGCCACTCTCATTGTTTAGTTTGTTATATTATACTAATACATGTAAAATTTATATATGAACTAAAATTAGTGAAATTCATAAAAAAAACTATAAAAATACTCTTTTTTATAATGCATTTACACGCTGTAACAAGTATACATTTCATACATTAATATTATGAGATTTTGATAATTATTTATCCAATTTTAATACAACAACAACAACAACAACAACATCAAGCCTTTGTCCCCACTATGTGGGGTCAGTTACATGAATTCTTTTTCTCCGTTGTGTCATGTTAAAAGTCAAATTCTCATTTAAATCTAATAAAAAAATATCATTTCTAATATTTTATAACCAAGTCTTTTTATGTCTACCTCTACCTTTCTTAACATAAATCAAATCAAATACCTCTACTTTCCTAACCGGGTCATCGGAAGGTTGTCGTTTTATGTGACTTAACCATCTAAGGTGACTCTCTCTAATCTTATCTTCCACTAGAGCTACTCCAACATTTTCACGTATTTTCTTATTTTGTATCCTATCTCTAAGGGTAAAACCACTCATCTACATGAGCATCTTCATCTCTACAACATTTAATTTAGTATTGTGCTTCTCTTTTTATGGCCAACATTAGGCAGCATAAAGCATTTTAGGTCTCACCACCATCTTATAGAAGTTTCTCTTAAGTTTTAAGTGACCAAACCATCTAAGGCAACTCTCTCTAATCTTATACACCACTAGAACTACTCCAACCTTTTCACGTATATATGTGTTTCTCATTCTATCGCTAAGAGTAAAGCCACTCAACCACCTAAGCATACTTATCTGAGTAACGCTTAACTAAATTTTATGATTTTCTTTTAATGTCCTACATTCTACATCATAAAGCATAACAGGTCTCAACACTATTTTAACTAATTTTTCCTTATGTTTGAGGTGTATTTTTTTCTCACAAAACAGACCTGATGCACTCATCCACTTCAACTATTTAACTCTAATTCTACTAATGATATCCCCATTTATTTAACCATCACTTTGAACTATTTACCCGAGATATCTAAAACATATACTCTATTTAATGGTTTGATTGCCTAGAGTTACAATCCTCCACTTGACCTATTACTACTAAAATTGATATCGATATATTTGATTTTAGATTTACTCAAATGAAAACTTTTATATTTAAAGGTTGACCTCCATAATTCAAGTTTCCCTTTAGCTCCCTCTCTTGTCTTATCAACAAGAAGAATATCATCAACAAAAAGCATACACCAAGGTGCATCCTCCTGCAAATCCAGTAAGAACATGCATGACTAAAGCAAAAATATATGAGCTAAAAGCGGATCCTTGATGTAATCCAACTGAAATAGGAAAATACTTGGTCAAGCCACCTTTTGTTTGAACACAAGTAACAACTCCTACATACATATCCATAATTACTTGAATTAACTAATTAATTTTCTAAAGCTCTCTAAAGCACTTCTCTTAGAACTTTATTACGAGCTTTATTTAAATCAATAAATTCATATATGGATCCTCCTTATTCTCTCTATAATTCTCCATCAAAACTCTAAATAAATGTATAGCTTCCATAATGGGCCTACCTGTCATCAATTTAAATTGATATTGAGAAACATTAGTGTCACGTCGTAACCTATGCTCAGTTACTCTCTCCCACAATTTTAATGTATGACACATTAACATAATTCATTCATAATTCACACACTCTTGTACATCATCTTTAATCTTAAAAATAAAAATTAACACAGTCTTTCTTCACTCATCTTCCATCTTTTTACTCTTTAAAATAATATTAAAAATTTTAGCAAGAAAAATATTTTTTTCACCTCCTAAGCATTTCATACAATTGGAATATCATCAGGTTTCACACATCATTTTCTTTAAAGTCTCTGTAACTTTGGGTTTACTAATACTACAATAAACACAAAATCTTATATTTTTATTTAGGATGCTATGATGTAAATTATATTCTCTTAGTCTTTATTGAAAAACTTGTCGAAATAACTCATCCACCTATATTGAATATCTTCTCCTAATAAAAATATTTTTTGATATTCATACTTAATACACTTCCCTTGATCTAGATCATTACTTCTTATATCTCTTTGCTTATCTAACTTATAAATATATCTTTCATCCTCCTTAGTACCTAATCTATTATATAAATCATTAAAATATATTTTTTTTTGCATCACATATTGATGTCATAGGCTCCTTACAATTCCCTTTATACATTTCTCAATTTTTTAAGCTTTTATATCAAAACAAATTTTTATAACAAGCCTTTTTATTTTTTTATATTTTATTTCATATTCTGATTCCACCACTATCAATTTTTACTATTAGGTGTTTTTTCTTCTAAAACTTTAAACACATATTTTGTCAACATTCATAATATCACTAACTATTTTTTTTTTCACATATAATATTAACTTCCTCATACATATGCTAGTGCATAAAATGACAAACTCCTTAAGAAAATAAAAAAAGAGCTCATGCTGCAATTTGCTCTCTTTAAATAACAAGTACTAATGCATTGGTTCTTAACTATTAATATAATATAGCCAAAAGTTGAAACAATTACTAAAAGTATAAGCTTTTCTGGATGACATGCATGACTCTAGGGCTACTTTTAATAAATCAATTTTGGTGTCTGTAATCATCCATATAGTTAGCATTTAGTGAATAAGTCAATATGAATACAAACAATTTGAATATGTCCATCTCAAACAAAAATAGGACGCTAACATTAAACAAAATATTAAACAAGATTTAGCATTATACAAATTAAATGTAGAAGAATCATCATTTTAATTATCAGGAGAAAGTTGTTCCAACTTTGGAGGATCCTAATAGTGAATGATAATTTTGAGATCAGCGACAACTCCAGAAATGAAAATTGAGGAGAGGGAAAATGAAAAAAAAAAGTTTTTTCATTCATTTATTCGATGCCCTAATACTCCCAAAAGAGAAGTACGTATGTTATTGAAAGACTCCTTCGAACACGCTCTCTTCCTATTAAGCACGCAATGCCCACTTCAATATATTGACTCATTTAAGCTACTAATTACATTTATCAACTCATAAACACCTAACATTCTCGTTTCCTCTAAATAAAAAAGTTTTCCCGAATAAAATCTTAATCTCAAAAGAATTTTTTGATGGATATGTTGGATGAAATTGATGGGAGAGGAACATGATATTATAGGTGAAGATGCAAGAAATCAAACACTTGATTTCATATTTGATTTTGAGCAATTTCTTGTTCAAGTTGAGCAATGTAGCATAGATAAAATAATAGAATTATTGGAATTATTGGAATTATTGAGGAATACTTTTTTTAGCAATGTATCCAAGAATTAAGCTTGCACATGTACTAATGATATTGCATTGATTTATTGATATTAAAATTGCAATGTTAGAAGTTGTTGATTGGAAGAATTGCAAAGGAAATATTTTAGTTCATTGGTGTATATAAATTCTTTAGCATTCCCTTCACTAATTGAAAGTTTTAAAAGTGGTTTAATGTTTCATTAATTTGATGTTGATTAAAATACCAATTAAATTAGTTTTGCATAAAGATTCTATGTATATAGGCTAAGATGAAGCTTCAATATGTTCTTCATAAGTAAATGGGTGGGGTTACCCAAATTAGTCTAGACGTCACTACTAAAAATAGAGGATAAAAAGAGCATTAGCTAGCATTGGTTTTCAAAAACCGATGCAATATATTACCTCTAGCAACAATTTCAATCACTACATTCTCTTTGGTTTATGTTACTATTCTCTTATCGATTATCTTTATAATTGTTAAAATATTTATTTATTGAATGTCTTAGTTAATAGTATATGCTTACAAAGAATCTTACAATTTGGCTACTTCTAAGATTTATCTTAATAGGCAATATTGGTAGAGAATAGTTAAAATATATTTTATTTGATAATATGATTTCTGTTAACAAAGTAATGGAGTATATGTACATATAATTTTTTTTTTCAATTCAAATGTGAGATAAATCGTTGAAAGAACCCTTAAACATTGGTTAGGTGCCTGTTCCTGGTTCTACTCCTTTGGAATCGTTAATTCATACTGGTGATGTAGGGAGGAGCCTGCTCATCCTAATGAGTTGGTTGATCTTACTGTTGAGGCTAAGCAAGACTGTAATCCTTCTCTTACTAATGATTTGGATTTGGTTTTAACCTCTAATGTTCTTATTTTGCCTGTTAATGATGCTAATACTATGGTTTATAATGTTCCTATTTTATCTTCTAATATCGTTCCTATTTTGCCTGTTAATGATACTAATTCTTCTCATTTGCTTAATCAGGATGTTTTACTTACTAACAAGTCTCTTTCTCCCTTAGATGAAGCTAATTGGCAAGATGCTATAACTGTTCATAGTTCAGATAATCTGGAAGTCATGCTTGATCTTGGAGATATTGATTCTTCCAAGGCTTTAAAGCCTACGGTTGTAAGTGAAGTTTCATCTTTAGTTGTTTCCAAACCTCCTTAGGGGGGTTGTTCTAATAATTTTTCTACTATTGAGGATGGTTTGCTCTTCTTAGAAAGTGATTTGGCCAAACCTGTGAGGCTGGTTGACTCTAATTTTGATGCTAAGTCCTTTTTAGTTGATCATTATCATTGTGATGCGTATACTGACACGGAGGTGGACATTATGGCAAAATGTTATGCTAGAACTGATAATGACTTGAGTTTTTCTAAGGGCCGTGGGAAGAGGGTCCGGAAGCCCAAAAATGTTGTTTTATCGCCTAGAAATACCCATTCTCATACTTCTCATTAATCTTATTTTTTTATGTTTAACACTATTATTTGGATTGTTCGGGGTATTGGTTGCCCTTCTTCTAGAATTAGAGTTAAAAACTTATGTCGTTTGCATAACATTTCTATACTCCTTTTACTTGAACATCTTATTTCTGTTGACAAATTGTGTGGTACTGCTAAGTTCTTGGGCTTCAAGTCTTCTTTTGCTAATATTTTCAATAAAATTTGGGTCTTTTGGAAGGATTTTGTTAGAATTGATATTATTGGGAACTTTCCCCTAGTTCTTCATTGTAATATTGTAAGTTCTAACTTTCAATGCTGCTAATCTTTTGTTTATGCCACCTCTTCTCGCTTTACTAGAAGAATCCTCTGGGAGTAAATTTGCCATTTCCATAATGTTTGTAGTCTTCCATAGATTGTTGGTGGGGATTTCAATACTATCTCTTGTCCTTCTGAATGCTTGGGGGGCTCTCTTCTCATTTATCAGTCCATGGAAGATTTCAATGATATGATTTCAAATTGTAATCTTATAGATATTGGTTTTACTGGAAACAATTTTGCTTGGCATCGTGGTCGTTGTGGCAAAGACTGGATAGAGTGCTATTTAATGATGATTGGCTTAATCTTTTTCATTTGACTAAAGTTGAACATCTTAGTCGTACTCTTTCTGACCATTCCCTTATTCTTATTAATATTAAGAATGATTGTACTACCTCTATTTCTCACTTTAGGTTTCAGAACATGTGGCTGCTGCACCCCACTTTTCTTGAAGTTGTGAAGGTTAATTGGGAAGCCACTATTTTCCCTAATGACACTATTTTGGGTATGCATAGATTGTAGCTTAAGCTCAAAAGGCTTAAAATTATGTTGAAGTGCTATAATCATAATGTCTTTAAAAATTTGTTTGCCAACATCTCTTCGGCTGAATCTAAAATTAATTCTCTTGATAGCTTGTGTCAATCTGATCCTACTGAGGTTAATTTTTCTTTGCTTAATGAGGATAAGGTGGATCTTTGTATGTTTCAAGATCAAGAGGAGGAGTTTTGGAAATAGAAAGCGGCTGTTAAGCATTTGGTTGATGGGGATAGAAACACTAAATATTTTCATGCTTTGGTTAAGAAGAGGCAGTCATCTAATTTCATTCATAAAATTGCTAAAGAGGATGGGACTATGTCTGAGGATTATGGGGAGATTTCTTCCCTTGCTGTTAATTTTTTTCAAAGTCATCTTAACAAAACCTTTACTCCCAGTAGTTCTCCTAACCCTGCTTTTATTCCTCATTTGGTTTCTAGTGAGGACAATGCTTTGTTATCTATTCCTCCTTTCTTGGAAGAGCTTAAAGTTGTCTTAATATTTGGCATGGATTCTAATTCTATGGCGGGTCCCAATGGTTACACCTCTAAGTTTTTTCAGAAAATTTGGCTTATTATTTTCGGGGATTTGCTTAATGCTATTATTGACTTCTTTAAGGGTTCTGTTATTCCTAAATTCTTTTCTTCCACTTCTGTTGTGCTTCTTCCTAAGAATAATTCTATTAATACTTGGAATGATTTTAGACCCATTAGCTTGAGTCTTTTATAAAGTGCTTTCTAAAATTCTTATGAATCATTTAACTATTCTGTTGCCTAAGCTCATTTCTCCGTACCATATGGGTTTTGTTAAAGGTAGAGCTATCTCTAATAATATTCTGTTGGCGCAAGAATTTTGCAATGATCTTGATGTTAAGTGTCGTGGTGGCAACATGATCATGAAACTTGATATTTCGAGGGACTATGATAATATTAATTGGAATTTTATTTATAAGATTTTGAGTCTTTTTGGTTTTGATGTTGCTTTCATCAGTCTCATTAAAGCTTGCATTGAATCTCCTTACTTTTCTATTCTTGTTAACGGTAAGAGTAATGTTTTTTTAAAGTCGTCTCATGGGTTGCGTCAGGGGGATCCTCTTTCCCCTGCCCTCTTCATTCTTGCTGCCGATTACCTGTCCAAGGCTTTGGAGGACACCTTTAAAAATTGTTCTAACCTTTATTTTCATACTTTATGTGGTATAAATATTTCCCATCTTTATTTTGCGGATGATTTTATTGTCTTTTCTAATGCTAGCAGTAATATGGTTGGTAAAATTATGATGTTGTTCGATCATTTTGAATATGTTAGCGGTTTGTCTGTTAACAAATCTAAGAGCTGCTTTATTATTGGTAAGAAAGTGTCTGCGCCTAGGGCTGTGGAGATTCAGAACATTACTGGTTTTACTCAAGGTTCTTTACATCTGAAGTATTTGGGTATTCCTTTATTTAAGGGTAGGAAGAGGTCTTTTTTTTTTCGATGATTTAATTGCTATTGTTCATAACAAATTATCTTCTTAGGATTCTAATTTCTTAAGTTTTGGTGGCGTTTAACTCTTATTAAAAGTGTTCTCTGTTATATCCCTGTCTACTGTTTTCAAACTCTTTTTCCTTCGAATACTGTTTGCAGAGAATTGAAAGAATTATCAATAATTTGTTTTTGGAAAGGCAGTTCTAACACTTCCAAGATCCATTGGTCTTCTTGGAATAAGTGTTGTGGGTATGTGGATGAGGGGGCCTTGGGTTGTAAAACGATGATGGATTTGGCTGTCTCGTTCTCTTTTAAGCTTTGGTTTAAGCTCAGGAACAATGACTGCCTTTGGGCTAATTTCATGACTATTAAGTATTGTGGGAGGAGGCATCCTTCTCTTTGTGGCTTCACTGTTTGTAATTCTAAAGTTTGGAAACGTCTTTGCTCGGTTAAGTGGAAGGTTGAGCCCTTTTTGGGCTTGGGGCTTAGTTACGGCTCCATTTTCTTTTGGCAAGACTGGATTAATGGTCAGTCCATTGACTCCTTATTAAATTCTATCTCCACTACGAATGTTAAAGTTAACCATTTTTTTGCTGGGCATGCCTGGGATGTTGAGAAACTTTCTGACATTCTCCCTGATAGTATCATTCAACTTATTTTAAAAATTCCTTTAAACATTTACTCTAAAGATGTTTTGCTTTTCTCTCTTTCTAAGGATGGTAAATTTTCGATTAAGGAAGCTTGGAATTCATTCAGAATCATTAAGGCTCCGACTAAATTTTTTAACTTGATCTGGCATAAACCTATACCCTCTACTATTTCGATTTTTATCTGGAGATTTCTTCATAAGCTGGTTTCTACTGATGATAACTTGAGGAAAAAAGGGTTTTTCTTTCTAAATGTCAATGCTGCTACCATATTGAGAATATGCACCATGTCTTTATCTCAGGTCCTGTTGTTATTAAGGTTTGGTTATATTTTGAGGATTTGTTTCAGTTCAATTTTTCTCTTCTAATGCTTCTTTATATGCTATTATGGATTACGGGCTAGTTAATACTAAAGGTCATATTCGTAATGTCATTCCCTATTTGATTCTTTGGTTTATCTGGTTAGCCCGTAATGAGTCCCGTTTTAACGGGGTCCAGATGAATTCCATGAGGATTATTCATAACATTAAGGATAAAGTGGTTGCCTTGTATTTTGTCCAGCTTATTTCGGTTAAAAGTTTTTTTAATGTTAATTTTGTTGCCCGCAAGTTGGGCATTAATTTAATGGAGGATTATTCTATTCGTAATTCTAGATGCATTACCTGGGAGAAGCCCTCTTCTTCTTTTGTTAAGCTAAATGTTTCGGGTACTAAGTTGGGTAATTCTTTTGGTTTTGGGGGTGTTCTTAGGGATCAAAATGGTTCTCTCATTTGTGCTTTTGCTGGGCCTATTGGTAGGTGGTTTTCCTTCAGGGCTGTCTTGGCTGGGGTGCTTCATGGTTTACAATTGTGCATCAATATGAGCCTAGCTAAAGTTATTTTGGAATCTGATTTTGATTCACGATGATCAGGAACTTAGATGCTTATAATTGCTCTTCTATGGAGTTTTATACTTTGAGGGAGATTAGGGTGTATCTTAACTTACTTAATTGTACCTTTTCCAATATTCCTGCTATGGCCAATACGTCTGTTGCGGCTTTGGCTGGCATTGGTTGTGATTTAAAATCTTTTAAGGATTTGGATTTTCACATGCTTCCGTCTAATGTTAAGGGTCTGCTTGTTCTGGACCGTCTGGGGTTGCCTTATGTCAATGATTAATTGGTCTTTCCATTTCTGTTGCTGGGCTGTCGGATTCACGTGGGGATTTTTATTTTTTGGGTCTCTCTCTTTGTTTTGGTTTATAATTTTGTTGAGCTTTTCAGTTTGCAGGGAGTTCATGGTGATTCTCTAGAGGGATTTAAGCTGGATATATCCTTTTATCTGCAAGTCTTTAATTTACTTTTTGGTTGTTCTTAGTTTTTCTCTCTATATTATGTTTCTTACGCTTTTTTGGCTGTTGCAGGAGGGAGTGTTGATGTTGATCTTTCTGGTGGAGTCCTGCTGCTGGGAGTGTTTTGATTGTTTTTTGCGTTCTCCCTTTTTTTGGGTGTTGTTTCCTAAGCACCGTAGTATGTTTCTAGTTTGCATTGTATTGTTTATTAGGTGGGAAACTCGAACTCCTAGGTTTCTTTTTCTCTTTTTGGATTGTAGCTCTATGAGCGGTAGTGAAATTGTGTTTCCTTTAAGGACCTTGTAATTTTGCCCTTATATTAACGCGTAGGCCCCTCTTGTGGGTTTCCCAAAAAAAAAAAAAAATCAAATGTGAATATTCAACAAATTTAAAATAATATGAGATTTCACTCATTGAGATGCATATATGACTATAAGAATATGAGATTTGCGTATCATTTGACCCTCTAATTAATGCCCCAATATTCTTTTGCTCTTCAAGTGCTTGGTCTGGTTCCATTTGAACTTGGATTATACTTTTTTTTTATTGTAGTTAGACTTACCTCATTGAGATGCTTAGTCATTTTGTTTGAGTCCATATGTTTATAAATTTGAATATGGAAAATTATAATTCAACTAGGCATTGAAATTTATGCTCGATCAAGCTAGAGTGAATTAATTTTAATTTGAACAACTCTCAAAGTATAAACAAAGTTATCAATAGAAAATAAGACAAAATTTTAAAATCAATTCGATTAAAAATTTACTAGCTAGAAACAAATAAAATAAATATATAAATGTTGATAGTCATTACCTTTGGCAAAGATTGGCTCTGCTATGGTGGTGACCAACCCATCTGGTGGCTGAGTAGGCAGGGCTGAATAGGATGCAAACAAGGGCTAGCAGGGCATAATTGGATGCGTACAGGGGGTGAGATGGTCTCTGTCCAAACCAAACTAAACCATGAGTGAGTTGTCACCCCTTTGCATGACTGGCTGAGTCGTGACCATTCTGCACGACTGGCTAAGTCGTGAGCATTCCACATGACTGACCAATCATGGCCCTCCACATGACTAAGGAATTACCTCAGTAAGGTGAGTAAAGTGGGAAGGTACCTTTTATTTTAAAGGTTTTTTCATTATTATCTTTATTGTCACACTAGAATCCTCATCTCTTTGCTCTCCAATCCCTCTAGCGACCTTCTTTCCTCCCAACTTCTGTCCTCGTAAATACTACAGTTTGACAAAGAGATCTACAGTCTTTCAACCACTTATAATTTGTTTTGTTTCCCATTTATTTATTTATTTTGGCAATAGTAAGATCTACCACTTAATTTGGAGCTATATCACATTCAGTGAAAAAATTCAGATTTATTTATGATTTTTTAGTAGAAATTTCTTTTATTGTTTGTATTGTGAATGATTGGAAGCATTTTGGTGATTTTTTCCCGAAAATTTAAAAAATGAAAAATTTTCATTTATATCTATTATATTTACCTGTTATCATGTCCTCCATATTATCCACAGCTCACAGTAAGAGATTGCTTCCCTATAAAGGATTCTTATATCAAATTGTTAGGAAATATATCAATCTAGTTGTTTATCATTCCCACTTTCAATAGAGAATATTTAGTTAAGAATGTGTTATTAGACTTATTAAGTATGTGGCTTAAGATTAGTTGATATAATTATCCAATTAATCAGGCTTCAATTTAGATAATTGACAAATTTTGTTTTGGGATAATTATATGAGGCATTAGGACTTGAGAGTTTGAATTTTCATATATATTAAACCGTCATATTTATTGTTAATCATACGCCAAAAATTTATTTATGCAAGTGGTGTAAGATGAATCAAGCAGTTGCCTCGCTTATGTTAGTATACATTGTTCAGTTGACTATTGATGCTCAATTTATTCCTACATATAATATTATTATTTGTTGAGTGTTTATGAAGTTGCTATTGATAGTGTAACGCACCCTAGAGCTGATCAGCCTATTACGCTATAAGTTTAACCTTACTGTCCCTATTTTGTTGGCTTGTAAGTCATATGTAAGAGGTTTCATTTTTATATTATTATAAAAATTTGACTAATTTTAGGTATCATAGTCGACGCATTCATGTGAGTGCCCTTGGGTCTTCCTCAAGCACTACACCAAGTTATGCATGCCATTAGATGATTGCTTTAAGAATCATAATATGGTTAGGGAAAGGTATAAATGTATGAGCAGTGGGTTAAGTGATAATTCTACTAAGTCCAATGAGATGATAGCTGTCATTACATTTCTATTTCTACAACAAGCTTTGGAAGATGAGTTCAAGGGAGAAGAAGATTTATACTACTTAAATGATTTTAATTTTGTGTTGTTCAAATGTATAGATAGTAGTAGTAATAAGCTAGCCGACATGTGTGCTAGCTTTGCTCTTATTAGCAATTTTGTTTTGGAAGATATTAGCTTGAATAATATTCCTCTTTCTTTCGTTAGCTTGTTGAAGGAGGAATCATCTTTGTAGTTCCTTTGTTCTTTTGATTAATGCAAGTTTTTGCTTTTTATCAAAAAAAAGAAAGAGAGAGAGAGAGAGAGAGAGAGAGAGAGAGAGAGAGAGAGAGAGAGAGAGAGAGAGAGAGATGAATGATGAAGACTCCTCAAAGTGTAGAGAGTATTGTGAAGGGACAAGTGACACATTAGATCAGATGATTAGTATGAATGAGTTTGTCAAGGCATGCCAGAATGTAGAATAATGGGATAGTAGTATTATGTTTGATGGTCTTCTTGACAATGCCATTATTACACACGAACAATATATTCGTGATGCAATTATTAAGGAAATGTGTTTTACTACCAAAATAGATTTATAATTTGCACTATTTGGTTGGTCAATCATTATTAATATTGAATTTCAAAATATTTTATCAAACATGTAAATAGCGTCTATATGAAAGCTCTAGCAAGCATTTGGGTGGGGCATGGAAGGTAACATCTGCTATATAAGGTCATACATGCATCAAACTGTCCATAAACAGTGCACCTCAAAATTCATAAATTACTTTATCCAGCATGTTGTAAGGTAGCATTTTGATATAAGGCCTCGTGACTTGATCAGAAGGATGAAGTTAAAGTTTAATTTTTGAGTGTCCTTTATGAAGGCTTAGGATGCTTGAAAAAGAGTCATCAAATCTATTTTTTGATGTTGGGAAGAATCTTATCAAACTATTAACCTTCTGATGGAAGCTATGGTCTCAACTATGTAAGGAATTGTTTATAGATTAAAACTGCTCAAAAAGACAACAATTTTACCCGACCTTCATAATACATCAATGGCCGAGTTTTGGTGCATATTGGGGTGCATTTGATGATGGTGCTTCATCACAATAGTTACTATTGTCCAACATCTGCATGGTTGATTATGGCCTCTCTTTAATAGACCATGCATCTTACTAGTGAAGAAGTGGAGAAGCACACACACGAACATGTTAACGAATATTGTGGACTACGAGATAGACAAGTTCATCCACTACATCATTATATCCAAGATGCATTACCTAATAAGTCTCCATAAAGGCGATAAGTGCTACCATCTCGTTTTTTATTACTGCACATCAAAAATTACATGAATTTGGCCTTCTTTTATAGTGTTTCAACATAACCTTCAAGATAAATTATGTGTTTCTATATAAACTTCTTGTGTATTCACAACTTACTCATAATACTTCTAATAACTCTTTAAAAGATATGGTATGATATTCAATTATTTCATCATAAAATTTATTTTTAATCTTAATATATTTTTAAATAATATTATGCCTTAATGAAATATATTGTTCTGCTTTCACCAAATACTCTTCTGCTTCAAAGATGAAGAATCAAATATTAAAAATTAAAACCTCTGAAGAACTATCATACTACACATTGATATAAATTACGCATGAAAAGAGCATCATAGATTTTAGTATTGCAAAGATAAATAGAAGTTCTACATAAAAAGGGAAGAATGATGATTATAAAGCATTACTTTTTTCTAATTAACATATGCAGACGAGCTTATAGTGGATTTGAGTTTTCAAATATTTGAAGTGATACTGAAACTCATAATAAAGGTTCATTCAATCAACTTCACTTAAAAACTCTCTCTTCTTTTACCTCCGATGAAATATTATTCATCAATTTGTTGTAGAAATTTAACAGAAATTTATAATCCACTGAATTCTAAGGATGATAAAGAATATAATGTTCGATATTGATTATTGGCCTTCGAACATCAACCAAAATAACATATTTTTTATAGCGACATATATCATGAAACTGAGTCTAAAAAAGGCAAGCACAAATCATATGCCTATCAAATTTTATAAACTTTTGTTGCATAAATTTTCTTCCCAGATCATTTAGATAATATCATATCTTATAGAGATTTATACTCATCACTTCAGCATCACCTGAATATGTAGCACTTATATAGCAATGCTTAAGCATGCTATTAGTTTAAACTGAATTTATTAATAATATACAACTCACAAAATAAGATATACCTATGCAGCTAATTTGATAAGACTATTTTATGGCTTACATAATATGAGAAATCTTTGCAAGCAATAAGATCGTATAATGGGTACTTCATAGCTCCCATATTGTGACAAGTCTCTGTAAATAATAATATCATATAAAGAACTTTACAACTTACATATGTGAGAAATCTCTGCAAGCAATAACATCAAATAAAGAAACTTAATGGCTATATAAATGATAGTAGTAATAATGATTTTAATAAGAGCAATTATATTTTTACATTGAATATTAATTACTAATATAAAAATGAAGCTTTACATTATATTATATATTATATCTACTAATAATCTTTAACTTTTAATTATATTTAAAAATAATCTTGTGGAGGGGTGCCGACTCATCCCGCTCGATTCAATTCTACCCCGCTCGGTTCAGCCCTGCTCAATTCATTCCTGCCAGCTTGGCCACCAGGTGGGTAGCTCGCCACCTCGACTGAGCCCATTGTTGCCTAATGTAATGAACACAACATTTATAAATGTTTTACTTTCGATTTGTTTCTGAGTAAAATTCTTTTAATCGAATTCACTTTAATTTTTTTCTCTAAAAAATATTCACATTTATCTTACTTAAAGGGAACTTAAATTATATATATATATAGAGAGAGAGAGAGAAACTAACACTTAAAAATGAAAGTCAAGCGGAGCACCCGTTGATATTTGATTTCTTTGAATGGTAGTAAATGCATTTGTGATTAATTATTAATATAAATAACCCAAAGTTGAAAAACTTTGTGAATTATCTCGACGTCATGAAAGACTTCATCACAAGAATTTCCACCGTTCCTCTTTATTTCATAAGTAAATGTTTTTTAGCCTTTTAGATATTACAATATGAAAATAGTATTTGAAAATCCCTATTCTAAGCGTACCATTCGTTCCAACGTAGACAAGCTTTGCTTTCTGCCTTTGCGGAAGTCTCGCACCATAGAATTAACGTGATTAGCTCTGGCAACACGCAAACGAAAACTGCTTGTGAAATTTTTTTTCTCACTTACCAAATAAAAAAAAAATGTTTTTTCATAATAATATATTTTGTATAAAAAAGATTAATTCTAATATAAATTTTTTTATTGTATTCATCTACAACTTAAATATCATATAAATAATTTAATTGTATTATATTTATACTGATGATTTAGGGTCTGTTCTTGATGGTTTCTTGTACTCCTTTGCTTCTCGCAACTTATGAATAGGGCTGCAAACGAACCGAGCCGAGTCAAGTACGTGACTGTTCATGTTTGAGTTCGTTTATCATTAGCTTGTTCAAGTTCAGTTTGTGTTTGATTCGAACTTTATTGTTTATGTTCATGTTTGATTCGTTTAATTAATGGTTCATGTTTGGTTCGTTTAATGCTTATCGAGCTTTAAACAAACAAGCCTTAACGAGCTATGTTCATGAACATATTTAACAAATAATCTATTGAACAAACAAACATTAAATTTGTTCATGAACATTTTAAACAAACAATCTAGCAAACATGCACAAATGTGAAATGTCTTTTGTTCAAAAAAATTAAATCTATAATAAAAACAGTTGTCTGTTTAAAATGAAATATGATTAATTTATATGAATATATTCTTAAATGAAGCTTACCTAGCATTTCTCTCCATTCGAGTTTTTTATTGTGCTTAATGTCGAGCTTGTTCACGAACTTCAAATGATGTTGTTCGTGAACATAAATGAACTGAACACATTAGTGTTCAAGCTTGTTTATTTAAGGATCGAACATTTAAAATGTTGTTCAAGTTTGTTTGTTTAGTTAGTTAAACAATCACAAACGAGCTTTAATCGAACCGAGCAACGAGTAGCTCGCTGAAAGCTTGGTTCGCTTGCAGCCCTACTTATGAATACCTTTCGAAGATTCAAAATGACGTAAATACCACAATTCGTGTGAGAAATGTGCTTCTTCTCGATCATTTTTGTGATTCCCATCCTTGTCTCCACCATCGCAGCTCCCCCATGCCAATCTCTTACATTGAGTCCTCCTTACGGTTATCTTTGTTGATCGAAGGTCCCTTGTCACTGCGATTCCCAGCCTCCTCTCCGCTACCGCAGGTCTCCTCGTGGCAATCTACCCAAGCTGCATCCTCCGCTTGATTACCTGTTGTTGACCGGAGGTCGCTCGTTAGCTCATGAGCTATTTTCGAACACGTAGAAGCTCCTTAAACCAATCTTCGTTCTTTGGTGACTTTCGATCATCTATGATTACTACACTTATAATTTCTCCTTCGGTTAATTTCTGATTGCCCCGTCATAAAATTTGAGTACTTTTTTCTTCCATGCTGATGACACATAATTCAATAGTCTTTTGCTTGTGCTTCACTCGATTAGGATGTCAGACATTGTTGATCGACAGCTTAAACAAAAGTAAACTGCTTGTTCAGACTGTAGTTTCAATGAAAGCAACAGATACAGTTCTCTTGTTCGCTCATGAAATTTTTAAAAAAGGTTTACAGGATATAAGTTACTTATTCATATTTCTAACTTTGTGTAATCTGCCTAATTTCCGATTGATGGTCAAATCTCTCTTGACTTCGAGCATTTAAATAAGGTGTAGATGTCATTTTTGTAGGTTTTTTAAATTTATTTATACTAGTTTATTATTCTGAATTAACTTAATATTGAGATGAAGTTATTTAATCCAATTTTCGATGTAGTTATTTTATATGCTTGATACACGCAAAAATTATCTTGATCGGGCACGAATCTCGAGGCAAAAGCTAGTTGGAAACTTCAAAAATTAATTCCGGGAGCATCCGAACTCCGATTTCAGCGAGTTTATAGTCAAACTGAGTGTCTCCAAAATACGAACCCAACGACACCAAGATCAACCCGATTCGAGCCCAAATGAGTCCGAATCAAGGGCTCAAAGCACTGTTGGAAGGTTCAAACTGCAATTTGAGTTACCAAACGGTCTCCGATTTTGACGAGCTTATACTCGAATCGAACGGCTCGACGAGATGAATCCAACGAGCCCAAGATCGCTGAATTAAGATATCATTAAGGCCTTCAAATGTCCAACAAACGGTGTACGATCATAGAATTCAGTATCGACCGTTCATTCAAACCACTCCCAATTCGCCCTTGATCTCAAAACTATGTACAGGCCATGCCATCCCAGAAAAACTATAAATAGAGTCATCATTCTACTCCAAGGGGACTCAAGGGAAGAGAGAGAAGAAGAAGAGGAGAAAGGGGAAAAGGAGATTCCTCACCTCCTCGACCACAGCCGGAGCTCTTCCTGCCGCCTGAAGACGCCGGAACTCTGCCGGATTTTCGGGAAACGCCAGGAATTCGCAGAAGTGAGAAGAAGAAGAGGAGAAAGGGAAAAAGGAGATTCCTCACCTCCTCGACAACCGCCGGAGCTCTTCCTTCCGCCTGAAGACGCCAGAACTCTGCCGGATTTTCGGGAAACGCCAGAAATTCACAGAACTTTGTAAACTTCATGAGAGAAACAAATTGTATTTTGATTATCCCAACTTGTGGGACAAATCAACCATCTGTAATCTACAAAATTACTAGTGGAACTTTACAACTGGGCGAGGAACCGTGGTTTTTTTCCCTTTTTAGGTTTTCCACGTAAAAACCTTGGTGTTCATTTTCTCTTTTCTATTTGTGTGTGGAATACTCGTGCAACGCTAAGACGAATATTTCCTAACTCTACTGCCGCGTATATTCTAACACGCAACAATGCTCTTTTCTTGTCAGTGTTGCATGAGGCTGTGAATCTTTATTGAATTTATTTTCAGTTGTAGTTTCAAAAAAATTATACAAACCTTATCATGAGTTTATAATACAACAATTAAGAAATTAAATTGATAAGCTACAGGATGGGGAAACGTTTACAACATGGCTACAAGGTGTGAAAATGATATTTTGTGATTTAATTTTAAGAGAGATTGAACTTGACAATCGACCGATAACACACATTCATAAATAGGGTTGAATGAATTTAATGAAGAGTTTTTTTGAGAAAATTAGATGATAGTGATAAAGTGTGGCTAAAAAATAAATTGGATCAGTAAAAAAAAATATTAGAAATTTTGGAATGATATGAAGTGTGAATCGACTAGATTGGATTGACATACTAAGAGAAAGGCCATTAATACACTAGATAAATGATGGAAAGAAAAAACTAGAGGTGAATATTGATTGCATACATTTTTATATATTTGGCTTATTTAACTTTATATTATATCTTTCAGTTCTATAAAATAAATATTGCTTTTGTAGGTTGTGTCAAATATAAAAAAATTTAGATATTATGACATAAATCCTGAACTTGAACATAAGATTGATTTGATGTTCATGGGTGTTATTAATACTCCTGTTCATACTTGGACTCCCAACAAAGGGCTTGAACTATGAAAATATTTGTGGATATTCAAAACAAGTTGATACTACTAGTGACTCTTTTAAAGATCCTTCACAAAATTTTGATTGTATTAGTGTGTGTAGCTAGTTGAAAGGATCTTCCTATGCAACTTCAACTGCTAGTAGGAAAAAAAAATTGGATTTGCATTTCTAAGAAGTCAAATTACCCTGCTTGTAAATTCATGCATAAACATCATCTCATGAACTAATGCATCATAGTCAACAATTGAGGCACCATTGCTATGTGCTACTATTAAAGTTCTTGATCAAACAACAGAAGCTTTCGAAGATATATTATTTTACTTGTTCTCCACAAAGCTTCTTGGATCCAATTCATTGAGAAATTTTTATGGCAATTTGTCCGAATCGAGTTCATTATCTTCATTATTTCTACAAAAATTGTTATACATGAACACCATAGTTTCATATATTATTATATTTAATAACTTTGTAGTGTCTTTCTATAAGTAGTAAGTACAAATACATATGATCTCTTGTTGTAAAAAGGCTTGTCAATTGTTTGTTTGTATAAGAGACAAATTATAATACTTACTATAGAATGTTGTTTCCTCTTTTATATTGAGATAAATGAAGTTTGGACTTATGTGTTATTGATTTGGGATCTTAGTTGCACTGCACTTGGCATCTGTTGTGGAAGTATTGTTACTGGTAAATTTTAATTTACAAATTTTGTAATTTAGAACAGTATGCATTTGAGAAGTTGGTTTAGTCTCTATCAATGATTGGCAGGTTGCTCTTACATTTTTGTGAATCATTCTATAACTAATAATGTCGTGTGCTGCAGTTATTCTATTCTTGGGTTGCTCTTCTTCTTAAAGAAGAAATGCATTTTTTTTTTTGATTGGGGATTTTTTTACTGCTAATAAATTCAACACTTTCATTACCTTAAAAAAACTATAATAATTAAATATTATATATATATATATATATATATATATATATATATATATATATATATATATATATATATATATATATATATATATATATATATATATATATATATATATATATATATATATATATATATATATATTGATCTTCTTTTTAAAGAAGAATTGAATCATTAATTAAGTTCTCATGCTTCTCAAAATAGCATTTGTTTTTTTTTTTATTCAGGGGCTGTTTAAATGCAAGTAGGATTTACCTAAAGCTAAATTTGATAAGTCCTATAAATCTTAATTTATTAATTTGAATTGTGGATTTAGTGTTAGATTAAATAATTTCCCACATTTCAATCTCCTAGTTCTCTCTAATTGTCAATCTGTCTATCTTATCGTTTATGTACCAGCAAGCAGCTGCTTTCGAGAAATTATTCTGTGCTGAGTCCTGGCAGGAAGAACTGTCCGAACATATGAGTGTACACACTGTATATAAATTTTTACATATTATGTATCAACTTTTTGTACACACTGTGTGTAAACTCAGTTTGGATGATTCTTCCCGTTCGGATTCCGTGCATAGAATAATTTCTCTCAGCTTCCATACTTATAATTGATCCACTGCACGTGGCATCTTATTATTAAGAAAATTTATTTTTTTATAAATAGGAACACATTGTGAATTTAATGCTTGTGGCAAAGTATTAAATTATTGTAAGCCAAAGGAAGTTAATTGAATTGTGTTAAATTGCTTGCCTTTTGTACAGAAACTTCATATCTTTTATTTCAATTGCTTGAAGAGTGATAGTCAAATTATTTAAATGTTAGTTTAATCTGTTATCTTCATATTATTTATATTTAATATGTTGTCTATATCTGGTCCAGTCCTTAAATGCATGTTCATGTAATGAATAAATGAATATTTTTTTTTTCATTTTTGGATTCATATTATTATTTTTATTTTGGATCAATCATATACCTCCATAAGTGTATGAGTATTGAATTGGCTAAACATTATTAGATAATGAAATATGAGGAAGGTGCTGAGAAGATGGTAGAACTACGCTTGTCAAACGAGCTCAATCTCGAGCTTGAGCTTTTCAAATGAGCTCGACATTTTGAGTCGAGCACGAGCACGATCTTTTTTAACGAGTCAGTTTTGAGCCCACTAATCGAGCTCAAACTTGAGCTCAAGCTCGAGTTCGAGCTAATTAAGGGTTTAACGAGCCAGGCTTGATAAGGCAGATACTCAACTCAACTAAACTCGTTTACACCCCAAATCTTTGGGAGCAAATCACATGTACATTGATTAATGAGATAATTAGAAATCATTTTTCTACACAAACTTTTCTAGCGGCATTGTTCATATGTTTTACAAGATTAGAGTGATAACTAATTACATCCTTATTTTCCTTTTTTTTTTATGAACATTCTCGTTTTCATATTATTTGATTGTTATAGAGATGACATTTTATCAAGAAATCATATTTAATATGCAATCATAATTGATTATCTTTTGGAAATGTTAAGAGTTAATTTTGTAATATAGTGTTCTATATACCTGGAAGCTTCAAGTTCTTATCATATTTAATTGTTTTAGATTTTGCTGCTATAAATGTTAAATATTATATATTTTAATTACAGTAGCTTATATAGTTCTGCTATATGAGATTAAAAAGAGTATTTTTTGCTAGTGAAATTAAATTTATTATGTACCTCTCTCTTAACTTGAAATAATATAAGTAGAGCCGTTTAAACTTCACTTCAAAATATTGATTCACAGGCCAATGTTATAGAATATACTTTTTATTTTGTTACCATTTTATTAACCGTTGGAATCAACATATCTTACATTAACATTATAGTTCTCATTTCTACTAACGTAATCAAGTCTCATTAAGTGACAAAGGACACATGCTTGAGAAGGCTTCAGCAAGTTATATGAATCCATTCTCGCCTTCAATACAGAAATCTTTGCATTATGGTGCACAATTCTCCACTAACAAATTATATGCTTAAGTATACATCTTACATACTTTTCCCTGCTAACCTGGCTTTGTTAGATCTTTTTGAAATGTATTTCTCCACTATTACCTTGGAGTGATATGTGCCCATATCTGGCTTTAGAAATATGCCGCTAGTGGAGGTTGAGTACAAAAACTGAGAATATGATGAGGAATGGAAAGATGCCTATTGACCTTGGTTTTCACCTAAACCCTAGGTCAAGGGGGGTTAACTTGGTCAAATTGACCAAGCTAGACTCCAAGAACCATTCGATTGGGTTTACTGGGTCAAACCAAGTCTTTTGAGCCCAAACTCAAGTCTTGGGTCTACCTGGTTGACTAGGTCAACCTAGGTTGACCCAACTAGCCCAAATCCTCCCTATTTTGATTTAAATCAATTCCAAAGCTCCATTGGCTCAACCCCTCACCCACTTGGACTTGTTTGACCATATTGACTAGGTCAACTCATGGCTTGGTCAACCCAAGCACTATTTGGCCAAATTTGACCTATTTAACTTAAATCTTTTTTTTTATTATTATTGCATTTAAACCACAGCCAAGGGGGATTATTTCCCTCCTAATTATCCCGAGGAGCAATCTTAGCCATCGATCCATCATGAGGCTAGGACTATAAATAAGATTTTAGGGCTTCATTGTGAAGATCTTGCTTTTGCTCTCACCCTAGACTCTCCATGCCCGAGATTTTTCATGTGTGAGCTCCCTTAGTCTCCCTCCACCTTTACCAAGCCAAACCCACCAGTCCAAGCTCACCGGTGGCAAGATCTCCAACGAACCAAGCCTAGGATCCTTCCAAGCGAGTTTTCCATCGATGCATAGCATTTCAAAATGCAATATTTTCTACAAAGAGGAGCTTGAACAATCTACAAGTGCAATAAGTCCAAGATCTCCCGAATCCATCCATTGGATTAGTTAAAATCCTCAACCCTTGTCTAGAGCACTTAGAGCTAAATAACTTTTTGAATAGTGTGTTTCAAACCACAATTTTTGTCCCCCATGAATGCTCTTCATATGTACACCCTATGTTTAAACTTTCACGCAATTTTGTTCACCCGATCATGAGAACAAGGTGAAATATCATCATAGGGTTAGGGTTACGCATTTCGCCCATTGGGAGGATATTAGGGTCATTGATCTCGTGGCGGTTATAACCGCTACTATTTTCTTTGCAGCGGTTTTAGAACCGCTACATTACCGCTGTGTTTGCAATGCGCTGCAACGGCCTTCCGCAGCGGTTTTAGGACCGACGGGGAAGCTATTTACGCATGCGTATTTTTGCAGCGGTTATAACCGCTGCAATATTTCAAAAATGTAGCGGTCATAACCACGACATTATTAAGCGAAATTTACCTGATTCTAAATTTGTGGCGGTTTTCTGGAGTATAGTGGCGGTTATAACCGCCATAAAATTAAGCGAAAATCAAATTGCGGCAGTTTTCTGGAGTATAGTGGCGGTTATAACCGCCATAAAATTAAGCGAAATTCAAATTGCGGCGATTTTCTGGGATTTAGTGGCAGTTATAACCGCCACTAAATCCCAGAAATTTTTTTTTTTTTAATTCTTAAACCTTGCGGTTCACCCTAGAGCTAAGTTTGTTGGTTAGCCATGTTGAAGTCACTACACCTGCAAAAACACAAGCAAGCTATAGCAGATACAAGAAAACGATGAGAAGAGTTTCCATGAATGTTTTCTCTATTGCCTTTGCTCTGTTACAGTGATTAATTAACTTATAACAAGAGAAATAGAGTAAGTAAAATACTAAACAACCCTTTAGTAGTTACATAGCAGAGATGTCAAGTTAGTGGAGAACAAAGATAGCAGTGAGTAAATGAGAATATTTCAACAATAAGAAATTACTAAATGCCAAGTCAAACTCAAGAAAGATTACTAAGGAACACTATTTCTTATATATAACAAGAAAATGAGCCCAAAATAACAATCTTACATTTCAAAATCAAAACAACAAAAGTTATAAATTACATAAGATATCCACATAACCAAAAGCATCACATCTAATACTAGTGCTCATCAGTAGACTGTCAGGCATCAGATGAATTCTCATTTCCACCCTGAAAATAATATAAATATAATGAGATAATAATAATCAAGCAATTTTCATTTAGCTTAAAAAAAAAATTATACCATTTCTGATCCTACATGGGGTGGATGATTCTTTTGAATTTCTTGCACAAACTGTCTCATCTCATCTCGAAATGAGCTAAATTCTCTCGCCTGATTATCACGAAATGATCTGAACTCCTCTCTAAGACTAGCTATCTATCCAAAACTGCTGCCACTACCACTACCTTCTTCATTTTTTCTTTGAGGGAAGTATCTAGTCGGTGTGACACCAAATCCCTGGGTACGAACTCGACCAGAATGTTCTGGTCCCATAACTATAGCAAAAACTCTCTCATTAGCTTCAATATTTCCTTCTTCAGGTGTAAGTCCTTCTTTGGCAAGAAGATTGCATGCCTGCCTCTACAGTACAAAGACATATAGTTAAATATATTGAAGAATGACTTATAAAAAAAATTTGTAATAACTATATATATGTACTCATCGCTGCATAGCATCCTCGGATGACAATGTCCCATATTTGTGCATCCTATTGATTTTCCATAATTGTAATCTATCCTTAATATTCTACAAAAAAATTATAATAACAATGTAAGTTTGAAAATAAAGCATTTAGTAGTTATAAATAAATATTTAATTTTATACTATTTCCTTTTGTCTTCGCACTAAACTCACACGACCCATTGTGTGAGGATAAGTTTGTTTCTTGGCATTGGCAGAATTTTTCGCAGCTCTTTCCTGTGATACATGATAATATTACATTCCAAATTTTAAAATAATAATAAATATGTAAAACTAAAACTTAATTATAATATTTACCTGGTCCTTCGGCTTTGACCATTTGTTAACAAGTTGACACTATTGCATTTGATCAACTCCAACTGGAACTGTCTCCAAAATTTCCTCAATTGGTCTACTGTCCCAATGCTCAGCCTTTAAGGTGGTTTTATAATTACGCCATTTAACACCAAGAGAATGAAGAATCCAATGACGTATATGACCAGGAAATTCAAATTTAGACTGCAATTACAAATATGATATGATTAATAATATAAAACATAAAAAATTTAAATTTGATATGATATATATATATATATATATATATATATATATATATATATATATATATATATATATATATATATATATATATATATATATATATATATATATACCTCAACTTCAGCTAACATCTTCTTCTTGAATGGCTCCATACCCTTATTTCTCCAATTAGAGAATGCTATTGGAGCCAAAACAGGGTCTCTTGCAACAACACCAAGATATGTTTCTAGCAAAATCGACTCAGGTATGTTACAAGGGACATTATTTTCATTTACCTCTATATGAATTTGTGTTCCTGGCGGCATATTCTGTATATCAGCATATGTTGTTTTCCCCCTACGCCTTAAAGGATTTCCTTGCTCATCTGCCTAATTCAAAATAAATTAATAAGCATGAATAAACATGCTAGGTCCTTGCTCGTCTACACAATTCATTTAAAATAAAATGAATGTCATAAAAAGAAAATCATACCTATGAGCCATACCCCCTCTTGTGCGGCTGGAGCTGCACCACAAAATGAATGTCGTGAAGCCTGTTGTGTCCCACTGCACTCAATCTCTTCTTGTGAATATGGGTGTATCGGAGTAGAAGGTATGATTGATTCAGTCTCCCTACTACTTTCACCTCTACTTGATCCTCCTCTACTTGATCCACCTCTGCAAACTGATTTCTTTGCTTGTCTGAAACGACTACCTCCTGCCATTTCCTGCAATAGCATATGATCATTAATAACATATAAATGTAGAACAACATATGATCATTAATAACATAGAAGTATCTTTGAGCTATATGTTGTATACCGACAAGACTGCGTTATCAATGGATGCTTAACTTGCTTGGCATTCATAAGAGCTAAAAATGTAACCTCAAGAAAATCATAGGAAACAAAAAAGGAACTTGATTTTAAAAAGATGATGTAGAATTAAACCTTAATGTACACAAGTGGTTTTTTCAGCGCATGCTTTCAGTAGGCAAAGAGGTGGTTTTTCTTAAACATACCTACACCAATAAATGAAAAAAAATTAAAGTGCGCTATGAAAAATGCTAGGATATATAAGATGTGCAAGGGAGAGAGCAAAACAAGTACTAGATGAGACACTACCAGTGAGTTTTTGAAGTGTTTCTCAATTGGCTTCTTAGGGTTTTTCAGATGCTCTAACAAAGTTATTGTTCCTAAATCATTTTAAACTTTTACACATGCACCATTCTTCAAAATCTTCTCACAGTAATTTTTTCAACGCATCTAATTCTACATTTTCTATCTTATATTGCACATGACCAAATCACATAAGTTCATTTTCAATTATATTATATATAAAGGACATCACCTCAATCATTCCTCTAATATAATTAAGAGCATGAGCATTATGTTAATATGTAGTCCAAAAGAAGCACCAAATCCATCCAATATATCATTAAGAGCATGAGCATTTGGTAAAGAAGACACTAACTTTGTGGATGCAACTCACTTTTGATTTCAATGTCAACTAAATCTTGCCGTGTTTGTAAGTTATCTTTAGATTTATCAAGATCAAGTAAAGTGCCAATCAAATTATCACATACATTTTTTTCAATATGCATGACATCAAGATTGTGTGGTAGTAAATTATACTGCCAATAAGGTAGCTCAAAGAAAATTGATTTTTTCTTCCAAATATGATCCTCACTGAATTCTACATTACACCCTCTTTTCAAGCTTCTAGATTTGCCCAAATGAAACTGAACATTTTGTAATTTTTGTAAAATATCACTACCAGTATTCCTTCTAGGTGCTTTACGGATCTCTTCTGTATTGTCAAAGTACTGTTTCTGTCGATGGAATAAGTGATTTTCTGGTAGCCAACGCCGATGACCCATATATGAGAATTTCTTTCCCTTATATAACCATAAAGACTCTATATTTTTGGCACAACAAGGACAAGCAAATCTACCTTTAGTGCTCCAACCAGAAAGCATACCAAAAGTCGGAAAATCATTGATCATCCACATTAATGCAGCTCGTAAGTTAAAAGATTGTCCAGATGCTGCATCGTAGGATATGACTCCATGCCATAGTTCAAACAACTCATTTATTAGTGGTTGGAGATAGACATCTATATTATTTCCTGGACTCTTCTCCCCTGGTATAATAGTCGATAGAATGAAAGACGTTTGTTTCATTGCAATCCAAGGAGGCATGTTGTAAGGAACCAAAAGTATGGGCCAAATGCTGTATGTGCTACTCATAATCTTAAATGGATTAAAAACATCACTGGCTAAAGCGAGACGAACATTACGTGGATCTGAAGCAAAATCAGGATATCGAGAGTCAAAGGATTTCCAGGCTTCTCCATCAGTTGGATGTCGTAACAACCCATCTATATTTCTCTGTTTGGCATGCCAAATCATTTCTTCAGCAGATTGTTTTTTGTTTTAAACAATCTTTGAAGCCTAGGAATCAATGTGAAGTATCGAATAACCTTAGCAGATTTCATTTGATTTTTCTTTCCTCTAGCTGAACTTTTTTAGCCCCTGCCCACCTTGAAGAACCACAAATATGACAAACCTCTTGAATAGATCTATCTTTCCAAAATAAACAACAATCATTTGGACATGCATCTATCTTTATATATCCAAGATCAAACACTTTCATTATCTTCTTCACTTCATATGTATTCTTAGGTAGCAGTGAACCATCAGGGAAAGCTTCAATTAATAACTCAATCAATTGATCAAAAGATCTTGCAGACCAAGAGTGTAAGCACTTTAGGCGAAATAAATGTAAGATGTAGGATAACTTCGTGAATGATTTACAACCAGGGTATAATTCTGCTCCTGCTTCTAGCAATAAATCACCATATTTCATTGCTTCATCATTTGTCAAATCTATGTTATTTTCATTACGTTCATCATCTAAATTGGCATTGCCTGAGCAGAATGTGTCCCTTAACAATCCTTCTATATCATTTGTTCTGTGAAGCTCGCCTTGACTTTGTACTTCAACAACATTACTAGTATCAGTACATGTAGCTGATCTTGTAATTTCAGCTAAAAAAGCATGTTCTTCTCCATGTCGATTCCAAACAACATATCCAGGGAAAATTCCTTTGGAGAGTAAATGCAACTTGACTTCTTTTACATAATGAAAATATCTGTTAATGCATACTTTGCATGGACATAAATTTTTGTGTGTTGAACTTTGACTTTGTGTTGCAAATTCTAAAAAATTATCTACAACTTCAATATAATCACTACTCCATTTTGCTTTTGACATCCAACTCTTATCCATCAAGCCTGTAAAGCACTCAAAAAAATACACATTTAATAAGCATACACAAAATAAGAAGTCAACTAACATAATATTAGAAAAAGCATATCTCAAGTGATTCAAAAAGTTTGCTCTCAACCTTCCTTGCATTTAAGAATGATTGAAGCTTTTCAAACAATGCAATCCCATCATGTGGAGGAGGCATAAAAACAAATTAACTATCTTCGTCTGGATTGGACAATTATTATCAATAAAATGAGCTATCAAACAGATAAAACCATCTTTATTGATGGAAGTCCATAAGCCATAATTCAGACTAACTCTACTAGTAAATATAGACAACCATGATCGAATATTACTTTTCTCCCTTGTGAATGTAGGGTTTATTGAGTTCTGTATACTGTGAACATGGTTATGACCTTCTCTAGTTTCCACCATTAATTTTGAGACAATATTCAGTGGAGTGTACTGTATGTACTCTGATCTCCCTGCATTGAATGATGAGGTCATTAAAAGTTTTTATTTGTTGTGACAAGATTCTTCTATATGTATAGGCAAATGATGGGCTCTCGGAAGAGGATGTGATGATCTCAACCATTAATTAGTTTATTTATCGCATATGTCTTAGTATGATCCCTTATAAATATTTATTCTTTGACAAGATGTCATTACTCATCAAGTATAACATCACTAGGAGTTTCTAGAGTGGGTTAAAGAATTTGCAAATGATGGGCTCTCGGAAGAGGATGTGATGAACTTGCAGCATCAACTATTTTTTATTATATTGTGGAGGAGCTTTAGACTAATGCTAAGTATTTTCAAAATGCCTACCCATATTATGCTGATGAAGATGTGAGAGAGGAGCTTCATCATTTTGAGATGATATCCCTTGTTGAGCATATTCCTCCAGTATTTGAAAGATTCATGCTTTTTGCTCTTCCATCCTTCAAATACGAGTTTATGAGAAATAAGGTTCTCACCTTGAGTGATTATGACGCCTATGATTACAAGATAGGAACCTAGTTTGATACGTGTTGGAGAGATAAAGTCTATTATTGGTGTTATTTCGATAAGATATTGAAGAAGAAGTGTTGGAAATACTCCCTACAGACTACGCCAAACTATTATGGTATGAGAAAATTATGGCAATAGAGTGAAAAGAATATATGTTATTAACAGTGGACGAAAGTTCAACACACAAACATATGAAAGAGAAAACACAAGAATTTTTATGTGGAAAACCATGAGAAAGGGAAAAATTATGGTGCCTTACCTAGTTAAAATGGTTCCACTAGAATTTGGATAGATTACAAAACTCAATCCATCCTCCAATCCGAGGATGTGGATAATACAATATATTGAAAAGTTCCACCAATCTTCAAACTCGGTGTAAAAGTCTCATGATAGTTAGAAATAACTTCGATGGTGGTTGAAGAGATCGAATTCCAACGGCGGTTGAAATATCATTGGGTTTGTCTTATTTAGATGTTCAATTCAATGATAGATTTGTTGAAATTGAAGATTAGATGATTCTTATTTTAATTTTGTGAGTTTTTAGGAGTCATATCTAAATTTAAACTATTTTGAATATCCATCCACATCTTAGCAGCCACCGAAATAAGAAGAAAAACCAATATAATAGTTTTAGAACCATAACAACATTGGCATTTGGAAGCTTAATTAAAACTTTTGGTTTGAAGCATGGAATCAATAGGCAAAAACATCTCCAAATTCTCCACACTAATAAAGAAAGATTTAGAGGAATGTTAGACTACATAAATATCAAAAATAAGAATGAAATGTTTCTTGTATTTGAAATAATACAAAGCTTTACGAATACTAAAATCACCATCATGAGGTATATTAGAAAAAAATTGATCCGCAATCAAGACTAATAGGAATCTTACAAATAATATCAACTAAACATTGGGGAATGAATTCTAAGAGACCATTAATAGACCAAACAACATCATTAATAAAGTAAGAGAGATTCAAAGGAGAGGTAGAATGAGTTTTAGACCAAGCATTTGCATTTAGAGAAGCAGTTCATGCAAATATTGTGCTATTAGAATTTGCTGAACCGGTCAGATCCATATGAGCATCAGGTTTTATGTGATACATTTCAGAAGTTTTGCGTAATCTTTTTCATATCGCCATAGAACGACATTAATTAGTTTATTTATCGCATATGTCTTAGTATGATCTCTTATTACAAATTGTATTAGGTAGATCTCAACCATTAGTTTCAACACAATTATTATTAATATTATTAAAAAAAAAAACATAGTAATGAATGAAGTAATATAAACAACACAAATGTTGGTGTAGTTTGGTGCAATTAACCCACGTTTATTCCCAATAATATATATATATATATATATATATATATATATATATATATATATATATATATATATATATATATATATATATATATATATATATATATATTATTAATTATTATTATTATTATTATTAGCATGATTTATCTTGGGGTTTAATTATATCGTTATTCATTAACTGTAACTAAAAAAAATTATGAAGGATGGCACCAGTCAACATTTTAGTTAAATACATTAAAATTATGTCGGTAAAATATTTCTACAAAAAGAAAAGAAGTGTCTACAAAAACTATCTAAAGCTAACTTCCTACCATAATTATGATAAAAATTTCACCTTTGCCTTATATAACACCAAAATGAAAAATATGAAATCCATAACACGAATACATATATGTTTTATACCAAAGTAACCAAACTGTAGACTCCTATCACCACTTCAACGTCCTCAGAAACCACGACTTGTATTGCGGGCACAGTGCCATATGGTGAAGAAATTTCTGCCTCAAGCCTTAGTACCTATTATCCATTTTTTGTTCATATTTCCATTACACCTTTAAGTTTGTTAGGCTTTGTATAGTCTCTGATAGTTACACATATAAATATATAGAAATGTAACAGTTCACCATTGATGCATGAATATTAAGAACATATTAGTTCCTCCTTTTTCCTTGTTCGTTTACTGTTCACTGTGAGGTTGCTTTCTCCTTCAAGGCGAAGGATAGTGATTAACCTAAAACCTAAGGAATGCAAAAGAAGAAAATGAAGAAAAACAATGAGAAGAAAAAGAGAAGGAGAGGATGAAGGGGAAGAGACTCACAGTGATGAGGATCGAAGGAAGTCGGTCGGGATTCGCAAGCGAAGGAGATTTTCGCCGCAGCTTTGCTCCCGTCGTCCTAATCGCGGGAAACAGATCGAAGGGAGAAATTAGGGCTTCGGGTCACATAAATCCATGGATAGGCTTTGCCGGCGGTTTTAACCGGTGCAATTTGCAGCGGTTTTAACCGCTGTAATGGCTTTAAAATTTCTGATGCAAATTTGGTTTTCACAGCGGTTTTCAAAACCGGTGCAAAGAACCGCTACGAAAACTCTCGTTTTTTGGTAGTGTACCTTGGAGTGATATGTGCCCATATCTGGCTTTAGAAATATGCCGCTAGTGGAGGTTGAGTACAAAAACTGAGAATATGATGAGGAATGGAAAGATGCATGTTGACCTTGGTTTTCACCTAAACCCTAGGTCAAGGGGGGTTAACTTGGTCAAATTGACCAAGCTAGACTCCAAGAACCATTCGATTGGGTTTACTGGGTCAAACCAAGTCTTTTGAGCCCAGACTCAAGTCTTGGGTCTACCTGGTTGACCAGGTCAACCTAGGTTGACCCAACTAGCCCAAATCCTCCCTATTTTGATTTAAATCAATTCCAAAGCTCCATTGGCTAAACCCCTCACCCACTTGGACTTGTTTGACCATATTGGCTAGGTCAACTCATGGCTTGGTCAACCCAAGCACTATTTGGCCAAATTTGACCTATTTAACTTAAATCTTTTTTTTATTATTATTGCATTTAAACCACAGCCAAGGGGGATTATTTCCCTCCTAATTATCCCTAGGAGCAATCTTATCCATCGATCCATCATGAGGCTAGGACTATAAATAAGATTTTAGGGCTTCATTGTGAAGATCTTGCTTTTGCTCTCACCCTAGACTCTCCATGCCCGAGATTTTTCATGTGTGAGCTCCCTTAGTCTCCCTCCACCTTTACCAAGCCAAACCCACCAGTCCAAGCTCACCGGTGGCAAGATCTCCAACGAACCAAGCCTAGGATCCTTCCAAGCGTGTTTTCCATCGATCCATAGCATTTCAAAATGCAATTTTTTCTACAAAGAGGAGCGTGAACAATCTACAAGTGCAATAAGTCCAAGATCTCCCGAATCCATCCATTGGATTAGTTAAAATCCTCAACCCTTGTCTAGAGCACTTAGAGCTAAATAACGTTTTGAATAGTGTGTTTCAAACCACAATTTTTGTCCCCCATGAATGTTCTTCATATGTACACCCTATGTTTAAAATTTCACGCAATTTGGTTCACCCGATCATGAGAACAAGGTGAAATATCATCCTAGGGTTAGGGTTACGCATTTCGCCCATTGGGAGGATATTAGGGTCATTGATCTCGCGATCAATGGCCATGATCTCATCGTTATGCGATTTGTATCGACTATGAAACTTGATCCTGTGGCTCCGCGTCTGACGTGGTTAAGTAACCGGCATGGATTCTCGCACCGTGGAAATTATTGCCAGCTATTGTGTGGTAGTGTAATCATTGACAATGATTGCTCCACGATTTGAGGGGCAAATCTTGACCTGCCATGTAGCTACCATTACCGGATTAGATATTTAATTGATTTTTAATTAATTTTAATTTCCTTTTTAATCAAATTTATTTAAATAATTATTTAATTTTTTAAATTTAAAAATAATATATCAAAATCCTCAAAATTTAATCTCTAATCTAAGAACATTAAAAGTCCCTTAATTAGACCTTAATTTAAATATTAATTTAATTTCAATTAAAAATCACCCCTTTAATTAAATTAAAAATCATTAAAAACTTTAAAATTTTCTCAAACACTTGGAAACTCTTTCTTGGGTCATTCCTGACCTTTGGAGGTGATTCTAAGAGGTTTGGAGCTGATTTGGATCAAAATCCCTAAAACACCTTTAATTAGGCAATTTTAATAATTCATTAAATATCCTAACTTCAAGAAATCATAACTTTGCATAAAAAACTCCAAATTCAGCAAACTCAAAGTCTAATTACTCCTTATAAGGTCTAGTATTTAATAAAAATGCTAAGTCCCAAAAACCTAACCTGTTTCTAAAAGTCACCTTTGGACCCCTTTGACCTAGCGGATAGGATGACCCCGGACCTTCTAAAATTCGCTAACTCAACCTAAACTTTAAAGAGTGCTACCCTAAGCATTAAAATAGACCAACCAATTAAATTAATGAAGGTTAACCTCAAAATAGTAATACTTAAACTTTAATTAAAAATCTCCTTTTGACCTTCAATAAATCAGATTAGAAACAACTTGAACTAATGAACCGATATAGGACATATCTGATACTACACATCCAACTACACACACATAAAATTGTTTGTTAGGAAATGACCTCTAGCTCTAAGTTAGGCTGATGTTTCTTTTTTATTTATGTGATGTGATGCTTTATATGTGGCACGCGTGCTGGTTACTTTTGATTTTTAATGATAATTATTGTGATAACGAGCTTTATTATTATATTTTTCTTTATGATGTGATATGTGATAGATTACCCATAGGCTAGAGGTGATCTTAGTACAAATAATATTTTTACAGGTGCTCATGCTCATGGAACACTAATAAAGGAGGCTAAAATAAATAAATTATATATATAATTATTATAGGTGCTTTAACCGCTTAGCTCCCAAATAAATAAGAGCATGTTCAAGTGTGGCTGGCAGTACTTTTATTTCAATATATAATTGCTTGAGATATTTTATTTTAACTGCTTAGAATAAACATATAGGAGAGTCTAGACTTTTCTTTTTTTATGATGCAATTATATTTAATGTATCAAGTTGTGAAAGTCTATAAGGATAAGACATTTCAAACATAAATGATCGAAAGGGAAAAGAAAACCCCTCGTGGGATTTTTTTTTTTTCATTTGGATACACTTATGAAGGATGAATCATAAGAGGACCAAAGGAAGGTGATCCATATAAGGACTTAAAAATAAAGATTAGGATGAAATACCTTGTTTTCTTAAGACTTGCATCATTCATCAGGATTAGAATCCATGTTTTTATTGGTGGGGCCTGACGATTATTACTTTTCTATAAATTCTGAGTTGTACTTTATATGGCACTTGTCATAGACTTTTGGACTTTCTTTTTTTATCTGGTGAATATTTATATTGATGTGTTTACTTTTCTTGCACACTAGAAATTGCTTGCCCTTTATAGGTTTCTTTCTTGTATATGTATGAGCCTGATTTCGTTTGGATCTTTAGGGATAAAACTTTTCTACTCATAATTAAACTTAAAAATTCTAAGAATTAAATAACATAGAAAGCTAATGCCCTAGGGAATAGCCGAAAGTCATTGGAGGATGCATGCATCTTAATGCATTCTTCTCTTTTCTTTCTTTAAGATACTTCCCCGCCTGTAGTTAGAGTTCAAATAATTTGACCTATGAGGATGAGGTGCTGAACTTGGGGAAGCCTAGTCTTCTAAAAAAATTATTTTAAAGCCTTTTTATTATTTCACGCATTCTTGATTTGAAGAATTTAACTAGCATACATTATATTAAAAACTCATTAAAATAAAAAAATTAATTACGATAATATTAGGAGCACAATACCCTTCATAAGTACAAGACTACTTAGGAACCTCTCTAGATGTCGACCTTAATTTCTAAAAACTTAGCCACCCACCAATCTCTTATAAATACTAGATAGCATGAATTTAATACGACTAGGTGGTTAGCTGGCTTTCCTTTTTAGGAAGGATATAAGTCCATAATGTATTAGCTAGGATATGGATTTTAGTGTTGTGTGTTTAAAACTAAACCCACTATAGATTTAGGGTTCAAGGCTACTACAATACATGTCTTATTGTATGCCTCATCAGTTGGGTATGTCCTTTATCCTTCAAAGGCTATAAATCCCACCTATCTACATCATATGGATGCTGTTACTTCTATCTTTTTCTCTTGTATACTCAAAGTGAACTATTATCTTTTCTCTAACTTCTTTTCACTACTTTAGTCCTTCCAGTTTATGATGTAAGCTGTGCATGCTGACTAAGCTAAGTTGAACCTTTCTTTTTCTTTGAATAGAAAGTTCCTAGAATCCTCCCCTTGTGCCAATCCCATTTGAGAGAATAAAATAGGATCTTTAATCGAGAGTCTTCTTAGGCCCTGACTTAAGATGTAATTAATTACGGGGGCTTGTGTCCATGGGAAATTGAATTCAAGGCTCCATGGGAAACCAAATTCCATATCAAATAAACATCACTTGAGCTAATATATAGGGTGGGTAAAATCTCGTGACTCTAATCAGGTAACAATTATTATTACCATCGAGGTGCGTAGGCAAAAGTTATTATCCTCAATGGTTAATCGTATGTATGATCTAATCTTCCCTCATATTATCCTATTTGTAAAGAGTGTAAAGACCTGCAATCATTTTATCCTATAAGATAATGCGATCCTATCCTCTGCATTTTATCCCCCATCGAATAGTGCCCTTTTGGAGGACCACATATTTCTAGCAACTATGGTGGGATAGGTTTATCTCTATATCTTTAGATTATATATTATTCTTTCTCATGTGTACTCTGGGTTTAGTACTCCTTAGATTAGGTCCATCATACTCTTAGCTAGGTTCTTCCTTAGTTAGGTTTATTCCCCTTACCTAGGGTTTTTCATAATTATGTTCCTTTCTTTTTGGCCTCCTAGGCCTTTCTATCCCTTATCCATCCTCTTTTTCTCATGATACCAACTTATACTGATTATATTAAATCTCTTTTATTCTTTTATTAGTAGATAATGTCACAGTTTCCTTCATTCCTCCCATTACTTTCTGTTTTGGTTATGATGCATGGGTGACACTTTCGGAGTCCTTGTTGACTAGTCCTTCCGATGGTGGAATCACTTTTGATTTCTTCACTAGCTTGATCTTCATCAACCTTGGTGGGCCAACACCTTCTAAGACTGCCGCCTTTTCTTCTCCCTAGAGAAGAAGTTGTGTAGCCATGTACCCTTTTGGATGTTCTATTGCTCGGTGGATAGCTCAGACACCTTCTCATCCTACTCCTATTCATGTGCAGCTAGTGCACCCTATATCTTGGCATCTTGTGCCTAAGCCACTCCCTATTTATCTTACTCATCCAGCAGTTAGGCATCTAGCACCTGTCGTACTAGTTATTTAGATTCCTCTAGCCCCTCAGTGCACGCAGCTAGTAGTTACCTCTTCTGATTCTCCAGTAAAGGTCGCTAGTGTTTGGGGTCCCCTCCCTCCTTCCTCTAGGGGGGGGGGGGGGGGGGGCATAGTCCGTGTTCTCTTCGCCCATTCCTCATTAGGTTTTTGTATTTCACTGGCTCTCTAACTTAAAGACTCCTAAGCAGTCCCCATAACTTATTATACCAGTAATTCCTATTCCTCCAGTCCTTCAGTCAGTGTGTTCAGACTTAGACTTGTCCTCTACCTCTAGCCTTGGGAAAATGGCTCAAAGGAATAGAAACTGGAGACTATGATTAACAATATATGAGGCAGCTAGGCCATAGATGGCAGATTCTATGGCTCAGTAGGAGCTAGTTCAGCAGAGGGTGCTCCCCATACAATGGGATCCACGCCCACTTCTAATTACATAGACCCCTGAGGTCATAGTTGCACCTGAGATAGAGGAAGTTTAAGGAGGACGCTTCTCTCTATTGACACATAGTGATGACGTGGAGGACGTAGCTCGCATCGTGGTAACCCCTCATGTTACTACTACTCTTCCACGCATTGGGGTCCCAAGGGATGATGCTGCTCAAACCCTCACTTAGTGGATTTGAAGTATCACATGCTTAGTGTATGGTAGAAGGTATGTTAGTAGAGAGAGGTTACTCCATTAGATCTTTCAGGTGTATGCCCAATTATAGAGACAGCCATTGAGATAGAGGTACTAGTGGAAGAGAGGATAGCCACCAAGGTAGCATACTAGTTCAGTTCCTTCAGTTAGACCTCAGATAGGTGTTCCCATTATTCGAGAACACACATATTTTCATGGATGCTAACAATAGTTGGAACTTGCCCAACCTCAGCTCAGTTCAATTGTGGTAGCCCCTCCTTCCCAACTAGATTCCCCTATTAGATCCCATCACAACATCTAGGTATGGAGATGATGATAGGTGGACTCACTTGTCAAGGTGGTACAGTAAGTTGAGGTAGTTGGATAGTTGGATACAGTCACCCCTTCAAAATCAAAGGCAGTCTGATGATTTGTGACATATTGGTAGATATTGATGATGTTGTTCCTCTCGATGGTTCACCTGTCCGGGTAGATACAATCCCCATTTCTAGTCTGCATATGATATCTTCCCCTATGGGCCCATATATCAAGAAATTTTGTCAGATCTTCTCTGAGGAGGACACACTCGAGGAGGAGTTAGATAGAGATGTATGTGTGTATCGAGTGTGTGTGATCATTAGATAAAGCATCTCAGATGAGTAGAGAGAACCATATGATGATGATGAGGAAGAAGAGGCTAAAGTAGGTGGATCTCCCCAATCAGTAAAGATAGATGCCACAATTCTACACCTATAGACTCAGATGGAAGAAATGGCTAGCACTGTGGCTTTGATGACCACTTAGTTGATAACATTAGGGGGTGTAGGTACTCCTATTATGTTTAGGGTTGAGCTAGTAGTAACCCCTATGTTAGCACCAGACCTTGTAGGAGTGGACATGGTCTAAAGAACAGTTCCAGTGGCACCTACAACATCTACTTTCACTACAGCAGTCCAAAGTTAGTAGTGTAGTTGTCAGCCGGGAATATTCAGGATTTAATAGCATAAAAGATTGAGCAGGTCAATTCCTTGAGAAAGTATGGAGGGGTAGTTAGAAGGGAGCGACCTTACCTAGTAGAGTACAAGCAAGAGCCTTACCCCCTAGTTTTTTCCTGTCCATAATTTATAGTTTTTGATGGGTTTGGGACTGAAGGTAGTATATGGCTGAGTATTGGGCCATATATTGCCACATAGGAGGGAAAGATGCTTTGATATTGAGATTGTTCATCAGCAACTTAGTTTGGGTGGCATTTACATGACACGTTTACCTCCCTTATATATCAGTTCATACTTTTTATAGAGCTTGAGTAGTTGTTTGTTAAGAGGTTCATTAGTCTCAAGCACAAAGTCATGGTGGATGAGTTGGTTGTAGCCAGACAACATCCCTATGAGACCTTACTAGATTACATAATTAGATGGAGAAATCTTAATTTAAAGTATGTGTCTCAGTTATAGGAGTAGCATATAGTTGATATTTAGTAAAAAATATAGATTACCTTATCTCATCTTACTTGAAAGGTTTCAGCATTAGAACCTTTCAAAAATTATTGACAAAGGTGATCAGTTTTTAGGACAACATACTTGATGTAATCCCTTCTAAGGTTGAGAGTCAACCCTTATGTAGATCTTAGTGGCAGAAGATTTTAGGGCACCTCTTCTAAGGAAAGAGGATGTACACTGTACTTATGGGCCATAAGATAAGGGTAAGAAGCCCATGATTAGTTCAACACCACCGTAGTCATCGTACACACCTGGTTAGTCAGCAACATAGTCTAGACCCTCAAATAGGACTCCAAAGACTCAATAATACATGCAGGAGAAGCTTAGCAAGGAATACCCCTTTAAGAGGGAGAGTGTAAAGAATATATTTAAATTGCTTATTAAGAAGAATATTTTGATATTCCTAATGAACAATAGGGTGGAAGAAGAGGGGAAATTGGATCATCCACTTTATTATCATTCCATAGACATATTAGGCATGTCATAAAAGACTATTATATATTTAAGGATAGAGTTGAGAGACTCATGGCCAGTGGGAAGATCAACCAATAGGATATTAACTTAGTGTAGCCCTAGGGAAAGACTACTCGGATTGTTCAGATGATCTCAGGTTCCAGCCAAAGTGACAGTTAGAGTGATGGTCATAGTAGTGATAATAGATCACCCCATAGTTCTGAGGGAGAGTGGCAGCTATCACTCTCTCGAAAGACACATAATATAATCAAGAAAGTAATTTAGAGTTTAGAGACAGTTGAGAGAAGGCCTCCCTAGGCCAAGTTTATAGTTTTCAACCTAATTACTTCACTAATTTCTTTTCCTTCATCTGTTGTAGTGCCTACTGAACACATTTCTTTTTCTTATACATATAATAAGAAAATGTATGAAAGAGAAAATATTATTGTAACTTAGAGGGGAAGATGAGACCCCTTCCAGTGCTTATACTGAAGGATTTCCTTCTCCCTTCAACTGATATTAAAATAATAAAAGAAGATGATTCTAGCTACTTTTAGTCTTGTGTTCCTTCTAGCTCGACTTCTTCTAGTACTTTTTCTTATCATGTATTACATATTTCTTATAATGTTAACGACCCTTCGTGTGATTATGACTATGAGTGTGACGAAGAGCTTGTATTTACCATTCTGTAGGGTGGTTGTTAAATGGATTCAAGAGATGAGTATGAGAACCCACTCTAGTCACTTTCCTTAGAGCCAACACAAGACATAACCACTGTGCTAAATGAATCTCCTATTGAGGTTAACTCAATACAAGAAGTTCACTTGCATTCAAGAAAAGTCATTCCACCTTGGATGGCTAATAACACTAAAGAGAAAGATAAAAATATTATTACCCAGCAGGATGATCCTATCCCTTCTTCCCAAGAATAGTATAGGGAGAAAGGAAAATTCACTCACCTAAAGGTTGATTATAATGTGTTGGCTAACTTAAGGAAAATCCCTACCTTTTTAGTGTCTACGATTCTCTTATGATGTCTTCCGCCATAAGAGAGATTATGGTGAAGGCATTGTTGGAGCTAGAATTTTATCAAGCTTTCTTTGCTTTTGAATATGTTGGGGATGTATGCTATTTGAGAGAGATACCATATATTTCCTTTCAGATTGAGATATTCTCTTAGGGACCTCCGAGCACAATCGTCCCTTATATGTCACCACAAAAGTCAAATATTATGAATTGAATAGGGTCCTCATTAATCAGGGAGTTTCATACAACATTCTGAGCTATGAAACTTTAAAGAGCCTCTCCCTCAATCATTTGAAGCTTACCTCCAATAAGATTATGTTGAAAGGCTTTAATGACCAAGGCCAACGCGCTCTAGGGTTTATCATCCTGCCTTTGAAATTTGGAGGTTTGCTATTTGAGACAAATTTTTATGTGATTGAAGTGGATATCTCATACAAGTCTCTCTTAGGAAGGCATTGTATTCATGAATTTGGAATGATACCCTCTAACTTTCACCAATACAAGAAATATATGAGGAATGATTTGGTGTATTCCATTCTTGGTGATACTCAACCTTTTGCTATACATAAGGTCTCTATTTACGATGATGTCGAGTATTACATATTCGAAAGACCTATAGAACTCCCCCTACCAAGTCACCAGTGGTACCTACTAGTATTATACAGGGTCCTTCGTAAACACTTGGATAAGGTCATATACAAACATTAGTATAAGGTCCATCACATGTTGGTGTTGATGTAGATATTTCTACTATAGATTCTGTTAGATATTCCTTTTAATTTACAGTTGGGCACAATGTGCTCCCTAGTAGAGGTAGGGGATAGTAGAGTAGAGGTAGAGGTAGAGAGTCCCCGCGAGAAACTTTGACACTCAAATTCCTCCTCCCTTGCACCTGTACACTTCTTCTTTTACTGTTGAGCCTGACTCTTTAGATAATGAGATGATTGATGTTCCTCATGGTTTAGTTCCCTCGCCAACCCTATATTCCACTGATTATAGTTCACTCCCTACCTTTTGTAGGTACATGATACTTGAGGGTGGCTTAGTTATTGATAGTGTCTTAGACGAGGAGGTAGACTCCTGTTGTGAATCTATTTTCATGGATTAGAATTTTGATGATAGCAAACATTCATGATTTTCTACGACTTCTTTTCCTATTGATATTTCAGGTCCACAAGATCAGACTACAATTAGAACCAGCTCAAGATTGGGTAGACTAGGTCTGAGTTAGTTTGTACCTTTTTCCTTTCTTGAGTATATTATAATTGGTGTGGCTCCTGATGTTAAGTAATTTTTCACAGACACACCTTGGAAGGATTTTTGACTGTTTCCTAGAGTTTACTATTTTTGGTAACATCGTCTGGGACGATATGTATATTAGCCTGGATGATCAGTTCAAAAACAGAAACCCTAATTAGGGTATCCTGGTTAAGGCAGACGTCATTAAGCACATCGTCCTGGATAATTTTATATCGGCCAAGATGATAGACTCAAAATAGAAAGAATCAGCCGACATATTTATTTAGGAATTACTTATTTTTGGACATCTTCCAGGACATCGTCTAGGGCATCATCTTGGACGATCTAGCATAATTTTGCCTAAATTAATCTGGTATTTAAGGAAATCTATTAAGATTTGATTGCACAATCAAATCGTCCTGGACGATTGTAGGATCATCCTAGATGATATGTTGGACTATATGGGATGATATACTGGACGATAATGTTATCAAGTTATAATTAATGAGCTCATTTTGAGCTCTTCTATTTAAGCTTTGACAAGGCACTTTGTAAGTGTCTTTGACAGCCATTGTAGCTTCGTTCTTTTGGAGGGAACTTGAAGAGAGAGCTTGAAAGGGAGAGAGGAAATGGTGGAGTTTGAGAGAGGGAGAAGATCCTTGGAGGGGGACACAAGGGAGTGTGGAGGGGGATTCTATACAGTTGCTCCGTCGAGCTTGCACCTTAGTACTGTCGAATTTAAGGCTTGTATTGAGGGCAGTTCACAGAAGAAGAAGAAGATCTCTTTGGTGTCAAAGGACCCGGCTACTCCACCGCATCGGGGAAGGTGGAAGTGATTTTGTAAGGGCTTCTCCGCCTACTTGTGGGGGCTAAAGGAGAGACACTTAGTTTAGTGCAATACTTGGAGGATGTCTTTGAGGAGTGAATGTATGTCATGATTTGATCAAACCACTATAAACTTGGTGCATTCTTTCTTTTATTATTTCTGCATTTAATTTCCACACTTTGTGTTAGTTGTGGTGAATTTTGGTTTGTTGATTTTGATTTAAAGAATCTTAAAAAATCAATTCACATCTCTCTTAATTAGCCTTGGACTAGTTCATAAGGGGCCTAACATCCCTAATGAACTTTCAAGTAGTATCAAAGCAGGATTCATAAAAACTATGTTTGAAAACTTTTTGAATTTTGATCCTTGACTAACAACAAAAATCGTAATACTGCGGAATGGTATTCTATTACCCGACCACCTTTATTTGAAAATATTACATTTGATTTTTGGAAAATTCGCATGTCTACTTTCTTGCAATCAATTGATTTTCCAATGTGCCAAATGATTTTAACTGGTTATTCTATACCATCACGTATTTTAGATGGAATTAAAACTACTATTCCTTTTAATCAATTGAGTAAGGAAGAACAAATCAATGCTCAATTGAATGCAAAATCTTTAAACTATTTTTTATGTGCTTTAAATTCTGAAGATTGTATGTTAGTTTCCACGTGCACTACTGGTAAGAAAATTTGGGATATATTACACACCACATACGAAGGCACTAGTGAAATCAAGCTATCAAATTTGAATTTTTTAATGTATGATTATGAGCATTTTTGCATGAAAACTTATGAGACGATCTTAGACATGTATACTAGATTTCTTCAAATTGTTATATCATTACATGCTTTAAGAAAGGAGTTTTAAAACTTTGAAAAGTTAATAAAATTCTTCGTTGTCTACTTGATAAGTTTGATGCCAAAGTTATTACTATTTGTGAATCAAAAAATTTGAATGGGTATTCTATTGATAATTTGATTGGCTCACTCATTGCCTACGAGCAAAGCTTGGGTCAAAGACTTTTGGATGCAGGAGAGATGATAGTACTAATGTTGAAAACATGGAGAAAAGTGGTGTAGTTGGTGACGAAAGCGATGACTTATCAAGTAAATTAAAAAACTCACCAAAACATAAGCATCAACAAAAGTGGAATAAAGGTAAAAATGATAAGAATGTTAAGATTTCTTCTAACATTGTCTGCTTTGGTGTAGGAAACATGGACATATGAAAAATTAATGCCATAATTTGATAACTCTTCCTACAAAAGAAAAGGGTAAAGCTAAGCAAATTGTAAAAAAGATAAATAATGAAAAGCAAAAAATCTCCTGGGTGGACCTAGCTTCTGAATCATCAGACCAGGAGCAAGATGATGTTTAAAGGCCTTGTTTCTGTGTTTGTGTTGTATTTTATTTTAGTTATTTTCTATTTTTTTATTTATTTTAGTTTTGTTTTTCTTCTTATTTGTTATTGCTTTGAATTTTTAAATTAGCTTTAAAACTTAGTTTTGTGAAGTTCTCTATGATCAACACACACATTCAGTTTTCTAAAATTGAAAAACCTATCTCCTATTTTTTCTTGAATTCTTATTAATGTTATGGTTGACTTATCTAAAAATAATCGAAGGAAGGAAACTCATGATTTTATCTCTCTATCTCTCTTCTTAAAGAGGATATTTTACTTTTGATTTAAAATCTTCATCATATTATAAATTGAACCTTGAAACTGATATTTTTTCATCTCCCTACATTTTAATTATCGCATAGAAATCTTTTACAAGTTGTTGAATATACCTAATAATTTTCTTAATTAAGTAATTCATTTTGTCAGTAAGATGGGTTTACTTTTATTTTTAAGATTTTAGAAAGGTAGATGCCAAAAATAAAAGATGCGCAATGTCGCCAAATTGAAAAAAAAGGATACACAATGTGTATAAAAAATCAAAAGATGCGCAGTGCGCCAACTAATTGACAAGAGGCATAAAATGAGCCCACAAAATATATTTCTTACCATTCTTATACTTTTTAAATCTTAAGAAAACCCTTGATACTTTTGATTTTTGAGTTTGAGAATCATGATTTCTGATTCAATAATTCATGCATTAATCTTCTATTAGATATGTTTTATGGAAGGAGTGTTGAAAAAATTAGTGTTTCTTTCTCTAATTTGTTCCTTGATTTAGATATTAGATTAAAAAGTTTTTGAGCCTTTAAAAGAACTTGAGTTTGGATTAACAAATTTTGAATTTCTAACCTTTTATGGGCTATGCATTGTCAATACAATCCTTCTAAGTTTTTGAATAAAATCAAGAGGTAACTTTCTTATTTTAAGAATATTTGATTTTGTCTTCACTTGATCAGGGATTGCTTTTTGTCTTTTAATCATTTTTTTATTATCATGTTAGTTTGTGCCTCTTCTCTTTTTGATAATGTCAAAGTGGGAGAACATACTGTTGTATTTGTATTTGTATTTGTACTTGTTTAAAATTAAAAACAACAAAAAATTTTAGTTTCCCTTATTTTTAAAGTTTTATTTTAGTAAGGGAGAGATTAGGAGAAAATATTTTCTTTTTTGCAAATTCAACCAGTAATATTTGCCATTATCATAAAGGGGGAGATTGTTGCGGATCTGTTTTCGTGGATTAGAATTTTGATGATAGCAAACATTCATGATTTTCTACGACAGTCTTGCCTACTGATATTTCAGGTCCACAAGATCAGTGTAATTGGAACCAGCTCAAGATTGGGTAGACTAGGTATGAGTTAGTTTGTACCTTTTCCCTTTCTTGAGTATATTGTAATTGGTGTGGCTCCTGATGTTCAGTAATCTTGCACACACACACCTTGGAAGAATTTTTGACTGTTCCCTAGAGTTTACTATTTTTGGTAAGATCGTCCGGGACGATATTTATATCGGCATGAATGATCGGTTCAAAAATAGAAACCCTAATTAAGGTATCCTAGTTAAGGCAGCAGTCATTTAGAACATTATCCTGGATGATTTTGTATTGGCCAGGACGATAGGCTCAAAATCGAAAGAATCAGCCGCCAGATTTATTTAGTACTTAGTTTTGGACATCGTCCAGGGCATCATCCTGGACGATCCAGCACAATTTTGCCTAAATTAATCTGATATTATGGAAAGCAATTAAGACTTGATTGCACAATCAAATAGTCCTGGAGGATCGCAGGATCGTCTTGGATAATATGTTGGACGACATGGGACAATATGCTGGACGATAATGTCAGCAAGTTGCAATTAATGAGCTCATTTTGAGCTCTTCTATTTAAGCTTTGACAAGGCACTTTATAAGTGTCTTTGGCAGCCATTGTAGCTTCGTTCTTTTGAAGGGAACTTATAGAGAGAGCTTGAAAGGGAGAGAGGAATGGGTAGAGTTTGAGAGAGGGAGAAGATCCTTAGAGGGGGACTCAAGAGAGTATGGAAGGGGATTCCGCACGGTTGCTCCAACGAGCTTGCACCTCAGTACCGTCAGATTTAAGGCTTGTCTTTAGGGAAGTTCACAAAAGAAGAAGATCTCTTTGGTTTCAAAGGACCCGGCTCCTCCGCCGCACCGGGAAGGTGGAAGTGATTTTGTAAGGGCTTCTCCGCCTAGCTATGTGGGCTAAAGGAGCGACCTTAGTTTAGTGCAATACTCGAAGGGTGCCTTCGAGGAGTGGACGTAGGTCAAGGTTTGATCGAACCACTATAAATATTGTGTGTTCTTTTCTTTATTATTTCCGCATTTAATTTCCGCACTTATTTTATTTATGGTGACTTTTGGTTTGTTGATTTTGATTTAAAAAATCTTAAAATACTAATTCACCTCTTTCTTAATTAGCCTTGGGCCAGATCATAAGGGGACTAACATCCCTAATAAACTTTTACTCCAAATGTTAGACTACTAGCAAATGATCTCTTTCTCATTATATGTATGGAATAAGAGTCGAGGGGTCTCATAAAAAATCTTTTATTACTCCTTCCATATTATTGGTGGCCCACTACAAACTGATAATTGCTTTGTGCATCCACTACGTGAATCCTTTATGCCACTATGGTCTATTGAGTGTGCCTTTTTATCCCATTGCATAGGTGCCCCACTAGGTCCTAAGAATCAGGGTCCTTTGGAGACCGCTAAAGATAATGAGGTCATACATATCCCTCGTTACTTTTCCATTTCATGGAAGGCTATGTTGAGGAGGGTGTTATTCCTTCTACTTGGTTTGATGAACAAGCTCCACAACAACCTTGTGTTTGAAAAACTGATATGCCTCAAACCGAATAAGGCTTGGGTTATATGGGGATGGATCAGTTTACTCGTGCCAATATTTATGATTTCTCTCATTCAAATTCGGTTGATTTCTTTGTCGGTGAAGATGACCCATGTGATGTTGAGGATAAGGTCTTTGATGATCCACATGAGTTTGAAGATGTCATCACTTCTGCCATGGATGAAATGCATGTGATTAAATTAGGCATTAAAGTAGATCTTAAGCCTATTTTTTATAGTGCTTTATTGTATGACTTAGAAGCTTAAGAATACATCAAACTACTATCAGAGTTTAGAGACTTCTTTGCCTGAAATTACACTAAGATGCTTGGTCTAAACCCAAAAGTAGCAGTGCATAAGTTGGCTATTAAGCTTGATGTAGTCCCTATTAAACAATAATCTTATATGATGAGATTGGAGATTGAACAACATGTGATCACTAAAACTAAGAAGCTTATAAAAGCTAGATTCATTCGTGAATAGAAGTATCCTACTTAGCTTTCTAACATTGTTCCAGTCTAGAAGAAGAGCAGACAGATTTGTGTCTGTATTGACTTCCATGATTTGAACAAGGCATATACTAAAGATGATTTCCCTCTTCCTATCCCCAAACTTGTGGTGGATATAACTTTATCCCATAGCATATTCTCCTTCTTGGATGGTTCATCTGGTTACCATCAGATATATATGGCCCATAAAAGAGAAGTTTACTACATTCTACAAACCTATAGCTGTATTTTGTTACAAGGTAATGCCTTTTGGTCTCAAGAATGCTGAGGCCACCTATCAATGTGCCATGACTATTATTTTTGATGAGATGATACATGAGTAAGTTGGATGCTATGTGAATAATCTTATGGTTAAAAATAAGGTCCATGGAGATCACCTTCAAGATCTACAAATCATTTTTAAACATCTGTGCAAGTATGATTTAAAGTTGAATCTATTGAAATGTTCATTTGGTGTTAGTGAAGGAAAGTTTTTAGGGTTTATATTCACTACAGTGGCATTGAGATTTATCCTTCCATGATCAAGGCCATAATGGACTTGAAAACTCATAAGAGTCTTACCCAGTTGAGCGTTGCACTGCGATTGATCCTTCCATGATCAAGGCCATAGTGGACTTGAAAACTTATAAGTGTCTTACCCAGTTGAGATCTTTCTAAGGTAAGCTTGATTTCTTGCATAGATATATCTCCAATTATTATGGTAGATGTCTTCCCATTGCTGCCATCTTAAAGAAGAATACTTATTTTTATTGGGATGAATAATTTCAAGAGACCTTTGAGAGTATAAAGCACTACCTGATGAACCCCCCTATTTTAGCTGCACCCATCATAGGAATGCCTTTAATTCACTACACTATGGCCCTGGATGAATCAATGGGTGCACTTTTAGCTCAAGAAAATGAGGAAGGTAAGGAAAATACCTTATACTACCATAGTATAAGGTTAATGCCTGTAGTATTAAAATACCCAACGATGGAAAAGCACTGTTTGGATTTAATCTTTACGATGAAGAAGCTTAGATATTACATGCTTTCACATAAGGTTATCATGATCTCTCAAGTCAATGCTTTGGATTATTTGAAGACCTGTCTGACCCTCTTAGGCCATTTAACATGATGGTTTATGATTCTATGTTAGTTTGTCATTACTTTTATCACTCTACAGGCCGTCAAAGGATAAACTCTAGCTGACTGTCTTGCTGCTCTCCTGATCCCTATAGATTCCCCTCTCAATGATGATTTACCTAATAAACTAATCATGAGTGTGGATGAACAGGAGTCCCTACTTGGGAGTTTTGCTTTGACGGTGTATCCTCCATTAAATCCTTATATCCAAACAAAACTCCCATAATTAGGTTAGGTTTAGGCCTTATTTTTATATCCCGTGAAGGCCACACCCTTCGGTACTCCTAATTTAAAAATTCTTGATAATTTAGAAAACTGATTTAAGATTTTCTACTCAATGAAAAATTTTTTCAAAATAAATTTTTTAACCACAAAAAATAAATGTGCAGAAAATAAAAAGTAGTAAAAAGTAAAGACAAAGAAAAATAAAAAATTTTAGTTGTTCAATCCAACTATATCTACGTCCACTCCCTAAAGACTCCCTCTTCAAGTATTCCACTATAAGCAAAGTGACTCTTCTTTTGCTCCCACAGTAAGGCATATAAGCTCTTAAAATAATTTATCTTCCATCAAACCTTAGTGCATCAAAGTACCATCATCCTTTCACACCCTCCTGGTGACGATATAGTACTAATGTCCTGTCTTACCCTTCTGGTGATGGCAGAGTACCAAATCTTCTATGAAGATCATCTCTCAAGAGTCTTCAAGGATGTAGGGTAGAAATTAGAAGAACATACAAATAGATCCTCAGCTTTGGGAAATCTTGTGAACCCTTCATAAATTCCACTTGTAATATATCTCAAGCCTCACTCCCAAACATTCTCCCAAAATACTCTCACTCTCACTCTCAAGAGAAAATTCATAGAAGACTCATGGATAGATAGTTTTTAGGACTCTTATATAGAAAGGATAAGAAAAGAAGTCCAAAAATTTGAAAATTTCAAGTTTGACGTACTTGGATAGTATAGTACGATTATACTTCATACATACACACAATTTAAAATGTTATGGTACTCTCCTGTACAAACTAATTTTATACTCTGGCAGTCGTATGCACGAACTGACATCGTACTGTATGAACAATTAAAAAATGAATAGGTTCATTCGGCATGATAATGTATGAACCCATTTCATACTCTAGTCGTCGACTGTATGAATCCTAGATTATATAGTATGAACTAGTTAAATCAAATCATGCTTCGTATGGTATGAATATGGATGAGACAATTTCTTACTCTAGAAGTTGTTTGTACAAAACTAATTTTGTAGAGTACATATAGTTTAAAAAAATTACCTGTTCGTATGGGACAAACTAGCTCGTACATATTTTGTATTATGGATATTATTTGTACGAAACTAATCTGGTACAGTACAATTATTTCTAAAAATGGTGATTTTCTTTGGGAAGAAATGGTACGTATCCATTTAGTATTCTAGAAGTAATGTGTATAAATCTAACTTCGTACAGTATGAACAGTACAAAAGAAATTTATAAGGCATTATTTGATTAACTTCTTTATGGAGGAACACTCAAGTCAAATCATCTAGTACGATTCAAGAATCATATAGTACTATAAGTTTTAAAAATATAGGTTTTGACTCACTCTCCAGTGTATATATATACTGTTTCCCAATTACAATCACATATTCTCTCAGACTTAAGAAAAATAGAAAAATGTAAAGACTTCAATTACAAGAAACCCTAATCTAATCAATCTTGAAGTCTTTGGCAGTATGGAGTATGTTTTCCCTGAAATGTTAGTAAACGTAAATAACACAAGTATAATTTTTCCAATATGTGTTAGGAGAAATTATAATCAACACAATAATATTTTGGTATCATCCAAAACTCATATAATATAAAGCATATATTTGAAAAACTAAGTCGTAATAATCTTTCTCTTTTTGATGATGACAAAATAATTATTGTTTCAGTTAATATTTTAAAGCAAATTTTCTCCTAAGCTCCCCCTAAATGAATGACCTATGTAAAACAAGGGGTTCCAATGAAACACAACCCTAAATAAAATCTTAAAACTTAATAAAAAACAATAACACAAACAAACAAACACACAACAAAAATAACACAAACAAACATACACACATACATACATCAAACACGTACAAACATCACATACATATATCAAGCAATATGCATCAAATAAACAAAACATCAAACAATAACTAACGACTCCCCCTTTTGACAACAACAAAAATGGAAGTACATCATGAAATGAAAATTTTCTATGAATAAATTGAAGTTGTTGATGAAGAAGAAGTTTTTAAACTAGTTGTAAATACAACATTAACTTCCAATGCCAAAAAGAAAAAAAATCAAGTTCTAAATCAAAGAACAACTAAGATAAGAAAAGTCAACCAAGTTCACTATTCATTCTAGGAAAATTAAATAAAAATATTTTTTGCAAGAATGACAAAATAAACATTAATTAGTTTCTAATTCAATAATGAATGATGTTGTCGATTATATGTATTCGTATAAGAAATAGAATGATAAAGGAAAGAACAGTATGATTTTTTTATTGATGACATTACACATATTTTTAATTGTTTGTGGCACACTTTGTGATTCTTTCCTATTTTGGCTAATTTTGTGCCTCTTTTTATGTTGGCGAACATTGCATATCTTTTCAAATTTGGCACGCTTTGTGTATCTTGTCTTTTTTTTTACTCTTTTGGCCTTTCCAATATCAATAAATCTTAACTCAAATTCTAATAATTAACAAAAATAAACACATTGAAAGAAATAAGACATCTATTTTGCAATAATTATGACCAAGTAATACTTGTTTATATGAACATAAAATTGATCTCCTAATCTATATTCAGTCATAATTTTAATTTAAAATTTGAAAGATTAAATTTTGCAAGGAAATTAATTTGTAGAGTAAAATAATTCAAAATTCCATGCTAGAGATCAACCTCAAATAATTTAACTTCAACAATAAAAAAATTTGAAGAAAAATAAATGCAATACATGAAGAAACACATATCAACAATTCACATATCACCAAAAGTAACATTCCCTCATTTCATTCAAAACACATATCACCAATAGAACATGCTAGAAATTGAACCAATCACAACTTGAAGAAACACATGAAATAACAAACAAATTAAACATCTCAAGAACTAGTATAAAAATCTCTTCAGCAAGTACAATACAAAAGTACAATTAATATTATGAGGGGCTTTAATCTGGAGGTTGTGGAGGGTTGAACATCGTAAAGAAACTTCTGATCGTAGCTACATTAGTGTTGACTGAATTGAATTACCCTTAAATCCAGCCCATGTACAAATTTTATCTAGCATCCTGCTGATTCAGGTGATTCTCAATTTAATCAAAGCATTGATCAAATGAGTTTCCAGTCTGTCAAAATGTTGGACCATTTCTTGATAGAAATTTTGTTCAGGTCTAAGTGCAGGTGGAGGTGCTGGAGATGGGGCTCTTTCTTCTCCAATAGAATCTTCTCCCTCTAATCTTTGATCCTAACCAAAGAGTGTAAAAAAAGAGGCATTAGTAAAGAATATGAAAAGTTCAATCAGTGGATTAAGATGGATTAAGTTGTATTTTTTCTCTAAAATATAGGCAACTAAGTATCCTAAACCCATGTTTTTCTTCCTCCTATTGTGAGGAAGTTCAATATCATCATGTTTATAAATATAGCCCATGATAAGTTAGGCTTCATTAAAAGAAGTTTCAGTCACTCTCAAATATATGATAGTGGGCAAAAGAGGAGTCAAATTTATACGATCACCAACTTTGAGAATGATAGAGGTTCTGAAGACATGCTAGATATTCCTGGCATTCTGATTAAGAGTGTACATACGAGACAAATGGCTTACTTATGCAATACCTCAAAGAGTAAGATTTATTTTTGACCAATCAAAAATCGCTCTAGAGGTTAAGGGGTGTGCTCTAACTCCTTGGGTTTTAAGGTGAAGAAAGTTTCCTATATTTTTCTTAGTGATTTTAACACGTTGCTTAAATATGAAAGAGGTAATCCTTGTGTGATATTGGTTTACCTTCATGTTTGGAAGAAAAAATTGAAAAGTTTCACAATGGTATGCGTAAATCATGGTAAAGATAAAGGAAAATTGGGTTGAGGCAAAAAAGGGGCATGACAAAGAAGTTGATGTTACTTTGAATGAGGAGTCGAGAAGGAGTTATTTTTGCTGGAAAATAAATATCAAAAGCTTCCTCATTTTACTTAGAGAGGAAGTTGTCATCCCTACCAGAATGAGAGGATGAGCCTTGGAAGTGCGAGGTTGTTTACTACTACTGGCCATTCCTAATATTTGGACTCAAGAAAATTTGGAAACAAATGAGTATGTAAAGAAATAACTTATCCAAGACCTTTCTATTTAAAGAAAAATGACCCGTCGTATAATACAAAATTGATATCATACGTACTATTTTAAAATCATATGGGACAAATAATATTTTGATAAATATGAATAAAAAATGGCAAAAAATGAAATGGCTTTTTATAAAATACCATTCTCAAGGCATCATTTCAAACATCCTTTTTGACCAAATGATCATATAGAGGAACACCTGTTCATCCGGGATGATTATAATATTAAAGATCATTTTATGACGGCTAGGTTTGTCTATACAAGAAACTAATAATAGGATCATATAGATGAAATGAATTTCATACGTACGATTTGATAAAAATGGCAGCATGTTTGGAAAACTGTCCCTAATTCGTACATACGAGAAAAACTAAATCATACAGATGATGACAACATCATACAATATGATGTGCATTGAAAAACTTAGTCTTACATGCTCAACACAGAGAATTATCATGTACACGCTATAGAATTTATACAGTACAAATTGTTTTGTACAATATGAAGAGAACACTTAAAATAAGACATGATAAACAGAGAGCCTTTTAAAATGTCAATCTCTCAAGATCCAATGATATGCTACTAGTAAAAAATAAAACTAAAAATCACAAAAATAACAAAAGAAAAATAACAAAAAATAAACAAAACAAAAACATATAAATATACAAACTCTAACAAATAGCGTAAGAAAATAAACAAACACACCAACACATTACAAATCATATTTGTAGATATTTTATTTCAACATTAAGATCAATCACACTTAATTTGATTCTTAAGGTGTTAAACATCTCAAAAGCCAATGGATATGTAAAAATGTTTGCAAGTTGATTCTCACTAACAACATGGTTCAATTTAATTTCTCCCTCAGCCACATAATCTCTAATAAAGTGATGCCTAATATAAATATGCTTGGTTCTAGAATGCTAAAAAGGAATCTTTGAAATACATATACACTTATATTATCACAAAAACTTAAAATAGTGCTAATTGAAAATCCTAAGTCAATCAATTATTATTTTAACTAAATAACATGTGCCACACAACTACCTAAGGCAGTGTATTCTACTTTAGTAGTATAAAAGGCTACTTAATTCTATTTTTTGTTAGACTAAGAAACTAAAGAGTTTCTTATGAATTAATAAGTTCCAAAAGTACTTTTCTGATCAATCCTACATCCTGTAAAATCTGAATCATAATATCCAATGATTTCAAAAAAAGAGCTATGCTTAGGATATAAAATCCTTAAGTTTTAAGTTCCTAAAAGATATCTCAGAATTTTTTTAAACTGCTATCAAATATGATTTTTTTGAACCAGGTTTACATCTAGCACAAAAAAATAATAAACATGATATATGATATTCTAGCAGTCAAGTAAAGTAATGATCAAATTATTCCTCTAAATTTATTTTGATCAATAGATTTTCCCTTAAAGTATTTATCTAAGTACACTGAGAAACTCATTGGTATAATAACTAGTTTAGCATTGTCTATTTCATATTTCTTGAGGATATCCTTAATATACTTTGACTGATTAAAAAAAATTCCTTTCTCATTTTACTTTATGCTAAAACCAATAAAGTAACTCAAGTCTCCATCAAATTCATTTCAAATTCACTATTCATTATTTTTAAAAAATCATCATAAAGATTTTTATTGGTAGATCGAAATAAGATATCATCAACATATATTTGAATAAAGAGTATGTCATATCATATCCATTTCAAGAAGAGAGTGGTGTCCATACTTTCTTTAACAAATAATCTCTATAAAAGGAAAGTGCCTAATCTCTCATACTAAGCCCTAGTTACCTGTTTTAGTCAATACAATGCCTTTTTATATTTAAACACATGATTTGAGAAATTTAAAATTTCAAAACCTAGAGGTTTCTCAACATAAACATTCTATCGTATCACCTTATTAAGAAAGACACACTTAATATTCGTTTTATATAATTTAAAACCTTTAAAATAGATAAAGTCTAGTAAAATGCTAATCGCTTTTAGCTAGCTATAAGACAAAAGTTTCTTCAAAATCAATCTCTTCTATTTGATTATACCCCTTTTCCACCAATCTTGCCTTATTTCTAATTACAACACCTGAATCATTCATTTTTTTTAAACACCCAATTAGTTCCAAAAATCTTTAATCTATTGGTATTTCAATCAATTCCAAACATTATTTCTAACAAATTGATTCAATTCTTCTTGCATGGCCAAAATCCAAAATTCATTTGGAAGTTCTTGATTTATATTAGTTGGTTCAATCATCGATATAAAGGCAGAGTGGTTCACTTGTTTGCTAAGTCCATGACTAGTTCTATCACCCTCATTAGGTTAACCTAAAATTAATTCTTTAGGGTGACTCATAGAAAATTTCCATTTTATAGGAAAAGAGTTTTCAGTTTCAACATTCTCTTCTAAATTTGTCTTTTAAATTCCTTGGGGGATATTTTCAATAAGATCTTCTTCTAAACTTGGCTCTTCTTAAATGTTAGATTCATAAAAAAAACTATATGTATGGTCTCCTTAACTACCAAAATTCTTTTATCAGATTTAAGATCAAATTTTACTAAAGGAGTTTTTCCATTATTATGAATGAACACTTTACATAAAAAAATATGAAAATATGAAAGATTAGGCATTCTACCCTTAAGGAGTTCATAGGATATATTGTTCAACTTGGATCTAATGTTCACCCTATTTAGAATATTATAAGCTGTTCTAACCGTTGTAGCCCAAAAATATTTCGAAAGTGAATATTCAACCAACATTGCTCTAAATGCTTCAATTGAAGTTCTATTCTTTCTTTCTACTATCCCATTTTGTTGAGGGGTTCTAGGTGCTAAAAAATTGTGATCAATTCCTTGGTCTCTACAAAAATCTTCAAATTTTTTATTTTTAAACTCTTCTTCATGATCACTTTGTATTGATAAAATTTCATACCCTAATTTTCTTTGAATCCAAGTAGAAAAATTATTAAACTCATTAAATAATTAACTCTTATGAAATAAGAATTTTACCCAAGTGAATCTTAAAAAATCTTCAACTATTACAAACCCAATAACTTTTACTCCTAGACTTACAGTGCTAACTAATCCAAAAAGATTCGTGTATAGGACTTCTAACAGTTTGTTAGTTCTAAGATCCTTAATTGTGTGAATGGAGGACTTCACCTATTTTCCTAATTGGCATACATCCCATAGGTGATCCTTAGTAATGTCTAGTTTTGGTATCCCTCTAACAAAATCTTTTTGGGTAATCTTCCTAAGTTTTTTCATGCTTTCGTGACAAAGTCTTTTATGCCATAACCAAGATTCATCAGTAATTGTTTGGAGACCAAAGCGTTAAAGGATTTAACAAAATTTAAATCAAGCATGTATACATTATTTAACCTATTTTCATGCAACATATAATTTCCATTTTGGCTTATAAAAGAACTTGTGAGGAAAAATTTAACACTATAACCTTTATCACAAAGCTGACTAATACTCAACAAGTTATTATTTAGGCCTTCTACCAATAATATATTTTCATTAAAAAAATTGTTTTTGTTGCTAATCATACCTATACCTATAACTTTCATAGTGGTATTATCTCTCAATATTACCTTGCCTATATTCCTAACTTCTAGAGATTTGAATTGAGGTGTGTCTCCAGTCATATGCTTCGAACATCTGCTGTTCTGGAACCAAATACCCTCATAAGGTCTTGTATGAGAGTATTTCTATAAAATAATCAAATATTAGACTTGGGAACCCAAACAAGTTTGGTTAACCTTTTGGAAATAATAATTTATATGCATGTTTGATATGCTGTGATTTATGCATCTTAGTTCTCCACAGTAGATATATTTTATTATGAATAGGCAAGTGTGAGAAATATGATCAATCATTCTACAATAAAAATATTTAACTCCACGAATAGGATTTACCAATCTATATAAGTTATACTATCTTGAAATAACTAGATTGACAAGAGGGTGGTGAATTGAATGATTAAAAACTTCTTTAATGAAAAGAAATATCTTTTTATAACTTTATGCGGAAGCGAATTTCATTCACAATAAAAAGATAGATAATCAATTTCACCCACGTAATTAATCACAATAAAAATGAATGCGAAAATAAAGTGCGTAAATAATAAGGAAAGAACACACCTATTTATAGTGGTTCGGTCAAACCATGACATACATCCACTCCCCGGAGACACCCTCCGAGTATTACACAAAACCTTTTGTAATTCTTCTTTAGCCCCCACAGCTAGGTGGAGAAGCCCTTACACAATCACTTCCATCTTCCCTGGTGCGGCGGAGGAGCCAGGTCCGTTGACATCAACGAGATCTTCTTCTTCCCAAAACTTCCTTCAAGATGAACTTTGAATCCAATGGTACTGAGGTGCAAGCTCTTCGGAGCAACTGTGTGAAATCTCCTTCACACTACCTTGAAACCCCCTCCAAGGTTCTTCTCCCTCTCTCAAACTCTACCCTTTCCTCTCTCCCTTTTAAGTCATCTCTTCAAGTTTTCTCTAAAAAAATGAAGCTATAATGTCTTCCAAAGACTCTTAGAAAGTCTTATAAGAGTGCTTAAAAAGAGGGCTAAAAAACCCCTAAATTATTCGAAGTAGCCATTGTAATTGTATAAGATGATATGTATAACATGTCTCGTCCTGGTATGAAGGTGTACGAATAGTTCAAAATATAATCATACAGTATGATAATAAATCATATGGTACGATCCTCAATAGTACTGATCGTACAGGATGATAGTCGGGACGATCAAATCTCATCTCTGTACATCTTATGGTATGATATACATCGTATAGTGCGAATGGTCAAAGTTAAGGCATCATCCATAATGAATTTTGGGATGATCAAATGTCATCTATGTTCATCATAGGGTACGATAGACATCATACAGTACAATGAGACAAAAATAAGGGATCATTCAAGACGATCTCTGGGGTGAGTAGAATTCATCTTTGTTCATTAGTATAGTACGAATGTGTTCGTACAGTATAATTTTCAATTAGTAATTAAGCCTTCATTTATTCCACTAATCACGGGTTAATTTAAGTAAGTATTTAAAATAAACCGTACAGTATAAAGTCCTTCGTACATTACGAATGGTTGGGAAAACTTAAGTTAATTTGACGGCTAGGGTTTTGGATTTGAAACACATCATACAATACGATTATTTATATTTTTTAAAATATTTTTTTTTTCAGGAAAATAAAATATTTTAATTAATTTCTGTTACACTAGATCATACAATACAATACATATCGTACAGAACGATGTACAGAAAAAACTAAAATATTTAAAAAGATTTTTTGCTCCCTCTATGTGTGTGCACGGTCACCAATCTAACATACATCCTTACAAGGCTTGACTCAAGAAATAAAAATTACAGGCTCATTTAATACAACAAATTTTGCATAATCTTGAGCCTTGAAACTTCAAAGAACGGTGCATGGTGTACCTGAAATATTAGTCAACATAGAAAGAAATATGCACTACAAATACTAGGAGAAATAAAAGATTAATAAATATTATTTGTTATCATCTAAATCAAAAACTCGGAAGCCCGAGTTGCAACATATCTTTCTTAGGTTTTGAATTTTTAAGTTTCTGACCAGGATTGAAAAATTGTTCAAGTGTAGGGATGTCCTATTTTCCTCAAGAGCTTTCAATTCTACTTTAAAATATGAGTTAAAACATTCTAAAATAACATTGTTATCTCTAAACTCATATTCCCTTCAATATGATTCATCCATAAACACTTTAATTTTTTTTTTCAAGTTCAGTATATGATGATTTCAATAGTTTATACTATTTATTCAGAACATCAAACTCATCCAATAATTTCATGTGGTTTTTATCAATTAATGCATGATCATTCCTAAGGATTTCATGATCTTTTTATAAATTTAAAAATTCTATGTTCAATTAGCGTACAACTTTTAGTGTTTCCTTTATGTAGTATAAATTTTCTCAGAAACTTCAAATAACTCGTCAAAGATAAATCACATACCTCATCTTAATCCGAGTGATCAAGATTTTCTGCCAATAAGCATAAGTTTTTTTCTTCCTCCTTTGTTTTTAATTCTGAAGAATCATATGCTGAGTCTGCCTAGAGACCTTTCTGTAATATTTTCTTACCCTTAAATTTATTTTCTCCTCAACTTTATCCTTAATAGGATTAGCTTCCAGATTCATGCAACCAAATTTGATGTGTCTAAGCTTCCTGTATTCATAACAAATTACTTCATTATATATTTTTATATTTTTATGGAACTTACCATTATTCTACTGATGACGTCTCCTTTGCTTTCTTCTCAGGAAACTCTTGAATTGCCTCATATGAGCGTAATATCATCTTTATCCTCAGTCATCCTCCTTCAACATGATATTTTTCTCATTCGCTTGTTAGCTACATTAATATATCTTTATGTCACTCCTTACTCGTAAGCAATTAGTGATCCAAGAAGATTATCAATACAATAAATAATTAGGTCTTTAGATTCAGCTATGATAATAATCTTTGCATCATAAGTTGTAGGTAAATAATGAAGTATTTTATTGAATTTCTCAGAATTCATAATTCCCTACATAAAGTATGCAATAAAGTGACTATTTGTATAAAGTGAGTATATATGTCAGAGATTGATTCATTTGGTTTCATGTGAAAAAGTTTATAGTCATGTAATATAATGTTCAATTTAGACTATTTCACTTCATTGGTTCTTTCATACGTTATGCAAAGTCTATCCCAAATTTCTTTTCCCCTTTTACGAGTTGAAACACGCATATGATCTTCAGACTTAAGTGTATAGAAAAAGAAGTTTAAACATTTAGCATTTAATTTAGCTAATTCTTTTTCCTCTAATGTCCAATCAAAAAATAATGTTTCAGTTCTAATACCATCAATAAGTCTAGTTGGTCTAGTGTAACCTTCTTATACTAAAATCCATTTACGATAATAAAGAGATTAAAGAAAAAGTAGACATATGGGCTTTTTAAAAGTCAAAAAGGATGTTATTTAAAAGTGGTGGTCTAGTAATCAAATAACCTTCAGATGTGTTACAGTTTCCAAAAGTAGTCATGATCATTTTCAAAAAGTTATCTAAACCTTTATTTTTAATATAGGCTTTGATACTACTTTAAAGTTTGATAAGATTGTTAGACCTAATGATTTGTCCCAAGGCTAACCAAGAGGGGTTTTTTTTGGTAAATTAAAATTTCTTGGTAATTTAGAAAACCAATTTAAGATTTTGTGCATAATGATAAATTTTCTCAAAATAAAAATTTCAACCACAAAAAGAATAAAAAGTAAATGTGCAGAAAACAAAAAGTAGTAAAAAGTAAATAGAAAGAAACACCAATATTTATAATGGTTCGGTCCAATTAGACATACGTCCACACCCTAAAGACTCCTTCTTCAGGTATTGCACTATACCAAAGTGACTCTCCTTTTACATCCATAACAAGTTGAAGAAGCCCTTATAATAACCTCTCTTCAACAAAATCTTGGTGCGGCAGAGTACTGTCATCCTTTCTCACCCTCATGGTGATGGTAGAGTACTAACATCCTTTCTTAGCCTCTTGGCGATGGCAGAGTATCGGTGTCATTTTTCACCCTCTTGGTGATGATAGAGTATCAGATATTCTCTAAAGATATTCTGTCAAGAGTCTTCAAGGAAGTAAGATAGATATTAGAAGAATATATAAAAAGATCCTCACCTTTTGGCAATCTTGTGAACCCTTCACAAATTCCACTTTTAAGATCTTTAAACCTCACTCTCCCAGAACACTCTCACTCTAATTCTCAAAAGAAAATTCATAGAAGACTCATGGAAAGTCAGTTTTTAGGACCCTTATATAGAAAGGATAAGATAAAATGTCAAGAAAACTGAAAATGTTTAGTTGGACATACTTGTATTTTACAGTACAATTATACTTCATATATACAAAAAGTTCAAAAAGTCCTTATACGATCCTGTATGAATTTATTTTGTACGATGGAAACCGTATGTATGAACTAACATCGTACTAAACAAATGGTTTAAAATTAAACAGGTTTGTCCAGTATGATAATGTACGAACCCATTTCGTACTCTATTCATTGTCAGTACAAACCCTATATCATATAATATGAGCTAGTTAAATCAAATCATGCTTCGTATGGCATGAACATGGATGAGCCTATTTCATAATCTAGATGTTGTCTGTATGAAACTATTTTGTACAGTACAAAAAGTTAAAAAAATTTACCTATTCATATGGGATGAATTGGGATGTACCCATTTCGTACTCTAGATGTCGTATGTATGAAACTAATTTCATACAGTATGATCAGTTTAGAATATGGTGAGTCATTATGGATGAATAGGTAAGTATCCATTTTATACTCTAGATGTCATATGTATAAATCTAACTTCGTACAATACAAATATTACAAAAGAAATTTATAAGGCATGATTAGATTAACTTCTTTCTAGAGGAACACACAGGTCAAATCGTCCAGTATAATCAAAGAATCGTACACTATGATTAGTTTTAAAAATAAAAGTTTTAACTCACTCCCCTAGTGTGTGTGTGTATGGTCACCTAATTACAATCACTCCTTCTCTTAAACTCAAGGAAAATAGAAAAAGGGACATGCTTAAATTATAAAAACCCTAATCTAATCTATTTTGAAGTCTTTGGCAGTTTGAAGTAGTTTTTTTCCTGAAATATTAGTACTCACAAATAACACAAGCACATTTTTCCCAATATGTGCTAGGAGAAACAATAATGAATAATATTTTGGTGTCATAAAAAACTCACATGATATAAAAGAATAGGTTTGAAAAACTAAGTTGCAACATAATATACCTTTGAATCTAACATAAGTTTTAGCTCCATAGTTTCACTTGTCAACCCCAAGTGTGGTTTGGATTATCAAAGCCAATATGTATTACTTTTTTTATTTTTCTTATGCTTCTAGTGTAAACCATATGATTCATGTATATTCAAACTTTATGATTTTCCTAACTCGATATAGACTTATGGAATTCATATGCCTTTGAATTCACCATAAGTTTTAGCTCCCTAGTTTCACTTTTCACTTCAAAGTGTGGCTTGGAATATCAAAACTAATAGTTCAAACCCCTTGTGAAATATGATACTTGGTTCATACCAACATATGTTTGTTGAGAATAGTAATGTTGATCCACTATCCTAATATGAGTTTTATTCATAAATCAATTTTGTTGTAATTGTCTTCCTCGGTTCATTCAGATGAGTGGGATGCGGCCTGAGTTATCAAAGCCAACACTTCAATTTTTTACAAGATCCTGTAAAATCTATCTCCCCCAATTCATTCATATGAGTGGGATGTGGCCGGGGTTATCAAAGCTAATGCTTCGCTTCTTTATAAGATCATGTATAATCTATCTCTCCCAAGTTTTATTCATATGGTGAATATGGCATAGTTTATCAAAGCCAATTATATCTCCCTCTATTTATGTTTCAATCATTATAAGATATTTCATACTAGAGTAACTCATGGATATGATAAATGTTCCCTCTACCATATATTGTCTTTGACAATATGGATATGCCTAATCTATGATTGTGAATAGATAAAATAAAATATTAATAAAACAATATATGATAATAAAGAAAGGGAAGCTCTTAGCAGAACAAAACTTGTAGCCCTTCTCACAGGTGGAGCTCAGCTTTACTCTCCAATATCTCAAGTCCCCCCAGACTTCTCTCCCTTTCCCTCTCCTTCAAAGAATCATGGTGATTGTGTTAGAATAGTTGCTATTTGAATGATTTATATTTGTGCAACTTATGTAGTTTTGATGATTCCAAACATTATTGTTCAAATGTATAGTTATCTCCTAACAATTTTAGAAGATTTGTATTTGCTCTTGTGTGTACTAACATTTCAGGAAAATCAGACTCCAGACTACGATAACTTCAAATCAAATTCAACATGAGATATTTTGTTTATTTGAAGTTTGCATTTTCTTTGATTTAATTTTGAAAGGGAGTGATTGTAATTGAGTGAATAAAAAACTTACACACACACATAAGGAGATCATAAAATTTTATACTGATCGTACGGGATGATATTTATCGTACTGGACGATCCGTCAGTTATCTCCTATAGAGCACATGGAACGAATAGGAACTTGCTCGAAAATTTTTTTTCTAAGTCCTATTCGTCCAGGACAAAATTTATTATCGTCCCGGACAATGGGTTCTCTGTAAAATTTTCGTCCAGATGAATTTTATTATCGTACGAGGCGACCAGTCCTTGGAAAATTTTCGTCTAGACGAAAATAAATATCGTACCGGACGATCAAGTCTCTGGAAAATTTTTGTTCATACGAAAATAAATTATCGTCCGTGGCGATTGGTTCTCTGAAAAATTTTCGTCCAAACAAAATAAATAATCGTCCAGGACGATCGGGTCTCTGGAAAATTTTCGTCCAGACGAACATAATTTTGTCCAAACAATTAACCGACTTAGAACAGTTTTTAGCAGTTTTTAGAACCGACCTTGTAATAATCGTTCGTACTGGACGAACCTAGTTCGTACAGGACGATCATCTGTACGAAGTTATTTCGTACACATATAAAAATTGGGTCGTTTCAGATCGTTTAAGTAAAATCGTCCAGGACGATCCAAGATCGTACAGGACGATCCACTGCGTAAAGAATTGGAAACTTGTAGTTTTTGGGCGGTTTTTCTTGTCTTTTATATAAATAGTCCAAATTAGACTGCCACCCAATCTTTTTGTCATTTGATCTTCGTGCCTCTTGAGAGAATAGCCAAGGAGAGAGTGGAAGAGAGCATTCAAAGGAGGATTCCTACCACTGGAGCGAGAAGGTTTCACTTGGATTACTAAGGTAAGAGTCTCTACTTGTGAAATTTGATTTCTTCACTCTTTTCCTTCTTCCTTCTAGATTCTTATGAGAAGATCAGTCAAGGAGATCCGGTTCTCTGCTGACACTTGGAGAGTGTAAACAGCCGAAGGGTTCTCTTCCTACACTTGGAGAGTGTGAACAGCGGAAAGGTTCTCTGCCTACACTTGGAGAGTGTGAACAGTCGTAGGATTCTCTGCCCACACTAGGAGAGTGTAAAAGGATGACGGTTCTCTGCCAGCACTGTGGATTGTGTAAAAGGATGACGGTTCTCTGCCGCACCGGGTAGTGGTGAAAAGAGTGTGTTGTAAAGGCTTCTCCGCCTTGCTGTGGGTGCTAAAGGAGAGTCACTTTGTGGTATTAGTGCAATACTCAGAGGGTGCCTCTGAGGAGTGGATGTAGGTCTGGTTATAGACCGAACCACTATAAATCTAGTGTCATTTACTTTATTGTTTTTATGTTTCCGCACTTTAAATTTTAGTTTTAACAACTCTGTGGTTGAAAAATATTTTTCTACAAACTTTAAAAGAAAATTTTATTTCGGTTCAACTTTATCATTAAGAGGGTTTAAAATTTTTAAAACTACCAATTCACCCCCCCTCTTGGTAGCCGTGGGACATTTACTTAGGCTTAACAACCTAATTACTGGACTCAACAAGTGGTATCAGAGCATAGTTTCAAAATCATAAGTTTGAACTACTTTTTGATTAACGTATATGGCTACATTTGGAAACCGAAACACACCTGAGGGTTACTCTATCACTAGACCTCCACTGTTTGACAATATTCCTTTTGATTTTTGGAAAACACGCATGTCTACTTTCTTACAGTCACTTGATTATCGCATGTGGATGCTAGTCCAGGAAGGTTACTCAAAACCAACTAGATTAGTTGATGGAATTAGGGTAGAAACACCCTATGCAGATTGGACTATTGAAGAACGTGACTTAGCACAATTAAATGCGAAATGTTTAAATAGTTTCTTTTGTGCTTTAAAATCTGAAGACTACATGCGAGTTTCCACTTGTAAAAGTGGAAAAGACATATGGGATAGACTTTGTATTACTTATGAAGGGACAAATGAGGTTAAGCAATCAAGACTCAATATCTTGTTACATGACTACGAATTATTTCGCATGAAACCTAATGAATCTATATCTGACATGTACACAAGATTCACTCAAATTGTCACCTCTTTGCATGCACTTGGTAGGGAATTAACTAATGTTGAAATGGTTAATAAGATTCTTCGTTGTTTACCTACTGCATACGATGCTAAAATTACTGCGATTACAGAGTCTAAAGATCTGAACATTTATTCCATTGACAATCTTCTTGGTTCACTCATTGCTTACGAGCAAGGAGTAAGTCAAAGAAAGATTGATGCAGGTGAACCAAGAAAGGACAAAAATATTGCACTAAATGTGGAAGAGTCAGAAAGTGAACACTCACAACCTGAGGATGAAGACGATATTGCACTGATGACTAGACAATTCAGAAGCTTTTTAAAGAGGAAGCAGAAGAGACGCCAGCAATGGAATAGAGGTAAGTATAACAGAAATGGCAAGGTTTCTAATGAAGTTATTTGTTATAAATGCAGGAAACCAGGTCATATAAAGACTGATTGTCCAAAACTCAAAGCCACTCCTAGCAAGGAAAAGGTAGAGGAGAAACCAATGGTAAAGAAGGGCAAGAAGAAGTTTCAAAAGGCTTTTTGGGCGGACTCAGCTTCAGACTCATCTGAGACTGAAAAAGAAGAAGAAGTCACCAACCTTTGCTTAATGGCAGATAATGCTGAACAATCAGATCAAGAAGAGGTATGTGATTTAACCTATAATGAATTGTTTGAAGTTTCTGAACACATGCATGATGCATATAGGAAAATGAAAAAGATGCATGCTAGTTTAGTTTTAGAATTGGAAGAGCTTAATAAGGAACACGAAATCCTTAGGAAAGATCATGCTTTAATTGATAGCAACCATATGAAACTACTTGATGAATATGATGACTTGAATAAAAATTTTGAGAATTTAAAATCATCCTATGCTGAACTTGAAAAAGAATTTAAGAATTTTAAGGATGAATCTGAGAGCAAGACATATAGACTTAATTATACCAATCGAATCTTGGAGGATATGAATTCATTTTACAAACTCACTATAAGAGCTCTCGAGGATAATAGGAACCCCCCTAAACTTGAAGATTTTATAAATCCTAAATATTATCCTAAATTCATGAAATCCCTTAGAAGACAATCATATGAAAGAAAACATAGGAATATTTTTCCTAATGTTAAATGTAACAATTGTGGATTTTTGGGACATATATCTCACACCTGCACTTTAAAGATGAAACCTAATTTGATGTGGAGAACTAAGATGCATAAACCTAGACATATCATACATGCATCTGATTATAAATTTCATAAAGGTGAACCCAAACTAGTTTGGGTTCCCAGGTCTAACATTTGAGAATTTTGCAGGTATACTCTCACACAAGACCTCGTGAGAGTATATGGTACCTGGACAGCGGATGTTCAAAGCACATGACTGGAGATACTGCTCAATTCATAACGCTGGAAGCCAGGAGTGGAGGCAAGGTTACACTTGGAGATAATACCACAAAGAAAGTGGTTGGATCAGGTATGATTGGAAATTTGAAAAACTTTTTCATAGACAATGTTTTATTAGTTGAAGGCTTAAAACATAATTTGCTTAGCATAAGTCAGCTATGTGATAAGGGCTATAATGTAAAATTTTTACCTACTAGCTGCATAATTAGCCTAAATGGGAAAATTGTTTTAAATGGAAAAAGGGTAAACAATGTCTACATGCTAGATTTAAATTGTATTCAATCTCCTACTGCTTTTTGTTTGAAAACTGTTTCTGATGAATCATGGCTTTGGCATAGGAGACTTTGTCATTCTAGTATGAAAAATCTTAGAAGAATTACCCAAAAGAATTTGGTGAGAGGAATACCTAAACTAGACTTTACCAAGGACCATCTATGTGATGCATTTCAATTAGGAAAACAAGTGAAGTCCTCTTTTAAGTCTAATAAAGATCTTAGAACCAGTAAACCTTTAGAAATTCTTCACATGGATCTTTTTGGACCTGTAAGCACTATTAGTCTAGGAGGAAAGGTATATGAATTTGTTATAGTAGATGATTTTTCAAGATTCACCTGGGTTAAATTTCTTTTTCATAAGAGTGAATCATTTGAGGAATTTAGAAAATTTTCAACTTGGATACAAAGAAAACTAGGATGTGAAATAATTTCTATACAAAGTGATCATGGAGGAGAATTTGAAAATGAAAGATTTGAAGATTTCTGTAAAGAAAAGGGGATTGATCACAATTTTTCTGCACCTAGAACTCCTCAACAAAATGGAGTAGTTGAAAGAAAGAACAGAATATTAATAGAAGCCGCCCGAGCAATGTTAGCAGAATACTCGCTTCCTAGATATTTTTGGGCTGAGGCAGTTAGCACTGCATGCTATGTTCTGAATAGGGTGAATGTGAGATCAAATTTGAATAAAACACCATATGAGTTGCTAAAAGGAAGAACACCAAATTTGTCTCATTTGCATGTATTTGGTTGCAAGGTGTTCATACATAATAATGGAAAATCTGCCTTAGAAAAATTTGATCCAAAATCAGATGAAGGAATTTTTGTTGGATATTCAAGTGTTGGAAAATCTTATAGAGTATTCAACAAAAGAACTTTAGTCATTGAAGAAACCACACATGTTGTTTTTGATGAAAATGGAAACATGGAAGAGCCAAATGTTGTTGAAGAAGAAATTGAAGAAAACTCCCAAAAGATTGATAGATTAAATTTGGAAGAAAATGTGGAAGAAAATTTAGAAAGAGAAGACCCTTTGCCTAGAGATTTGAGATTTTCTAAAAACCACCCAAATGAATTGATTATAGGTGAACCAAGTGAGGGTGTTAGAACTAGGCGTGGATTAAACAAGGAAGTCAATCATTCAGCATTTATTTCAACTATTGAACCCACTAACATTGATCAAGCACTTTCAGATGAATTTTGGATATTGGCCATGCAAGAAGAGTTAAATCAATTTGTAAGAAATAAAGTTTGGAAACTAACTACAAGGCCAAAAGATCAAAGTGTTGTTGGAACCAAGTGGGTGTTCAAAAATAAAATGAATGACTCAGGAGTAGTCATTAGAAATAAGGCTAGATTAGTAGCTAAGGGGTATAATCAAATTGAAGGAATTGATTTTGAGGAAACTTTTGCCCCTGTAGCTAGACTTGAAGCAATTAGGGTTTTACTAGCCTTTGTCTGTTTTAAAGGTTTTAAATTGTTTCAAATGGATGTCAAAAGTGTCTTTTTAAATGGAGTAATTGAGGAAGATGTTTTTGTAGAACAACCTCCAGGTTTTGAAAATTCTAAATTTCCAAATCATGTTTTCAAATTAAAGAAGGCATTATATGGATTGAAACAGGCACCTAGGGCTTGGTATGAGAGGTTGAGCACCTTCCTACTTGAAAGATCTTTTGAAAAAGGAAGTGTGGATACAACTCTCTTTTTAAGGAAAATTGGAAAGGATATACTTATTGTTCAAATTTATGTGGATGACATCATCTTTGGATCTTCAAATAAACATCTTTGTGATGATTTTTCTAAAACAATGAGTAGTGAATTTGAAATGAGTCTAATGGGAGATTTAAATTACTTTCTAGGATTTAGCATTAAGCAACTTGAGGAAGGTACTTTTCTTAGTGAAACTAAATATATTAAGGACATCCTCAAAAAATATGAAATGGACAATGCTAAACCTGTTAGTACACCAATGAGTTCTTCAGTTCAGTTGGATAAGGACCTTAAGGGAAAATCTGATGATCAAAAAAAATTTAGAGGGATAATTGGATCTTTACTTTACTTGACTGCTAGCCGACGAGATATTATGTTCAGTGTTTGCTTATGTGCTAGATTTTAATCAGATCCAAAAGAATCACATTTGACAGCAGTGAAAAGGATTTTAAGATATCTACTAGGAACTCAAAACTTAGGAATTTAGTATCCTAAGTTTAGCTCTTCATTTGAAATTATTGGTTACTCAGATTCTGACTTTGCAGGCTGTAGAGTGGATAGGAAAAGCACTTCTGGAACATGTCAATTCATTGGAAATTCATTAGTTTCTTAGTCTAGTAGAAAATAAAATTCAGTGGCACTATCTACTGCAGAAGCAGAATACATTGCATTAGGAAGTTGTGTGGCACAAGTACTTTGGTTAAAATAACAATTAATTGATTTAGGATTAACTATAGGCATTATTCCAATTTATTGTGACAATACTAGTGCTATTTGCATTTCCAAAAATCCCATTCAACATTCTAGAACCAAACACATTGATATAAGGCATCATTTCATAAGGGATCATGTATCCAAGGGAGAAATTGAACTCATACATGTTTCAACTGAAAATCAACTTGCAGACATTTTTACAAAACCTTTAGCATTTGATACCTTCAGTACTTTAAGAACAAGGCTTGGTGTTATTGATTTGAATGCTTAAATAAAATGTCTTTGCAACATTGATATTTGTTTTGTTTTGTTTTTTGATTTTGTGCAATTTTGTGTGTTTTGAATGAATTGTTTTTGGATTTATGGTTTTGTTTTATGTTTTCTGTGTTTTTGAATATTTTGTTTGATTTTCTTATTTTAAAAATTCAAAATTAAAAATTTTTTTGGAGGAAATCGTCCAGGACGAAAAATGTTTTCGTACAGGACGATGTGTGAAGGAACAGTTTGCGCGAATTTAAACCGTTTTGAGAACAGTTTTTAATTAGATCGTCTGTACGATCTGATGATCGTGCAGGACGAATTTTTTTTCTCTCAAACGTCGCCACTCCACCATTAGTTCTTATATTTTTAAGCAAAAAGTTGAGATCACCAAGCACGACCTTGGTGCATTTTTAAACTTAAGAACTGAGGGATATAGAGCCCACACCCTAATGTCAGAAACCTCCTTCAAATGGTTTCAAATCAATAGGGTGATTAGAGAAATAGGCATAACCTATCATGTTGCTAGAGTCTCCGGTATGACCCAAGATGCCCGAATCATCCAGCATATCCTTAGATCCTCAATTATTCCTAAAGCTGGTGATAGGATTAACATTACTCCTCTCCTTTCTGTTCTAACCTTTTTAATCATGGAAAGACATCCTATTGACGAAGCCCAACTTATCATAGACCATATCTATGGGCTTTCAGAAATAGGACATGCAGATCAGAAGAGGAAGAAAAACATTTCATTAGGACACTTAATCACTTAGATTTTGGAAAAGAAATACAATATAGTGCATCCTGATGAAGAATACGAAGAGCCAGTTTACTATAATGATGCATCATTCAGATTGCTCTTCAAGGAGGAAAAAGAAAAAGAAAAAGCACATGCCAGTGCTTCAGAAGAGGAAGAAGAAGAAGGAGTGCAAGCTTCTGCTCCTCAATCAGATTACCAGAATCTGATTGAGAGATTTGATAGATTAGAGACTCACATTGATCAAAGGTTTGATCAATTTGATGCTCAACTTACGCAGCAGCAACAAGACATTGGTAATATTAGAAATGAAGTTCATGAAATTAATACCAATGTAATGTTGATGGCCTCCTACTTCAACCTTTTTGGCGGCATTCCTCCTCCTCCTCCAGAACAGTCGAAATGTTTTTATGTGTGTCTGTTGTATTTGTTTTTTATGTTTTTATCGTGTCTGTTTAATTGATAAGTGTTTGTGTTTATGTTGATTTTTTCTTTTTAAGTTCAATGTATTTTTTTTATGTAATCCGTTTCTTTAATATCAATGAAAGTTGTTATGTTTTTTTTTATTAGATTTGTTTTGAAATGTGGTTAATGTTTATGAATTTCATTAGTATTATTTAATCTACATAGTGCTTAAATTTGATTGTAATTTGAGATTATCTATATTAGAAAATCTAGACTTTCTGAATTTATAAGTTATTTATAACTTGTTGTAATTAGAACTTTTAAATTCATGTCTATTCATTTAGACTACATAAAAGTTAATATTACTATTGCAATTTAGATGTTTTCTTATTTTGTATTTCTATGCTCAAGTGATATTTATGCACCTAGAAATATTTGAAATTTTAGATTATAGATTTTGGAAAGAATTGGTCTAAATTACTCTTGAACATTGTACAAATGTACAAAAATCAAAAGGAATTCGCAAAGATTTGCAAAGTGAAAAAGAGGCACAAAATAAGCCCAACCAAGAAAAAATGCACAAAAATGTGCCCCAAATTTTTTGAAAAAGATGCACAAAGCACCACATGAGGTAATTCTCTTCTTTCCAAATTCGTTCAATCTCTTAATTCAAATTGATCTTATGTTCATTTATATTCTATTGAACTTTGAAATATAGAATTTTTATACATCTCTCTTGTAATGATTTTCTATAGTCAAATGTCTAAATTGAATCATGTCTTTGATAAATTCTTCTTACTTACAATGTTATATCACTTCTTAAATTTTATGAATTTCTATGATTGACCTAATATCTTTAGTTTAAAATTGCATACCCTATGTCAATCACAATTTAGATTAAATTTTAAAAATGAATTTCATATAATTACTTACATTTCTAGTCTATTTCTTCTTCACTTTTTGTTGCTGTCAAAAAGGGGGAGAAATTATTGTATTTTCTGTTTTGATTATTCTGTTTGCAAGTTTTTGACTTTGTAGTTGTTTGTGTTAAAATTTTTGAAAAACAAAAATTTTGTTCTTTATGCCTCATTTTAATGTACTCATCAATTCAGGGGGAGTTTAGGAGATAGGAAATTTGTTTAACTTGAAATCATACAAATAATAATTGTTTTGCCATCATCAAAAAGGGGGAGATTGTTAGAATAATTGCTATTTGAATGATTTATATTTATGCAACTTATGTAGTTTTGATGATTCCAAACATTATTGTTCAAATGTATAGTTATCTCCTAACAATTTTAGAAGATTTGTATTTGCTCTTGTGTGTACTAACATTTCAGGAAAATCAGACTCCAGACTACGATAACTTCAAATCAAATTCAACATGAGATATTTTGTTTATTTGAAGTTTGCATTTTCTTTGATTTAATTTTGAAAGGGAGTGATTGTAATTGAGTGAATAAAAAACTTACACACACACATAAGGAGATCATAAAATTTTATACTGATCGTACGGAATGATATTTATCGTACTGGACGATCCGTCAGTTATCTCTTATAGAGCACATGGAACGAATAGGAACTTGCTCGAAATTTTTTTTTCTAAGTCCTATTCGTCCAGGACAAAATTTATTATCGTCCCAGACGATGGGTTCTCTGTAAAATTTTCGTCCAGACGAATTTTATTATCGTACGAGGCGACCAGTCCTCTGGAAAATTTTCGTCCAGATGAAAATAAATATCGTACCGGACGATCAAGTCTCTGAAAAATTTTCGTTCATACGAAAATAAATTATCGTCCGTGGCGATTGGTTCTCTGGAAAATTTTCGTCCAGACGAAATAAATAATCGTCCAGGACGATCGGGTCTCTGGAAAATTTTCATCCAGACGAACATATTTTCGTCCAAACGATTAACCGACTTAGAACAGTTTTTAGCAGTTTCTAGAACCGACCTTGTAATAACCGTTCGTACTGGACGAACCTAGTTCGTACAGGACGATCATATGTACGAAGTTATTTCGTACACATATACAAATTGGGTCATTTCAGATCGTTTAAGTAAAATCGTCCAGGACGATCCAAGATCGTACAGGACGATCCACTGCGTACATAATTGGAAACTTGAAGTTTTTGGGCGGTTTTTCTTGTCTTTTATATAAATAGTCCAAATTAGACTTCCACCCAATCTTTTTGTCATTTGATCTTCGTGCCTCTTGAGAGAATAGCCAAGGAGAGAGTGGAAGAGAGCATTCAAAGGAGGATTCCTACCACTGGAGCGAGAAGGTTTCACTTGGATTACTAAGGTAAGAGTCTCTACTTGTGAAATTGGATTTCTTCACTCTTTTCCTTCTTCCTTCTAGATTCTTGTGAGAAGATCAGTCAAGGAGATCCGGTTCTCTGCTGACACTTGGAGAGTGTAAACAGCCGAAGGGTTCTCTTCCTACACTTGGAGAGTGTGAACAGCGAAAAGATTCTCTGCCTACACTTGGAGAGTGTGAACAGCCGTAGGGTTCTCTGCCCACACTAGGAGAGTGTAAAAGGACGACGGTTCTCTTTCAGCACTGTGGATTGTGTAAAAGGACGACGGTTCTCTGCCGCACCGGGTAGTGGTAAAAAGAGTGTGTTGTAAAGGCTTCTCCGCCTTGCTGTGGGTGCTAAAGGAGAGTCACTTTGTGGTATTAGTACAATACTCAGAGGGTGCCTCTGAGGAGTGGATGTAGGTCTGGTTATAGACCGAACCACTATAAATCTAGTGTCATTTACTTTATTGTTTTTACGTTTCCGCACTTTAAATTTTAGTTTTAACAACTCTGTGGTTGAAAAACATTTTTCTACAAACTTTAAAAGAAAATTTTATTTCGGTTCAACTTTATCATTAAGAGGGTTTAAAATTTTTAAAACTACCAATTCACCCCCCTCTTGGTAGCCGTGGGACATTTACTTAGGCTTAACAACCTAATTACTGGACTCAATAGATTGCTTCAGGGATGACCCTATATTATTTTGTTATGAATCTTTTTTATCGTCATTGTCTTCATTGGTGATGTGGTACATTGTGTTTTGGATCTTAATATCACTTCTTCATGGGCTTGGATTTTTCTAAGAAAAGATAAACCCTGTTTCTATTTTCTTTTAGCAACTTGCTCTCTCATTCATGCCGTACTGTCAGTCTAGAGTAGTTCTATGGATGCATTGACATTGCTTATACTTTCCACGGGGTCCCACCAGTTGGTGTGGGTGTTACCGCTGTGATCTTCAGATGATTGTTATACTTGGTGGCGAGTATAGCCCATCTCTACTTTGAGTTGTTTCCCTAGGTGTGTTGTATTACATCATACATCAAATGTTAGCATCAATTCTTTGAGAGCTTTGATTTTCTAGCAGAAAATTAGCTCCTAGCTTCTTTTGGCAACCTACTCTCCCATTCTTTCCCAACTCTTAGCTAGTAGATTAGTTCTATGGATGCGTTGGTGTTGCTTTCTCATCCCACAGGGTCCCATTAGTTTGTGTGGTTGTTACTATTATGATCTTATGATGATTGTTGATCCTATGTATAGTTATTGTTCTCAATGACAAGTGTGTCCCCTTGCTACCTCAATTTGTCTATGTATTTTTTTAATGGTACATTATGTCTCAGATGTTACCATCACCTCTTTGTGAGCTTTAGTTTTATAATAGAAGATAAGCTCCTTGGCTTCTTTAATAACATACTTCCCTTTTAGGACCCACCTCTTGGCTATTAGAGAGGTTCCTTAGATGTGTTGATATTGCTCTCACTTCTTATAGGGTCCTATCGGTTAGTATGGGTGCACCACAATAATTCCTTAATGATTATTTCTCCTCGATATAGTTTTGTTCTTTGTAGTGCGTCTGTCCCCTGGCTAATTTAGTTATTACTCACTCAGAATGATATCATCCCTCTCACACTCTATTGATGGCATATCTCTTTTTGTTACCCCTAGAGGCCTTAGTCTGATGCTTCTACTTTTAATGATTTTAGAGTTACTTAAGAAATTTTTCCAACATTTAGATACTCATGGCCACAATGACTTATCCTCTACTATGTTGGCTTGGGATTTCTTAGATAACTATTTCTTTAGAATTCTCCAATTTACCTTTTCTTTCCCCTCACATCCCTACCTAGGTGTGTCTTAGGTTATTATTAAGATGACTTTTTTTGTAGTTTCAATATTGTCAGGCATACATTAAATATTTTGACTCCTAACTCACTGCTTTGATATGGTCAAGTGAGTATTAAGCCGTTAACATTTACTATTTTGATATGGTCAGGAAAATGTTGAACTTCTCTTGGTTGTATGCCTGGCAGAGTCCTAAGGAGTCATACTTTACCACCTCTTCATTCCCCCTATTTTATACCTTGAGTTAAGGGGTTTGTTGAGCTTTCTTTCACTATTTTGATACGGCAGGTTAACATTGAGTTGTCTACATTAACTATTTTGATATGGTTAGGTGAATGTATGACTCTTTTTCTAATTGTCTTGCTATTTTGATATGGTTAGGCAGATATCAGATTTTTTTGACTTCTTTATTTACTATTTCGATATGATCAGAAAAGTATTGAGTCACCCCCATTCACTATTTTGATATGGTCATGTGAATACGGTATTCTTCCACCTTCTATTCTATTATTTTGATTTCGTTAGGAAGGTAATTGGTTTACTTTTAACCCTTGCTTTTTATTTATTCATTGATTCGATGTTGTTAGGTGAATATTGAGTCACCCCACACTATTTCTATATGGTCAGGTGAATGCATGATCCTTCCACCTTCTATTATGCTATTTCAATATGGTCAAGAAGATAGTTGGTTTTACTTTTCCCTTTTGCTCTTTGTTTCACTATTTTAACATGGTCAGGTGAACATCAAACTATCTACATTCACTATTTCAATATGGTCAGGTGAATGTGAGACCCTTTATCTTTGCTTTCCAGCTCTATCCTGTCCTTATAAAATGGTAAGGCAGATAGATGATCTACCCACCTCCCTTTCTTTGATGATCCCACATGTGCGCCTTACCTTACTTTTCTTATCACATTTAGTCAATGTCAAAATGCACGGTTCACTAGTTGTTTGCCACCCATATTGGGGGTCTATTTGTTGACATTGGTTTTCACCTAAATCCTAGGTCAAGGGGGGTTGACTTGGTAAAATTGACCAAGCCATACCGCAAGACCTCTTCATTTAGGTTTAGTGGGTCAAATCAAGTATGTTGATCCTAGACCCAAGTCTTGGGTCAATCGGGTTGACCGGGTTAACCTAGGTTGACCAAGTCAACCTAGGTTGACCCTTTTAGCCCAAATCCTCCCTATTTTGATTCAAATCAATTCCAAACTCCCTTGGCTCAACCCCTCACCCACTTAGACTTATTTGACTATGTTGACTAGGTCAACTCCTGGCTTGGTCAACTCAAGTCTTTTTTGGTCAAACTTGACCTATTTAAGTCAAAATCGCCTTTTTTTTTTGCATTTAAATCCATCCTAATCCTCCCTTGACCCAAACCACGGCCAAATGGGATTATTTCCTTTATAATTATCCCTAAGAGAATTCCTAGCTGTCGATCAAAAGTCTAGGACTATAAATAAGGTCGTTAGGGCTTCATTGTGAAGATCTTAATTTTGCTCTTAGCATAGACTCTCCAAGCCTGAGATATTTTTTGTGTGGGCTCCCTTAGTCTCCCTCCACCTTTCCCAAGCCAAACCCACTAGTCCAAGCTCGCTAGGGCAAAATTTCTGGCATATCGAGCCTAAGATCCTTCCAAGTGAGTTTTCATTCGATCCATAGCATTTTGAAATGCGGTTTATTCTACAAAAAGGAGCATTGACAATCTACAAGTGCAACGAGCCTAAGATATCCTGAATCCATCCATTATATTAGGTAAAATCTTCAAACCTAGTCTAGAGCACTTAGAGCTAAATAACTTTTTATATACTGCATTTCTGACTTTAATTTTTGTCCCCCATGAATGTTCTTCATGTGAACACTCTATGATTAAAATTTGATGTGATTTGGTTCTCCCAATCATGAGAATGAGGAAAAATATCATCCTAGGGGCCTGTGTCTGATGTTGATCACTATCAATGGTCATGATCTTGCCATTTTGTAGTTTGAATCGACTGTAGAACTTGATCCCGCGGCTCTGCTCTCTATCTGATGAGATCAAGGCCATCCATTTCATGCCACGAAAGTTCAGATGGCCTCATACCCGCATCTGATGTGGTTAAGTCTTGGGCGCTAATTCTTGCACCGTGGCAATCATTTCTAATGATTTTTATATAGTTTAAGGGGCCAATTTTGGCTTGGCACGTAGCCGCCACTATTGAATTAGTTGTCTAATTGAATTTTAATTAATTTTAATTCTTTTTTAATAAGATTTGTTTAAATAATTATTTAAAATTATTGTTAAATCTAAATTTTTTTAATAATATATCAAACTCTTTAGAATTTAGTCCCTAATCTAAGAAAATTAAAAGCCCCTTAATAATGCCTTAATTTGAACATTAATATAATTTTGATTAAAAATCACATTTTTAATTAAATTAAATAATTAAAAATTATTGAAAATTCCAAAATTTTTTGAAACCCTTGGAAACTCTTCATTGGGTTATTCTTGAACTTCAAAGGTGATTCCAAGATGTTTTGGGCTAATTTGGATCAGAATCCCTAAAACACCCTTATTTAGGCAATTTTAATAATTCATTAAATACCCAAACTTTGAAAAATCATAACTTTGCATAGAAAACTCTAAATCCAGCAAACTCAAAGTCTAATTACTTCTTATAAGGTCTAATATTTAATAAAAATGTTAAGATCCCAAAACCTAGATTATATCTAAAAGTCACTTTTGGACCCCTTTGACCTTGGAGATATCATTACTCCGGACCTTCTAAAATTCGTTAACTCAACCTAAACTTCAAAGAATACTACCTTAAGCATTAAATTAGACTAACTAATTAAATTAATTAAAGTCGACCTTAAGACAATAATACTTACACTTTAATTAAAAATCCCCTTTTGACCTTCAAAAAACTAGATAAAAAATAACTTGAACTAATCACCCGAAATAGGATATATTCGATACCACACACCCTACTACACACATACGGAATTGTTTGTTAGGACACAACCTCTTGCTATAGGTTAGGGCGGTGTTTCCTTTCTACTTATTTGATGTAACACTCTACATGTGGTAGATGTGCTGGTTGCTTTGATTTTCTATGATGATTACTATGATAATGAGCTTTATTTATGTATTATTTATGATGTGATGTACGATAGATTACCCATAGGTTATGGGCGATCTTGATACTTATGATGTTTTTTATAGGTGGCTATGCTCATACAACACTAATAAAGGGGGGCTAAAATAAATAAATCTTGTATATAATTCCTACAGGTGCTTCATCTGCTTACCCGAAAATAAATAAGAGCAAGGCCAAGTGTGGTCAGCATGAGTACTTTTATTTCTATATATAAATACTTGAGATATTTTATTTTAACTAATTAAGATAACCATGTTGGAGAGTCTAGAAATTTTTTTATGATGTAATTATATTTGATGTATCAAGTTGTGAAAGCCTTTAAAGACAAGACATTTAAAACTTAAGGGATCCAAAGGGAAAAGAAAACCCCTCGCGAGAAATTTCTTTTCATTTGGATGAATCATAAGAGGATCGATGGAAGGTGATCCGTAGATGGACTTGAAGATAACGATTAGGATAAAATGCCTTATTTTTTAAGACTTACAACATTCTGTAGGATTATAATACAAGTTATTGTTGGTGGGGCTTGGCCAACATTTCATTTTTGTAGACCCTGGATTGTACTTTCTATGGCACTTTACATGGACTTTCTTTTTTACTCTGGTTGATATTTATATTTATTTGATTACTTTGCATACACAATACAAATTGCCTGTTTTTTATAGGTTTCTTTCTTGTATATATGTGCTTGATTTTGCTATGCTCTTTAGGGATAAAACTTTTTCTACTCGTAATAAAATTTAAAATTCTAAGAATTAAAAAAAAGAAAGCTAACGACCTAGGGAATAGCTTGAAGTTGTTCAGGGTCACATACATCTTAATGCATTCTTCTATTTTCTTGCTTTAAGACCCTTTCTTTCCTGTTGGTAGAGTTCAGATAATTCAAGCTATGAGGATGAGGTGCTAAACCCGAGGAAGCTTAGTCTTATAAAAAGTTATTTTTAAACCTTTTTAAAATTTCATGCATTCGTGATTTGGAGACTTCAAATAGCTTGCATTGCATTAGAAATTAAATAAAATTAAAAATTTAATTATATTAGTTTTAGGAGCATAATACCCTTCATAAGTATAAGCCACTTAATAACCTCTCTAAATGTCAACCTTAATTTTCAAAAACCTAGACACCTACCCATTTTTCATAAAGACCAGACAACATGAATTTTATATGACTAATTGGTTAGTTAGCTTTTATTTTCAATTAGGATATAAGTCCATAATGCACCACCTAGGACACATGTGTTAGTATTCTGTGTAGAACATTAAACCCACTAAAGGTTTAGGGTTCAATGCTACTATTATCAGTGTCTCGTAGTATGCCTCATCTGTTGGGTAATTCCTCAATCCTTCAGAGGCTTTAAATCCCACCTATCTGCATTACATGGATGACGCCACTTTTAACTTTCTCTCTTATATGCTCCGAGTGTAGTATTATCTTTTCTCCAATTTCTTTTCACTATCTTAGTAATTCCGGATGGTGATGTGAGCCGCACATGCTGACTAAGCCAAGATGAACATTTCCTTCCCTTTGAATATGAAGTTCTTAGGCTCCTCCCCATGTGCCAATCTTATTTGAGTGAATATTATAGGATCCTTAATAGAGAGTCTTCTTAGGCTCTAGCATAAGATGTAATTAACCATGAGGGCTTGCACCCGTAGGAAATTGAATCCTACATCAAATAAATCTTGCTCGAGCTGATATATCGAGTGGGGAAAATCTTGTGACTCTAATCAGGTTTTATATATTATTACTCATCGAGGTGCATAGGAAAAAGTCGCTATCCTCAATGGTTAATTGTATGTATGATCTAATCTGCCCTCCCATTTTCCCTCTTGTGAAGTGTGCAAAAGCATGCAATCAATTTGTCCTATGGAATAAAGTGATCATACCCTCTATACTTTGTCCCCCACCAAGCAGTGTCCATTCGGAGGACCATAATGCCCATTATGCTATTGAGCAAGCCCAAAGAAACTCCTGCAAAGTCTTTCTAACACCCTTTAACTAGGAAGTTCTAAAGATAATTTATAGAATTAGTCTATAGTTGATCTTAGGGGTGTCAATACTTACCCAACCCAAAATACACCCCATGCAAAATGGGCCAAATTTTGATTCAATATACTATCCCATTTATAAAATTGAGTTGGGTTCAGGTTGACTTGAAAACTCAAAGGTGACCCAAATGCAACCCACTTTTTATTAAAACCTAGGTTTAAATCTCATGCTTTGGTGGTTTGATGGCAGGCTCATTTTATTGTTCTCTCTTATTCTCTTCTCAACTTCATATGTTTCATATCTATTTACTTCTTGGCTCCTTCTCATTTTCTCTTTGTAGGATTTTGCTCATCATAGAGGATCAAAACTAGGATGATCGTATAATGGGGGTAGAAATTGGCCTATTACAGAGGATCGAAACTAGGATGGTGCAATGAAGGGTATACTCTGCCACTAGTGAGTGATTGTGTGATGGAGGTTAGAATTAACCCATCATAAAGGATCAAAACTAGGATGATCATATAATGGGGGTAAGAATTGGCCAATTATAGAGGATCAAAACTAGATGGTCATATGATGGGGAAAATAATACGCCCATAATAAAGGGACGAGGATTGACCATATGATGGAGAAAATAATACGCCCATTATAGAGGGTCGAAGACCAAGTGATTGGGAAAATAATATGCCCATCACCATGATCGCAGTTGGATGGTCATATAATGGGGAAAATAATACGCCCATTATAGAGGGTCAAAGATCAGGTGATGGGGAAGATAATACGCCCACCACCATGATTGAAGTTAGATGGTCATACGATGGGAAAAATAATACACCCATTATAGAGGACCAAATATGATCATATGATGGGGAATATAATATGCTCATCATAGAGGGTTGAAATCAGGTGCTAGGGAAGATAATACGCCATCCACCATGATTAAAGATGGTGTGAAACTAGGATGGTGCCACAGAGGGTATACTCCACCACTACTGATTCTAATTTTGAGGGATGGTATCACCTAACCCAAATGAAATTAAAAGTAGAAGGAAGAACTAGGTTGGTGTCACAAAGGGTGCTATCCACCACTAGTGATTCCAATCCTAAGGGAAGACATTACCTAACCCATAGAAAAGGAAAGGTAGAAGGTAGAACTAGGATGGTTCCGCAAAGGGCATTTTCCACCACTAGTGACTAAAATCCTAAGGGAAGGCTTCGCCTAACCCAAAGGAAAGGAAAGGTAGAAGGTAGAACTAGGATGGTGCTGCAAATGGTGTTATCCACCACTAGTGATTTCCATCCTAAGGGAAGGCATCTAATAACCCAAAGGAGAGGAAAGGTAGAAGGTAGAATTAGGATGGTGCCACAAAAGGTGTAATCCATCACTAGTGACTCCAATCCTAATGGAAGACATAACCTAACCAAAAGGAAAGGAAAGGTAGAAGGTAGAACTAGGATGGTGCTGCAATGGGTGTTATCCACCACTAGTGATTCCAATACTAAGGGAATGCATCACCTAACCCAAAGGAGAGGAAAGTTAGAAGGTACAAATAGGTTGGTGATATAAAGGGTGTAAATCCACCACTAGTGGCTCCATTCCTAATGGAAGGCATTACCTAAACCTAAGGAAAGGAAAGGTAGAAAGTAGAACTAGGGTGGTTCCATAAAGGGTGTTCTCCATCACTAGTGATTCCAATCTTAAGGGAAGGCATCATCTAACCCAAAGGAGGGACATGTAGAAGGTAGAACTTGGATAGTGCCACAAAGGGCATTATCTACCACTAGTGATTTCAATCCTAATAAATGCATCACCTAACCCAAAGGAGAAGAAAAGGTAGAAGGTAGAACTAGGATTGTGAAATAATGGGCAATATCAACCACTAGTAACTCCAATTCTAAGGGAAGGCATCACCTAACCCAAAGGAAAGGAAAGGTAGGTGGTAGAACTAGAATGGTGCCGCAAAGGGTGTTATCTACCACTAGTGATTCCAATCCTAAGGGAAGGCATCACTTAACCCAAAGGAGAGAAAAGATAAAAGAAATAACTAAGAAGGTGCCACAAAGGGCGTTATCCACCAATAGTGACTCCAATCCTAAGAGAAAGCATCCCCTAACCCAAAGGAAAGGGGTATCCCCTAACCTAACGGATTTAATTATGAATTGTATTTTAGATCCAAAATTTTGTTTATTGATTAATGGGAATAAATCAAACTGGACTGAAGCTAAAAGTGGGTTTAGACAAGGATGTCCTCTATCCCCATTTCTTTTTATTTTATGTTCACAAGTACTATCGGATGCTATCTATCAAAGTGGAAAGAAGATTGGTATTCAAATTACTTCTAAAGCTCCAAGAGTATCTCATTTGCTCTATGTGGATGATATACTAATTCGTTCTGAAGCCAACTTGAAGAAGATCAAGAAAATAAAAAAGACTTTGAACAACTATTGCAATTGGACAGGACAAAGGATTAATTTCAAAAAATCTATGATTGTGTTTGGCAAAACAGTGAATCAAAGGAGAAAGAAAGAGATTGGAAATGTCTTAAAATTTAGTTCTGCTATAGAAATGAATTATCTTGGCATTAACCTTACACTAAGGAGGATGGTAAGCTCTGATTATAAAAAACTGATAGAAGTTACTTTAAATAAGCTGAATATATGGGGAAAGAATTTTATCTCATTGAAAGGTAAAATGGTCTTATTGAAATCAGCTTTCTTATCTATTCTTATTCTCCTATCAACTCTATCCTTGGTACCTTTGGGAATCTTAAAGGAATTTGACAAGATGTGTAGAGCTTTCTTATGGAATAAGAAGAATGGGAATTCAAGTTTGCATTATGTATCTTGGAAGGAGCTTTGTAAACCAAAACAAAAAGGAGGAAGAGGTCTCTTTTCAGCGGTTGAAAAGTGGGTCATCTTAGAGCCAAGTTTGCTTGGGAATTCTATATGAAGCCGGAATCTTTACTCAATTGTATTCTTAAAGAAAGATATGGAGATGACTTATGGAAGAATCTGGAGACAAAAAGATGTTCTTCTTCTTAGAGATTAATTTGTAATGTAGCTAAATTTCTTACCAGCATTGTTAGATGGAAAATCTACAATGGAATTTCTATTAACTGGATGAAAGATGCTTGGATTTTGGATAGGAATTTATCCAATTGGCCTACTTTTGTTAGCAACATGGAGAATAACAACTTCAAGCTAGAATTGTTTTTGAAGGACGGAGAATGGAACCTGGAACGCCTTCAAATGTTCTTTGGTAAGGATCTAATTGATCTCATTTTAAAAATTCCCATTTTTTTAAATCAAGGAGCGGATCAAATTGAATTGAAGAAGAAAGCACCTGGTTGTTCAATAGAAGCTATGTCTCAGGCTTATTTCTATGAAGAAGATACAAACTGTGAATTGTGGAAGTGATTAAAGACTGTTAAGCTTAGACCAAAGGTTGAGTTGTTTTGGTGGAGAATGTATAAGAAAGCCATCCCAAGCTTCAAATTCTTATTTCACAGAAAGTTAATTTCTTTCACAGGCTGTCCAAGAGGATGCAAAAAAGATGAAGATAATAATCACATTGCTGGAGAATGTGATAAACTAAAGAAGGTTATTTTTTGGCTCAACAAATGGGGATTTCAAGTTCCACAATTTGTTTGCTTTCATGAATGTTTAAAAGAATTGGAGAAAATGTCTTGTAAGAATCCTTTGGTGGTTAACATCTATTGAAATGCGGTCTTTCTTGTATGGAAAAGCAGGAATATATTAATCCATGAAGGAAGGGATGATAATGATCATTATACTGCAGTTAATTCTATATCTATGGCTGCTATAACACTGGTGATTAATGTCCAAACGGAAAACTGGGATGTCAATCAGCATATGCTATTTTCTTCTTGGCGTCCTCCTCCACCCGGATGGATAAAAATTACTGTGGATGCATCATTAAATAATAATTATTTAGCTAGAATTGTCGGAGTATGTAAAGATGAAAAAGGAAGGCTTTTAGTTTCTTTTGGGAATCAATTAATGCATTGGGACATTGGAGAATTGGAACTATAAGCGGTACTCATGATTAAAGATGTAGTACAAGATTGGATGATGGAAGCTCAAGGAGTGATTATTGAAGGAGATAACTTCAACATCTTCAAGATTCTTCAACAAGCTTTGAGGAAATTTAAAACAAAAGGAATAATTGAAGATAAGTTTTCCTTCATTTTATATTTTATTTAAGTTTCTTTTAGTTTTACTACTAGAAATTGCAATAAATTAGCAGATTGTTGCGCTAATTTAGCTTTAAGAAAAGTTTTATTTGGAATGATCTAACTAACAATGAAATTCCTCATTCATTCGCTCATATATTGAAGGATGAATTTAATTTGTTAGATCGTTAGTTGTAATAACTTCTTTTTTTATTAGTTATTAATGCATTGACTCATTTCTTCAAAAAAAAAAAAAAACCTAAAGGAAAGGAAAGGTAGAAGATAGAACTAGGATGGTGCCGCAAAGGGTGTTATCCACCACTAGTGATTCCAATCATAAGGGAAGGCATCACCTAACCCATGTTGCAAATCTATTTTTATGACTTATATTTTGATGATTGACAAACACTATTGATTCTCTTGGACTGCCTGTTACTTCTAACTTTTTCAGGAATCGAAGATCGGACGAACAAACGAAGCCAATTCAAGGTTGCGTAGGTTTAGGGTTAAGTTATTCTGTACATTGTTTTTTCTCTTCTTGAGTCTATTTCTAATGTTCAAGAGACTGATACAAAGTAACCCTACACACACACACTTGAGAGACTTAGAATTTCTGTTTTTACTCATATCGGCCAGGACGATAATTACATCGTCCTAGACAATCAGGCTTAAAACAAAAAGTCTAAATAAGGATTCTTAATTAAGGCAGCCGTCATTAACAGATCATCCTGGATGATACGTGTATCGGCCAGGATGATATGCTCAAAACAGAAAGAAGTTGCCGCTATAGACAATTAAGGTATACTGTATTTTTTAACATAATCGGCCACGACGATCATTGCTCGGCCTGGACGATATTCATAAATTATGTCTTAATTGATCAAGAAATCAAGGGAGTAATTAAGGATGATTGATATGATCATATCATCCTAGATGATCGCAGGATTGGCCAGGATGATCTATTCAAAAATCTTAGTTTCTTCAGGATGATAAATATCGGCCAGCTCGTATTCAGGGCGATGCTCTGGAAGATTTTCCTCTGATTTGAACTGATCGGCCGGGACGATCGTGAGATCGGCCTGGATGATCAAGCCAATTTTAAATCGTCCAGTTTGCATTCAGGGAGATGCTCTGGCCGATCTTCTGAGTTTTGTACTGATCGGCCAGGCCGATGTCCATATCGGCCTGGACGATATAGTCGGCAACTTGCATTTAATGAGCTCCTTTGAAGCTCTTCTATTTAAGAGCTCTTGTTCAACATTTTGAACAATCTTTTGTTGCTGCCTTGACTTGAGAAGGCCTTGAGGATAGAAAGAGAGAGAGAGAGAGAGAGAGAGAGAGAGAGAGACAGAGAGAGAGAGAGAGAGAGAGAGAGAGAGAGAGAGAGAGAGAGAGAGGATCTTGTGGAGGGGAGCTTGTGTGGGGATTCACAAGGGTGCTTCAAGGATCGCTCTGCTTCTTCTTCATCTAGAGTTTCTTGTCTGTGGAAGGGTCGGTACAGGTAAGGTTTTCAGCACTAGATTGTGGTTCTCTGCCAGCTTCAGAAGGAAGCAAAAGGAGATAGGTTCTCTGCCTTGTCGGGGTGGCAAAAAGGACTTCTTTGTGAGGGCTTCTCCGCCTAGCCTTGGGGGCTAAAGGAGAGACACATTTTATAGTGCAATACTTGGAGGGTGCCTCCAAGGAGTGGACGTAGGTCAAGTTGACCGAACCACTATAAATTTTCTTGTTATTGTTTTCTTGCTTCCGCACTTTAATTTTCGCATTATTTTTGTCTTGTGGTGTGATTTGATTTTGGTTTGTGATCTTGTTGCTTTTGTTGAAAAGAATTTTTGAAAATACCAATTCACCCCCCCCCCCCCCTCTTGGTTAGCTTGGGCCAGTTCTATAGGACTTAACATCCCTAACGAACATTCAAGTGGTATCAGAGCGGGATTAAAAAATTTTAAGTTTGAAAACTTTTATACTTTGATCCATGGCTAACCTTGGGAATCGTAACACTATGGAAGGATATTTTCTATTACCCGACCACCCCTGTTCGATAACCTACCTTTTTATTTTTGGAAAACCCGCATGTCAATATTTTTATAATCTACGAATTTTCGCATGTGGATTCTTATCAAAGAAGGTTTTTCTCCACCTTATCGTGAAATTAATGGTGTTAAAACTAAAGTTGTTTTTACTGAATCGACTTTCGATGAATGAGATTTAGCTCAATTGAATGCTAAATGTTTGAATTGTTTTTTCTGTGCTTTAAAATCTGAGGATTACATGCGTGACTCCACTTGCAAAACTGGTAAAAAAATTTGGGACAAATTGTGTATCACCTATGAAGGCACTAATGAAGTTAAACAATCCCGTTTGAATATTCTCTTACATGACTACGAACTTTTTCATATGAAACCTCATAAATCAATTTCTAACATGTATACTAGGTTTACTCAGATAGTTACTTCACTGCATGCATTAGGAAAAGAACTTTCAAACTATGAAAAAGTAAACAAGAATTTGAGATGCTTGCCTTCGTCATATGATGCTAAAATCACTGCAATCACTGAATCTAAGGATTTGAACACTTATTCTATTGATAACTTACTTGGCTCACTCATTGCTTACGAGCAAGGGGTGAATCAAAGAAATCTTGATGCAGGTGAGAAAAAGAAGGAGAAAATAGTTGCACTGAAGGCGCATAAATTAGATTCTGAATCTTCCAGGTCTGAAAGCGATGAAGTTGCCTTCATCACAAGGCAATTCAAAAGCTTTCTAAGGAAGAAGCAAAAACATCATTGGAGAAAAGGTAAGGATCATAAATATTCTAAAGAATCTTCTGATGTCGTTTGTTATGAATGTAAGAAACCAGGACATGTGAGAACTGATTTCCCTACATTTAAAGATCACTCAAGCAAAGGAAAGGGTGAGGAGAAACCAAAGCTAAGGAAGGACAAGATGAGAGTACAAAAATATTTTGGGCAGATTCGGCATCGGACTTATCGGAGACGGAACCAGAAGATGAGACATCAAAATTGTGCTTGATGGCAGATGTCAATTATTATCAAGAAGAGGTATGTGAACTTTCCTACGATCAACTATTTGAAGTTTCAGAAAAAATTCATGCATCATATAGGAAATTAAAGAAAATACATGCTAGCTTGAAATTAGAATTTTTGAACCTACAAAAAGAGCATGAAATTTTAACTAAAGACCATCAAATGATTGATTCAAATCACATGACCTTACTTAATGAATTTGATGAGTTAAATAAAAATCATTGCGAATTAGTTGAAAAGCATGATGCATTAAAAGTTTCACACACATCACTTGAATCTGATTTTAAGAAGTCTAAAGAGATGGAGAAAAATTTGAGGATTGAAAATGAGGTCTTAAAAAGTACAAATTTGAAGATTCAAAATGAATTAGAAACATGTAAGAAAACTAGGATGAAACATAATTTTGATCAATTGCCAAAACCTAGGAAGAGGCATTATAACTCAAACCACTTAAGAAATCCTTTTCCTGGAGTTAGATGTTTTTCATGTGGCATGCTAGGGCACATCTCACATACTTGCACAGTTCACCATAGTACACATTGGGTGTGGAGACCTAAGGAGGATGATCCACAGCATACCACATATGCATTGCATTATACTCTTCATAAGAAGGAACCTAAACCTGCTTGGGTTTCTAAATCTAACATTTGATAATTTTGCATGAGGGCTCTCATAAAAGGCCTCGTGAGAGTATGTGGTACCTGGACAGTGGATACTCTCGTCATATGACTGGTGATGCCAACCAGTTTGTTGTACTAGAGTCTAGGACTGGAGGCAAGGTTACTCTTGGAGAGAACACCACCAAGAAGGTGGTAGGCACAGGTATAATTGGTAATTCCAAGAACCTTATGATTGAAAATATTTTTCTTGTAGATGGATTGAAGCACAACTTGCTCAGCAATAGTCAACTTTGTGATAAAGGCTTCATCGTATAATTCTTTGCAAATTCATACATTGTAAGTTTAAGCAACAACACTATTTTGCAGGGAAAGATGATCAACAACGTCTACATGCTTGATTTAAATAACATTGAATGTGCTACTTCATTTTGCTTAAAAATAGTGATTGATGATTCATGGTTGTGGCACCAGAGACTTTTTCATGCAAGTATGAAAACCCTTAGGAAAGTGACCCAAAAAGACCTAGTTAGAGGTGTCCCCAAACTCAAGTTTTCAAAAGACCACCTTTGTGATGTCTGTCAACTAGGAAAGTAAGTCCACTCCACCTTTCACCCCATTAAGAACATTAGCACCTCTAGACCTTTAGAAGTCCTTCACATGAATTTGTTTGGACCCATCTGCACTGCCAGCTTGGGAGGGAAAGTCTATGGATTTGTGATTGTTGATGACTACTTGAGGTCCACTTGGACTAGATTTCTTTCTCATAAAAATGAGTCTTTTGAGGAGTTTAAAATATTTTCTACTTGGATTCAGAAAAAGCTAGGTTGTGATATTTTGACAATCCATAGTGATCATGGGGGAGAGTTTGAGAATGAAATATTTAGTGATTTTTATGAGGACAAGGGTATTAGCCACAATGTTTCAGCTCCTAGGACCCCTCAGAAGAATGGGGTAGCTGAAAGGAAGAACCAGAACTTGGTGAGGACAAGGGGATTAGCCACAATTTTTCAGCTCCTAGGACCCCTCAGTAGAATGGGGTAGCTGAAAGGAAGAACCGGACCTTGGTGGAAGCCGCTAGAACCATGCTTGCTGAGTATTCACTTCCAAAATACTTTTGGGCTGAAGTGGTTAACACAGTTTGTTATGTGTTGAATAGGGTAAATATTAGAGCCAAATTAGAAAAGACACCCTATGAGATCCTTAAGGGTAGGACACCCAATCTTTCCCACCTTCATGTCTTTGGTTGTAAGGTTTTTATTTACAACAATGAAAAGTCTCACTTGGGAAAATTTGATCCTAAATCTGATGAAGGAGTATTCTTGGGATATTCTAGTGTTGGGAAGTCTTTTAGGGTGTTTAACAAGAGAACTTTAATTATGGAAGAGACAATCCATGTAGTATTTGATGAGTCTGATCCTAAGAAATATGGAGTTGAGAATGATGATGAGATTGGAGAGATTACTAGTGGAGTAGAAAAGTTGGGGAAGGGGGTAGAACACCAAAGTAATGAAGGAGTAGGAGAAGTCACCCAAGGAGTAGAAAATATTGATTTGGATGAAAGGGTTGGACCTTCTCACACTTTGCCTAGAGATTGGAGATACTCTACATGTCACCCCAAAGATTTGATCTTAGGAGACCCTTCTAGTGGAGTTAAGACTAGACATGGACTTAGGAAGGAGGTGAACCACTCTGCCTTTATCTCAATGACTGAACCTACCACCATTAACCAAGCCCTTACTGATGAGTTTTGGATTTTAGCAATGCAAGAAGAATTGAATCAATTTGTAAGGAATGATGTTTGGGAGCTTGTAGAAAGACCTAAGGGACAAAGTGTAGTTGAGACAAAGTGGGTCTTTAAGAACAAGATGAATGATTCAGGAGTAGTGGTTAAGAATAAAGCAAGATTGGTGGCTAAGGGGTATAACCAAATATAAGGGATAGACTTTGAGGAGACTTTTTCCCCTGTAGCTAGATTGGAAGCCATTAGAGTGCTATTAGTCTTTGTCTGTTATAAAGGATTTAAGTTTTTTCAAATGGATGTCAAGAGTGCCTTTTTATATGAGGAAATAAAAGAAGATGTGTTTGTAGAGCAACCCCCAGGTTTTGAGAGTTCCCAATTTCCAAATCATATTTTAAAATTAAAAAAGGCTTTGTATGGGTTAAAGCAGGCACCAAGAGCTTGGTATGAGAGGCTTAGCACATTCTTACTAGAGAGGGAATTTGTCAAGGGGAGCGTAGACACCACCCTTTTTCTTAGGAGAGTTGGAGAAGATTTACTCATTGTTCAGATTTATGTTGATAATATACTCTTTGGATCTTCTAATAAAAAAATTGTGTGATGATTTTTCTAAAAGAATGAGTAGAGAGTTTGAGATGAGTTTGATGGGAGAGTTGTCCTACTTTTTGGGGTTTAGCATAAAACAATTGGAGGATGGAACCTTTTTAAATCAAACAAAATACATAAAGGACATTTTGAAGAAGTATGAGATGGACAAAGCTAAGCCAATTAACACTCCCATGACTTCTAGTGCTCCATTAGATAAGGACCCAAGTGGTAAATCTGTTGATCAGAAGAAGTATAGAGGCATGATTGGATCTTTACTTTACTTGACTGCGAGCCAACCTGATATTATGTTTAGTGTTTGCCTTTGTGCTAGTTTTCAAGCTGACCCTAAGGAATCCCACATGACTGCTGTTAAGAGAATTTTTAGATACCATTTGGGGACACAAGGCTTAGGGATTTGGTACCCTAGACACAACACTTCTTTTAAGATTATTAGTTTTTCTGACTCTGATTTTGCAGGATGCAAGGTGGATAGAAAAAGCACTTCAGGAACTTGTCAATTCATTAGACAGTATTTGGTCTCTTGGTCTAGTAGGAAGCAAAACTCTTTTGCACTTTCCACTGCTGAAGCTGAGTACATCGCTCTTGGAAGTTATGTGGCCCAAGTCCTTTGGTTGAAACAACAGGTATTGGATTTAGGATTACCTATAGGCACCATCTCAATCTTTTGTGATAACACTAGTGTCATATGCATCTCTAAGAATCCTATCCAACATTCAAGGACTAAGCACATTGATATTAGGCATCACTTCATTAGAGATCATGTGACTAAGGGAGACATTGAGTTACACCATATAACAACTGAAAATCAATTGGCTGACATCTTTACTAAACCACTGGCCTTTGACACTTTTAGTTCTTTAAGGACCAGATTGGGTGTGATTGACATAAATGCATGAAACTTGATGTTTTAGTTACTTTCATTTGCTTTTGTTTTTTTTTCTCTTAGTTTTTGGTGTGTTTTATTTTTTTTTTCTTTTCTTTCCCTCTTACTTAGTTTTTCAAAATCATCGTTGAAATGATAACATATTCCATGCCCTTGTTTTTGAAAATTTGTAGTCAATGTATTTTTCATCTCTTAATCTCTTAGATGGTAAAAATATTTTGTGATTGTGTCTCTTTCTCTAACCGATTTTAGTGGCATAGTTTTTTTTTTCTGATCAAAAATCTATTTCAAATTAAAGAATGTGTATGAAATTAAGATTTTTTTCTTAAGCTTACTTAAGCAAATCTATCTTATATTTATAATATTTAAAGTTTTTTTGTCACATCAAGACCCCTTGTTACTCTTGTCTTTGATTATTGATTCTGCTTGTGGTAATTCTTCCTTATGTTAGAGAGAGAGCTCTTTTTCTCTAATATTTAAGAAGATATACTCACAACTAAGAATTTTTTTTAAGAGGTTATAAAAGAGAATATAGCTTGTAAAAATAAAAAAAAAATAAAATATTTTTTGCCAATGATGCCAACAAAAGAAGCGCAAAGACGCCAAAATTGAAAATCTATAAAAAGATGCGCAAAGCGCCACTCAATTGACAAGAGGCATAAAATGATCCCACTCAAAAGCAAGCTATTCTCTGTTTTTAAATCTTTTAGAACTTAGAAGTTTTGATTCTCAAAGGCTTGGTTTCGATTGTGTTACGATTGTGACAAATTTACTTTGATTCATTATTTTATAAAGATACTTTTGTCTTAAACCAAGTGATGGATGGATTCCTTTTTTCATATTCAATTAATTCTTTGAGTTAGGTCATTGATTTTAAAAGACGATTCTACCCTAAGAAAATGTCTGAGCTAAGGGTAACCATGACCGGATATTCTACCATTCTTTGGATTGTTGAGATTGTTAACTCATTAACCCACAAGTTTTTAAATCAATCACATGGAATACTACATCATTTTCATGCCTTGGTTAAAAAAAAAAAGGAATTTTTGCTATTGGTCTTTTTTGTTCCCTCCTCCTTTTTGATATGTCAAAAGGGGGAGAAGTTTATGATGTTTTTACACTTGTTGATCCCGAAATTTTACTGCTAAATGTCTTCATAGTGTTTTGCCATCATCAAAAAGGGGGATATTGTTGCAAATCTATTTTCATGACTTAGGTTTTGATGATTGACAAACACTATTGATTCTCTTGGACTGCCTGTTACTTCTAACTTTTTCAGGAATCGAATATCGGACGAACAAACGAAGCCAGTTCAAGGTTACGTAGGTTTAGGGTTGAGTCAGTATGTACTTTGTTTTTTCTCTTATTGAGTCTATTTGTAATGTTCAAGAGACTGATGCTAAGTAACCCTACACACACACACACTTGAGAGACTTAGAATTTCTATTTTTACTCATATCGGCCAGGACGAAAATTACATCATCCTGGACGATCAGGCTTAAAACAGAAAGTCCTAATAAGGATTCTTAATTAAGGCAGCCGTCATTAACAGATCGTCCTAGACTATACGTGTATCGGCCAGGACGATATGCTCAAAATAGAAAAAAGTTGCCACCATACATAACTAAGGTATACTGTATTTTTTAATATAATCGGCCAGGACGATCATTGCTCGGCCTGGACGATATTCATAAATTATGCCTTAATTGATCAGGAAATCAAGGGAGTAATCAAGGATGATTGATACGATCATATCATCCTGGACGATCTATACAAAAACCTTAGTTGCTTCAGGATTATAAATATCGGCGAGCTCGTATTCAGAGCGATGCTCTAGACGATTTTCCTCTAATTTGAACTGATCGACCAGGACGATTGTGAGATCGGCCTGGATGATCAAGTCAATTTTAAATCTTCCAGTTTGCATTCAGGGCGATGCTCTGGCCGATCTTCTGAGATTTGTATTGATCGGCCAGGCCGATGTCCATATCGGCCTGAACGATATAGTCAGCAACTTGTAATTAATGAGCTCCTTTGAAGCTCTTCTATTTAAGAGCTCTTGTTCAACGTTTTGAATAATCTTTTATTGCAAATCTATTTTCATGGCTTATGTTTTGATGATTGACAAATACTATTTCTTTTGGACTACTTGTTGCTTCTAACGTTTCAGGAATCGAAGATCGGACGAACAAGACGAAGCCAATTCAGGATTGCGTAGGTTTAGGGTTGAGTCAGTCTATACATTTGTTTTTTACTTCTTGAGTATACTTGTAATGGTCAAAGATACTGATGCTAAGTAACCCCTTCAAACACATACTTGAGTGACTTAGAATTTCTATTTTTACTCATATCGGCCAGGACGATTTTTTATATCAGCCTGGACGATCAGGCTTAAAATAGAAAGTCTAAATAAGGATTCTTAATTAAGGCATCCATCATTAACATATCGGCCTGGACAATACGTGTATCGGCCAGGACGATATTCTCAAAATAGAAAGAAGTTGCCGCCATAGATAATTAAGGTATATTATATTTTTAAATTATCGGTCAGGACGATCCTGTATCGGCCTGGACGATATTCACAAATATATGCCTTAATTGATCAAGAAATCAAGGGAGTAATTAAGGATGACTGATAAGATCAGATCATTTTGAACGATCGCAGGATCGGCCAGGACGATCCAATAAAAAACCTTAAGTTACTTCAGAACGATAAAAATCGGCCAGCTTGTTTCCAGGGCTATTCTCATAACAATTTTCCTTTTATTTGAACTGATTGGCCAGGACGATCGTGAGATCAGCCTGGATGATCAAGCTATTTTTTAATCGTCATGTTTTGCATCGAGGGCTATGCTCTGGCCGATCTTCTTTGATTTGTACTGATCGGCCAGGCCGATGTCCATATCGGCCTGGACGATATAATCGGCAACTTGCAATTAATGAGCTCCATTAAAGCTCTTCTATTTAAGAGCTCTTGTTCAATTTTTTTAAGGACCTTTGGCTGTTGCCTTGACCTGAGAAGACCTTGAGGAGAGAAATAGAGAGAGGGAGAGGGAGAGGATCTTATGAGGGGGAGCTTGTGAGGGGATTCACAAGAGTTGCTTCAAGGATCGCTCTGCTTGTTCTTCGTATAGAGTTTCTCCTCCGTGGAAGGGTCGATAGAGGTAAGGAGTTAGCTTTTGGTTGTGGTTCTCTGCCAGCTTCAGGAGGAAGCAAAAGGAGGTAGGTTCTTTTCCTTGCCGGGGTGGCAAAAAGGAGGTTCTTGTGAGGGCTTCTCCGCCTTGCCGTGGGGGCTAAAGGAGAGTCACATTTTGTAGTGCAATACTTGGAGGGTGCCTCCAAGGAGTGGATGTAGGTCGAGTTGATCGAACCACTATAAATTCCTGTGTTCTTGATTTCTTGCTTCCGCACTTTTATTTCCGCATTTATTTTTGTGGCGTAATTTTGGTTTATGCAATTTTTATTTTTTGAGAAAATAAATTTTAATTACCAATTCACCCCCCCCCCCTCTTGGTTAGCTTGGGCCAGTTCTATAGGGCTTAACATCCCTAACGAACTTTCAAGTGCCATCTGAGCACTTTCAAGTGGTATCAGAGAGGGATTCGAAAATTTAAGTTTGGAAACTTTTTGAATTAGATCCATGGCTAACCTTGGGAATCGTAACACTACGGAAGGGTATTCTATTACCTGACCTGCCCTGTTCGATAACCTACCTTTTGATTTTTGGAAAACTCGCATGTCAACATTTTTACAATCTACTGATTATCGCATGTGGATGCTTATTCAAGAAGGTTATTCTCCACCTTCTCGTGAAATTAATGGTGTTAAAAGTGAAGTTTCTTTTACCGAATGGACTTTCGATGAACGTGATTTAGCTCAATTAAATGCAAATTATTTGAACTGTTTTTTCTGTGCTTTAAAATCTGAGGATTACATGCGTGTCTCAACTTGCAAAACTGGTAAAGAGATTTGGGATAAATTGTGCATCACCTATGAAGGTACTAATGAAGTTAAACAATCATGTTTAAACATTCTCTTGCATGACTACGAACTTTTTTGTATGAAACCTCATGAATCGATTTTTGACATGTACACTAGATTTACTCAGATAGTTACTTCACTGCATGACTAGGAAAAAAACTTTCAAACTATGAAAAAGTTAACAAGATTTTGAGATGCTTGCCTTCGTCTAATGATGCTAAAATCACTGCAATCACTGAATCTAAGGATCTGAACACCTATTCTATTTATAACTTACTTGGATCACTCATTGCTTATGAGCAAGGGGTGAATCAAAGAAATCTTGATGCAGGTGAGAAGAAAAAGGAGAAAATAATTGCACTGAAGGCGCACAAATCAGATTCTGAATCTTCCGGGTCTGAAAGTGATGAAGTTGCCTTCATCACAAGGCTATTCAAAAGCTTTCTAAGGAAGAAACAAAAGCATCATCAAAGTTGGAGAAAAGGTAAGGAACATAAACATGTTAAAGGATCCTCTGATATTGTTTGTTTTAAATGCAGGAAACCTGGACATGTGAGAGCCGATTGCCCAACACTTCAAGATAACACGAGCAGGGAAAAGATTGAGGAAAAATCTAAGTTTAAGAATGAGAAGAAGTGAATCCAAAAGGTATTCTGGGCAGAATCTGGTACTGATTCCTCTGAGACTGAACCAGAGGAAGAGACAACGAACTTGTGCTTAATAGGGGAAGATCATCTTGAGCAAAGTAATGAGGAAGAGGTATGTAAACCAACCGATGATGAATTGTTTGAAATTTGTGAAAAAATCCATGCATCATACAAAAATCTCAAGATAACACATGCTAGCTTAAAAGTGGAACTTGTAAATTTGCAAAAAGAGTATGAAGTCATTCTCAAAGATCATGCAACGATTGATTCAAATCACATGGCTCTTCTTGATGATTTTGATGATTTAAACAAAAAATATTCAGAATTAATTGATGAACAAAAGGCATTAAAAGTTTCACACACCTCACTTAATTTTGATCTTGAAAAATCTAAAGATATTGAGAAAAATTTGAGGATTGAGAATGATGAATTTAAGAAAACAAATTTGAGGATTCAAAATGATTTGGATACATGTAAGAAAAATTGGACTACATCTACTTTTGATCCTAAGCCAGAACCTAGGAAGAGGCATTATAACTCAAACCATTTAAGAAACCCTTTTCCTAGAGTTAGATTTTTTTCATGTGGCATGCTATGACACATCTCACACACTTTCACCATTCACCATAGTACACATTGGGTGTGGAGACCTAAGATGCATAATTCACAACATACCTTACCTTCATTGCATCATTCTACTTTTCCTAAGAAGAAGCCCAAACCTATTTGGGTTCCTAAATCTAACTGTTGTTGAGCTTTGCAGGTGTGCTCTCACCAAAGAACTCGTGGGAGCATAGGATAACTGGACATAAGGAGGCTGGCAGCTCAAAAATAGCTTAAACTCGTTGCCTTATAACTTGCTTGAAATGTTTAGTTTTTGTGTTATTTGTTTTTGTTTTTGTGCTAGTTTTGTGCTTGCTTTGTGTTATTCTAGTTTGCTTTGTTTTTCTTTTTTGTTTGGTGTCATATATGGTGAATCTTTTCAAGCTTTTAGATTTTGGAGTTTTGGAGATAGTGTTTAGCTTTTCTAAATTGGTTAAAGGGAGAAATATTGTTGATGTTTTCCCTCCTTCTGACCTTGTTTAGTGGTATGATTTTTTTCTCTAAACAAAAGTCTAAACTCAGTTTAACCAATGATTTCTTTAATTAAGATCCTTTTTCTTATCTTGCTACATTAATTTATCTTATGCATAATAGCCAAAGTTCTTTTAAATCTTTCAAGTTTTTTGAAATCCTGCCATTGCATTCATCACATGATTTTGATTTTGTGTTGTGGATTGTTCTTCCCTATGTTAGAGAGAGAGTTCCTATTCTCTAATATTTGGAGGATATACTCACAACTAAGTTTTTTTAAAGGGTATATTAAAGAGTTTCTAGCTTGCAAGAGTTAAAAAGGAAAGAGGCCAATGAAGCCAAATTGAAAAGAAAGCTATATACACAAAAGTGTATCAAAAATTAAAAGATGCTCAAAGAGCCAATCAAAGTGAAAAGAGGCATAAAATGAGCTCACTAAATACAAGCTATCCTCTCTTTGCTAAAACTCTTAAAACTTAGAGAACTCATTGATTATGTGATGCTTTTAAAGACTTGATTTCAATTTTTATGATTGAGAAAAATTACTTTATTTTATTAACCATGAGATATTTTCTTTGTAAACAAGTCTTGAATGGATCTTCTTATCCTGTTTAGTTATTCTGAGTTAGGCCTATGTTTTTCAAAAGAATTTTGTACCCTGAAAAATGCCTGATCTAGGGTTAACAAAATCAGATGTTCTACCTTCTTTTGATTGGGATTTGTTAAAACTCCTTGATCTCTTGGAACTCTAAAAGTTTAAATTTTTGAAAATTTCTCATATGATGCCTCCATAAATTAAAAAAAAAATTAGAAAAATTATAATCTAAAAATATTCGTTTTTTTATTTTCCTTGTGTTTTTGCTTTTCTTTTACTGTGTTTTTCTGATTGTTTTTCTTTTATTTTATTTTTGAGGGCCTTGATCATCACCATCTTTTCCTTGGTTTCAAATTCCAGTCATATCTTCCTGGCCGATACCTTTATCGTCCTGGACGATAGGGCAAATTCTCCTCAAAATCCATCTGCTGAACATTTCTGTGCTTGCTGTAACTTATCATCCTGGACGATCCTATATCATCCTGGATGATATGATCAAACTCTGTTTCAATCTTGATGATAGTCCTGGCCGATAGAATATTTCGTCTGGCCGATGCAATTTATGTGCATCGTCCTGGCCGATACACTGGATCGTCCTGGATGATCCACGTGTCAGCACATTTGAATCTTTAAATTCGGCCCCGGACAATCCATTATTGGAACATCGACCGGACCGATCCACTGTTCGTCCTAGACGATACACGTGGCAGTGATTTAAAATGTTTTAACTTCGGCCTGTACGATCAATTATTGTGCATCGTCCTAGATGATACACCTAATCGGCCCGGATGATATGCTTTTTCAACGGTCGTCCGGCCTGACTCCTCGGGACGATCGCCTGTGTCTAATCGTCCTGGCCGATATTTGATCGGCCCAGACGATCGGACCGCCTTTTTGACCAATCGGCCTGTACGCAATTATTGAGCCATATCGGACTCGACGATTCTGCGATCGGCCAGGACAATATGGCCGTTTCTTTAAATTCTGGTCGTTCCAGCCATGGTTTTTTCACTGTCCACTCTTTCTCCTCTTGTGTTTTCTTGCTAACGCCTCACTATGGCTGGTGGAAAACGTGTCCGACAAACTTCTGGGAGTTCTTCGAGGGTAAGGATTGACCCTCATTTCAGGGAAGCAGAAGATGAAGCCGCCTACCATCTTTACAAAGAGTGTGGGATAACTGTCTCAAGAATCATCAATCCTGCCCACATCTCTTACCCGGAAATGGATCTTTTCGCTCACACCTCTCTTTGCTTGATTCTGTCTCTTGCTTTCCCTTTCAATACTGAATTTCTTCGAGAGTTTTTCGCAAACCTTCGCATTAACCCTACCTTCACAGCCCTGACCTCCTATGTGAATCGACGCCCTATCAAAATCACATATCAGGATTGTGTTGATCTTTTACAGCTATCCACCACTGGGGATAAGCTGCACTTAATCACCTCTGACCCTGATGTTGACTGGTCCACGGTGAATCACTTTCTTCGCCAGACCAATGCACCTTACAATGTTGGAGAGACTAGCTCTTTAGTTAAAGATGCTAAGACAATCCAACATGTCCTTCGCACCTCCATAAATCCATAAGCCGGGGACCGAATCCACATCACCCCTCTACTTTCCCTCACTACTTTCTACATCATGGCTCATAGAAAATTCAATACTTCAGACCTAATTTTTCGATACATTGATCACTTAAACACAATTCGTGATCCAGGTCACAAGAGGAAACTAATCTAGCCTTAGGACACATCATAGCCTATGTCCTTGAAACCAAATACCAACTTCAGTATCCTATTCCACCAAACCTCCCAACTCCCTTCTACTCAAACAGTTCCTTCAGTACCATTCACAGTACTCGTCTCCACCCTGAGGAACCTTGGGGGGCTTGAGAGGAGGAGGTTCCCGCTCCCGCTCCCTTTCTTGACCCTGTTCCTCTCCACCAGCACTCACCGGTTGATTAGTTGATTAAGATGTTTGATCGAAGGGAGACCCGCTTTGACGCCTATGTTGCTGTATAGGAGCAGCAACACTCTGAGGACATTACCCGTTACGAGCAGCACCGCACTGAGGATTTAGCCCGTTTTGACAGTTTCCTTACTCACTAGCAGCAACAGCATGACCAGGACATCGCCTGGTTTAATGCTCAGTTTACCACGCTTGCCAATTACTTTCAGCAACCACCTCCACCACCTCCATCTGATGATCAAGATCCCTCGTTCTTTTAGTCTATGCTTTCTGTTGTTTATTTCCTGTTTTTTGTAGTTTGCTTTTTAGTCGTTATTTGTTTTTTCTTTTGTATCTGGACCCTCTTTTTTGTGATGACAAAAGGGGGAGTAGGGTGTGGTAGGAAAATTTGTTTGTAACTTTGAAATTCTAATGAACCTTTTTGGATATTTTTTCTACTTGTGTTTGCCATCATTAAAAAGGGAGAGATTGTTGCAAATCTGTTTACATGGCTTATGTTTTGATGATTGATAAATACAATTTGTCTTGGACTGCTTATTACTTCTAATGTTTAAGGAATCGAAGATCGGACGAACAAGACGAAGCCAATTCAGGATTGCGTAGGTTTAGGGTTGAGTCAGTCTTTACTTTTGTTTTTCACTTCTTGAGTCTACTTGTAATGGTCAAAGAGACTGATGCTAAGAAACCCTGCACACACACACTTGAGTGACTTAGAATTTCTATTTTTACTCATATTGGCCAGGACGATTTTTTATATCGGCCTGGACGATCAGGCTTAAAATAGAAAGTTTAAATAAGGATTCTTAATTAAGGCAGCCATCATTAACATATCGGCCTGGACGATATTCTCAAAACAGAAAGAAGTTACCGCCATAGACAATTAAGGTATACTGTATTTTTAAATTATCGGCCAGAACGATCCTGTATCGGCCTGGACGATATTCACAAATTATGCCTTAATTGATAAGGAAATCAAGGAAGTAATAAAGGATGATTGATACAATCATATCGTCCTGGACGATCGCAGGATCGGCCAGAACGATCCAGTCAAAAACCTTAAGTTACTTCAGGACGTTAAAAAATGGCCAGCTTGTATCCAGGGCTATTCTTAGGATGATTTTCCTCTGATTTGAACTGATCAGCCATGACGATCGTGAGATCATCCTGGACGATCAAGCCAATTTTTAATCGTCCTATTTTGCATCCAGGGCTATGTTCTGGCCGATCTTCTTTGATTTGTACTGATCAGCCAGGCCGATGTCCATATCGGCCTGGACGATATAGTCGGCAACTTACAATTAATGAGCTCCTTTGAAGCTCTTCTATTTAAGAGCTCTTGTTCAACATTTTTAAGGACCTTTGGCTGCTGCCTTGACCTGAGAAGATCTTGAGGAGTGAAAGAGAGAGAGGGAGAGAGAGAGGATCTTGTGAGGGGGAGCTTGTGAGGGGATTCACAAGGGTTGCTTTAAGGATCGCTCTGCTTATTCTTCGTCTAGAGTTTTTCGTCTGTGGAAGGGTCGGTAAAAGTAGGGAGTTAGCTTTTGGTTGTGGTTCTCTGCCAGCTTCAGGAGGAAGCAAAAGGAGGTAGGTTCTCTGCATTGTAGAAGTGGCAAAAAGGAGGTTCTTGTGAGGGCTTCTCCGCCTAGCCGTGGGGGCTAAAGGAGAGTCACGTTTTGTAGTGCAATACTTGGAGGGTGCCTCCAAGGAGTGGACGTAGGTTGAGTTGACCGAACCACTATAAATTCCTGTATTCTTGATTTCTTTCTTCCGCACTTTTATTTCCACATTTAATTTTGTGGCATGATTTTGGTTTATGCAATTTTTATTCTTTGAGAAAAGAAATTTTAATTACCAATTCACCCCCCTCTTGGTTAGCTTGGGCCAGTTCTATATGGCTTAACATCCCTAACGAACTTTCAAGTGCCATATGAGCACTTTCATCTTTTGCTACTGCCTTGACTTGAGAAGGCCTTGAGGAGGGAGAGAGAGAGAGAGAGAGAGAGAGAGAGAGAGAGAGAGAGAGAGAGAGAGAGAGAGAGAGAGAGAGAGAGAGAGAGAGAGAGAGAGAGAGAGAGAGAGAGAGAGGATCTTATGAGGGAGAGTTTGTGAGGGGATTCACAAGGGTGCTTTAAGGATCGCTCTGCTTCTTCTTTGTCTAGAGTTTCTTATCCATGGAAGGGTTGGTAGAGGTATGGTTTTCAGCACTAGATTGTGGTTCTCTGCCAGCTTCAGGAGGAAGCAAATGGAGATAGATTCTTTGCCTTGTCGGGGTGGCAAAAAGGACTTCTTTGTGAGGGCTTCTCAGCCTAGCCGTGGGGGTAAAGGAGAGTCACGTTTTGTAGTGCAATACTTGGAGGGTGCCTCCAATGAGTGGACGTATGTCAAGTTGACCGAACCACTATAAATTTATGTATTATTGTTTTCTTGCTTTCGCACTTTAATTTTCGCATTATTTTTGTCTTGTGGTGTGATTTGGTTTTGGATTGTGATCTTGTTGCTTTTGTTGAAAATAATTTTTAAAAATACCAATTCACCCCCCCCCCCCCCCCCCTCTTAGTTAGCTTGGGCCAGTTCTATAGGGCTTAACATCCCTAACGAACTTTCAACCCAAAGGAGAGGAAAGGTAGAAGGTAGAACTAGGCTAGTACTGCAAAAGGCATTATCCATTACTAGCGATTCTAATCCTAAGGGAAGGGATCACCTAACCCAAAGGAAATGAAAGGCTAGAAATGATTGATTGATGATTTGTATATTTGATTTACTTTCTTTTAATTTGGAGGGCCATTTTTTCTGTTAAATTTGATACTCATCAGACATGATACTTTTTGATAAGCTTCCCCAATATTAAGAATATCAGGTGGCATCCTTCAAAATTGATCAATTTATATGAACCTCGCTCATAGATCGTTTCTAAGGTGAATGATCCAGCCAACATTAATTCAATATTCCATCAATCTTATTGAAAGTTTGAATAGGTTGTTAGACCTATTAAATTTGTCCCAAGGCTAACCATAAGGAGGGGTTGAAATGGTAATTTTAAAAATCTCTTGGAAATTGTAGAAAATCGATTTAAGTTTTTGAGCATAATAAAAAATTTTCACAAAATAAAATTTTCCAACCACAAAATTAAAAGTGAAGAAAAATGAAAATGTAGTAAAAATAAAAATATAAGAACACATAATTTTATAGTGGTGGATAATGCCCTTTCAATCTAGCTAGACCTACGTACACTCCCTAAAGACTCCCTCTTCAGGTATTTTACTATACGAATGTGACTCTCTATTTTCCCCCACAACAAGGCGAAGATGCCCTTACAATAACCTCTCTTCCACGAAACCCCAGTGTGACAGAGTACCATCATCATTTCTTGCCCTCTTGGTGACGGCAGAGAAGCGATATCCTTTCACACCCTCCTGATGTTGGCAAAGTACCAACATCCTTTCACACCCTCTTAGTGTTGGAAGAGTACCAACGTCCTTTCTCACCCTCCTGGTGATGGTAGATAACTGACATCCTTTCACAGCCTCCTGATGTTAGTAGAGTACCAGTATCCTTTCACACCTCATGGTGTTGGCAGAGTAGTAGATTTCTTTTGAAATTCCTCTTTCAAGAGTCTTCAAGAAAGTAGGGAAGAACTTTGAAGAACAAGCAAGAGGTATTCACCATTGGGAAACCTTGTGAATCCCCTCACAAATCCCTCTTAAGAGATCTCTCACTCTCCAATCCCAAGACACTCTCCAAGTGTAATCTCAAAAGAAATTCAAAGTAAGAGTTGTGTCAGTCAGTTTTTAGGACTTTAAAATATGAAAGATAGGAAAAACTGTCCTAAAAACTGAAAATTACAATTTGACCCTCTTGGATCGTTTTAGTATGATCGTACTTTATATGTATAAATAATTCTAAAAACCTTTGTACGATCATGTACGAACGGATTTTATACTCTGGCTATCATATGTACGAGCTGACAAGGTACAATATGAACAAATCAAAATTTATTAAGTTTGTCTAGTACGATTTTGTATGAACCCATTTTGTACTCTGGTCATCATGTGTATGAACCCCACATTATATAGTATGAATTATTTGAATCAAATCATGCTTTGTATGGTAAATATGGATGATCCCTTTTTTGTTCTCTAGACATCATATGTACAAAAATAATTTCATAAAATACAACGAGTTAAAAAAAAAATTACCTATTCATATCGATGAACTCGTATACACCCATTTCATACTATAGATGTCATATGTATAATTGTAATTTTGTATAGTATGATTGGTTTATAAGATGGTAAGTTTGTTTGGTATGAACTGGTACGTATTCATTTCATACTTTAGGTTTCGTCTATATGAATTTAACTTCATACAGTATGAACAGTTCAGTCAAAAAATTCTAAGGCATGATTTGATTAACTTCTTTCTAAAGAAAAACTTTAGACAAATTATCCAGTATTATTCAAGAATCATGTAGTACGATTAGTTTAAAAATACAATTTTTGACTCCCAATGTGTGTTTGAACGATTACCCAATTACAATCACACTCTCTCATACTCAAGAAAAAGAGAAAAAGTACATACTTTAATTATAAGAAACCCTAATCTAATATGTCTTGAAGTCTTCGACAGTCTAGAGTATGATTTCCCTAAAATATTAGTACACACAAATAACTCAAGCAAGATTTTCTAATATGTGTTAGGAGAAACAGTAACCAACACAATAATATTTTGGCTTCATAAAAAACTCACATGATATAAAAGCATAGATTTGAAAACTAATTCACAACACTTGTGATGAAATAAAATTGGTCTCCAAAGCACCACGGCCAAGCCTCCTACTTGGAAAGACCTTATGTGACACAATTTATAACGATCTTGAATCATTTACAACTTATATGATTTCTAATTTTTTTGAGTTTGAAAGAAAAATTCTTCGAGGCCCTCAAGCACCTCCAATCGGAGTCAGACAGTCTAATCAGTTGTATTTATATTTTGAAAAGCAATTTCCAGCGATGTAAAACACACCTCTAGATGAGAACTATCATGGACCCAACATAGAGGACTTACTTATTTCTCTTAAGAATGAGATTTGGATGCTTATGAGGAGTAGAATAGTCACTATTGTTTATGTAAAATGTCCTCTTACCCATTTGGACCCTATCAGAATGACAAGTGGTAACAAATTCAAAAGTAAAATGAGAAGTAGAGTGACTCCAATTAACCCAAAAAGAGCTAAGGGTTTGGATTCTTCTGACCCAGATCAAGTTTCATAGAAACTGAACTGGGTTTTTCAATTGTATAAATTTTTTAAGTTAAAATCAATCTCAAAAGACTTAAGTTGGAGAGAGAAATTTAGTCTTTTCAATTCTTATGTAATAATCTTTTTGTATATGATAGATTGTCCATGCACGATAAACAAATCTAGATTTATGATTTTTCAATGTCAAACTATTAAAGGTGACCGGGCTCTTTGAGAATAAGGATTAAAAAGAAGGAAGCCCCTGTCCCTTTTTCTTGTGATATGCTTTGCACATCTTTTGATTTCTTAGTGCACTTTGTGCATCTTTTGAATTTTTTTTTAATTTTTGAGTTTTGGCTCACTTTGCGCTTTTTTTACTTTTTTTTTGACAAGAGGCTTCATATACTTTAAAAAAACCATAAAATAATTGCTATCCTTTTTTTTATTAGGATTATATCTGAAGTATAAGAGAAGAAAACTCATTCTCTTATGCAAGGAAGAATAATCCCCAAATTGGACCCAATATTTTGATAAGAAGCTGAGCTTGACTAGGAAAGTCAATAAATAGATTTAGAACAAGCAAGAGACACTTATCAAGATATAAAATTGCGAGAAGATTAAAGACATTTTAATTTCTAAAGTCAACTTAAGTTTGATATAGATTTTAATTCAAAAATAAAATCGATCAATAGAAGCAGTGGGAGGGAGAGGCTTTTAAATATCCGGTGGAGTCAACTACACCTCTCTCCTATTTTTGATTTAAAGTAGAGGTCAATTTACCTAAAAAATGATGAATAAACTATCTTGAAAATTTGGACCCAGTACATATGAGAAACGATATATCTTCCTACAAAATTACAAGTCTAGGTGGTATGACCCTGGTAGTGTAGAATTATATTCCTATAATCTCTTAGGAGGAAGAGACTGTATTAGGGTCTACTCTATCCCTAGATGATACGACATCATTTCACTCTAAAGGTTTTTTACGATAGAATCCATTTTGAAGATAAATTGAGAAGGTGTCACTATCTGATAAGATCTCAGATCCATCATTATTCCCCTCCCTAATTACTAGAGACCTAGCAATTATGAGAGTTTCTCTTAAGACAGTTTATGTACTTCTTCCTCTATAGATGATGTAGTGGGGCATGTATAGTAATGTGATCTAACATCATCTAGTAGATTGGATGGGCCATAACCCTCAACTAGGGGCCTATAGCCTGTTACTGGTATCTGTTTAATTTTGGCTTAATTGATTTTTTTTGTGTAGTAGTCGAGAAGGTGTATTGGAGATTGCGCTCTCATTTTTACAACCTCCTTCCTTTGAGTAACAGGAGAAGGGTGGAAATGATTTCCACCAGGGAGGGGGTAGGTGTAAAGAGTAACGAGTTCTCAACTGAACTCATATTTGACTTGCTTTAAGGCTTTTGACTAAGCAGTCTTTCTAGTCTTAACAACCTTCTTTCTGATGCTTCGAAGGTAGTTCTTCCTCTTATTATTTTTGGTGACAGGGGTGGTATAACTTGACCCAATATCTGAAAGAGATGATAACTCTTCCATTCTCGATGATTACTGGTTGTTATCCTCATGAGTAGAAGGTAAAGTGGTCAAAGGGGCAACAATGGCCTCCATTCTAGAGATGGGGGAGTCAACTTCCTAACCCTAAAGTAATTTCAACTATGGGGACATCCCTTTGCATTCCATAGATAGATCAATTATTTCTTCTCCGTAGACAGATAACTTGAAGTTTTTAAATTATATTCCAAACTGGATCAAGTTACTAAAGGTGATTTCTTGTACTATCAAGTTTTTATATAGGGAGAAGATGAGTTCCTCAGCCATTTTAGTGCTTGACTTTGTAGAATTAAGGAAAAGTTGTTTGAATTAGTTAATTTTGAATTAGAATATGAATTTTGAGTAGTATTAATTTTCTCTAAATCTTGAACCTCATCATGCTGAGTTTTCACCCTACATGAGAGTTTACAAAAATTGATTGAGAAAATTCAAGGAACTTGACTAAACTCTTTTACCCACTTGATCGACCCGGGGGTAAGATGTTAAAGTCTGGACTTGGTTTGTAAGGAATTGGATTTTGCCAAAAGGATTTCAGTTTTTGAGATAGATTTGGATAAGAAGTCTATATTCTATCACACATATTGAAATATAAGGATTATAATCCCATATGTAATGATAATATATATAAATCGATTAAGATTTGAAAAAAAGATTTAATTTTTCTAGATAATTTAATCTATAATTTTGAAATTAAAGAATTTTTGTAAATTATAAAACTTAACGTGCTTGAGATTTATTTGAGGATACAAGTTTGCAATAATTATAGGAGGATTTGGTTTGATTATTTCACTCTACTAATTATTTTGAAGTTTAAATGTGAAAGCAAAGAGTTTGACAGGAGCTTCCTCGCTCACCTTTCTTTTTGACAAGTCTTTTCTTTTTGATGTTGGCCACACTCACCCAAGAGAGAAATTGGTAGAGGGACTAATGAAAGAAAATATAGTTAAGACTATCGATGAAACAAAATTTTGCCATTATTTGAGATGGAGTGTGAGATTTAGTTCCACCGAGGGTGCCCTTGATAGATCTGCACCCTCATAGGACAGGTGGTCTGCCAAAACTTGCAGGCTGGTAGGTGCTTAACCAAAGGAAGAGAAAAGGGCAGCAATATGTTATGCAAAATCCCAGAGATCATGGGCTTATTTCTTATATGTTATGCAAACTCCTAGCAATCTTGGGCTTATTTATTGGATCGTTATAGTTTTTATGTTATCTTAAAATTTTTATTTAAATTTGAGTAGAAAACCTTTTTACACCCTCATGACCCTCACGTATCTAGGCTAAATAAAAAATGGCTTACAACCATAAAAAAAAACTAAGAAAAATAGGTAATCCTATACATAATAAAATCAATAAACATATCAATATAATTAATTCCTTAAAGTAAAGTTTATAGGAAAATATCCCTTTTATTACAACCCAAGATTTGCATAAAATTAAAAGTGGTTAGGCACCACTAACAACAATCCAAATTCTAATCCCAATACAGATGCAAGTGACTTTTAGTGGGATACTCTTTATATTTGATTCCTCGGTCTTCCCTCTTTCAAGCCTCTTGGATTCTTCATGGTTGACTACCCAAATAGAAAAGAAAACTCTTCCCTCGAAGTGGAGGTTATTCTTTCCACTTTGGATATGAAAGTGATCAAAACTTGCGCTTCTAAATGGAAAAGGACTATCCCCCTAAGGGGTATTCTTTCCTCTTTGGAATCTTACTTTGGATCTGTTTATCCCAAACTAAAAGTGCAACTTTCACAACTCAATACTCGAATAAATTGCATTAATATAAAAATAAAAATTCTAGACTCTCCTATAGGGTTATCATAAGAATTTAATAATCAAACTAATTCCCAAGAAGTTATATATATGTGTACAGAAATGTAAACACATTTGGCTATGCTCTTTTTTATTAGGGGGCTAACCAGCTGAAGCACATGTAGCAGTTATATTTATTATTTATGTAGCCCCCTTTATTGCCCTGCATAAGTATGACCACAAGCAAAAAGCTCAATGAGAATCCAAATAATTCCTAACCTAAGGGTAAATCTAATGCATAATCTTCCATCAATCAACACAGTGCAATAAAATTAAATAAACACTCACATTAAACATTTTGATCACAAAATATAATGAAATCTTGAAAATCCGGGCACATAGCAGAAAAATAAACACCAGCATAGCCTATATCAAGAGTTAGTTTTCATAGAAAATCATCTAAAACGTGTGTAGAATGTCGTGTGGCTGGTGTAGATCCTAAACAAGGTAATTTATTGGAGTTGTATAGTGTTTTAGTTTGTTAAAGGTTCAAGGAGAAATTTTATGTTTTAGTTTAAGTATTAATGTGTTAAAGCTTGATTGAGATGTATTTTAGTTGTTAGATGATTGCTACCTTTATTACTTATTGAGGCCGTTAATAGCCTCGTAGGAATGAGTTACCCAATAGCAATCAGGGTTGATTAAGTTAATTTAGTTGGTTTAAAATTAAGGGTTGATTAATCTTAATTAATTTAATTATTTTCTAATTTTAAGAGTTATATTAGTTTATGTTTTATATTAATATGTACGTGGCATTGTGCCACCAAGCTCGAGGAAATAGGCTTCCGTAGGACACGTAGCCCATCAGCTCAGAGTAGTCCATCCTAAAAATCTTGCTCATGAGTTGAATTATGGATTTTAATTTGGTTAAATAATTCAAGTAATTTAATTTTGAAGTTCGACACTTCATTGAATTCATTTATGGCGTTGCACCTCCAAGCTTGAGGAACCAGGTCTCCTAAAGACACATAGCCCCGCAACCTAGAGTGGTCCATCCAATAACTTCATCGTTAGAGTATTTGTTTTTTTTTTATGTTGTTTAAGTGGTTTTATTAATCAAATTATAATTTTTCTAAAATTTTAATGAATTATTAATTTTTGGGCATTATTTTAATTTGTTAATTAAGTGGTTAAAAGTTTGCCTTTCAAATTAAAGTATATTTTGAAAGTTTTAGATTTTAATAAATATTAGACCTTATAATAAGTAATTAGACAATTATTTTGCTTAATTTAAAGTTCTCTATGAAAAGTTATGATTTTCTAAAGTTTGATATATTTATTGAATTATTTAATTGGTTTAATTAAATGTCTTTAATTAATTTATTCCAAATAAACTTCAAACTTCTTGAAATCACCCCCAAAGATCAAGAATGATCTAGGAAAGGATTATCTTGTATTTGAGATATTTTTGGAATTTTGAATTAATTTTAATTTATTAATGTAATTAATTATCAAATTTTCATTTAAAATTAAATTAAAGTTAAATTAGAGGTCCTCTTAAGGGACTTTTATTTTTTCTTGTTAGAGGACTAAGTTATGGTTAGTTTGAGGTATTATTTTCTTTTTTTGTATTAAAATTTAATTTATTATGATTTTTTAAATTTTTTGGGTCTCTAAAATGGCAAAATTTTGATATGGTTAATTTTCTAACCTAATTATCTCCGAATTCAATGAAATTTGAACCTACATAAAAAAATATCACTAAGTTTACTATGGTCAGGTATCACCCCTATTTTGTGTGTTTATAATTTGCTAGGATTTTTCTAAATTTTTAGAATTTTTCTTAATTATTTTCTCTAGATGTCTCTCCTATTCAATTAGGTTTAAAAGTTAGTTTGACTAACCATGGTACATATGCAATCATAACACATACAATATGTAGTCTAATTCTGAAGATCTAGGGAGTTATCAATTTTTAATATTTTGGGTCCAAAATGGACTCATCATTTTGAAAATTCACATCACAACAATCTTTTAGGTATATGACCCTAGAAAAATTACATAATATGCATAAGATACCCAAAAATATTTCACCAAAAATTGGACCCTAATTAATGAATGGATTGTGAGAAAATTATAAAAAACTTATTTCAAACAAACTTAAATATCACACAATCTCGGAATCAAATTAACTCAATTTTAATTTTAATAAATACTAAACTAAATTCCTTTTCCAACGATCCCTAAAATGTCCAATTTGATGGGAAATTTGATTTTTTGTGAATTTTGGAAAATGCTAGGCTTTTTTATGATTATTTTAATCCAATTTGGTCAAATCAGCCATCGGCGCCAATCATTAGCAATGATTGGTGCTGAAATGATGGTGGCGCATGATATAGTGACACATGGCAGCCAAGCCGCCACTTATGCACGTTAGTCGTTTACAGGCCTGTTGAACCGATCGTGGAACGAGTCGATGACACAAATACGCCACATCACCTCCCTGGATCGTAGAAATACCCACGCTAGATCCTTGTTGAAAAATGCCATTCTAGCATGATCCAGACTGTACGTTCTTTGATCGGATGGGCCAGATCTGCCAATTTTTTTTTTATTTTGATCAGGAAATTTTTTAAATGCCCATATCTCCCAAAATTCTTTACAAAAACTTATGAAATTTGAAACTTAGCTTGGGGGAAACACAAACTTGTAATGCTTGGAGTTTGGTGGCTCTATGATTTGCTAGATTTCTATATTTACAAATTTAAATTCTTCCTAGAAGTGAGGAAATCATATAATATACCTAGTGGATTTTTACAATCTTGGACTTTTTTTGCTCCTACTGATGTCCTCTACATGTTTGCTGAAGATTAAGATTTGGGTGGTTGGATTTGAAGTTGTTGAAGAGAGAAGGGTTTCCCTCACTAGAATGGCTTCTCCTCACTAGATTAGCGATTTAAGGGCTAGAAATGATGGGAAAAGGCTTGGAATAGACTTGGGAAGGGCTTGAGAGGATGCACAAAGCTCTTAGAAGGTTGAAGGCTGCTGGAGTTGGGGCTTAGATGATATAAGTGAGAATGATCCCTTATGTCAAGTTTCCCCCCTCTTAAAGCCCTTAATTTTGAATGGATGTCTTATATTCAATTAGGGAGGGTATAGATGAGTGACAAGTATCCCCTAAGCTACCCAAAGCCAGGGAGTAGGGTTGGTGGTGAGTGTAACCTACCTTGGTCCATGGGAAAGGGGACCACACCTTTTCCCTTATTTAGATGAACCAATGCTTGACTCAGTTTAGGGGGCTGACTTATGGCCTCTTACAAGGGGAAATGGGTCACTTTCCATCAGGTTTGAGTAGGTTTTATACTAAGCCATGGATTACTAAGGAGGCTTGGTGATTCGGTCATGATTTGACCTCTTTCCCATGTGTTCAAAGGGGGTTATTGACTTGTTGAGCTATTTTCCAGTCAATAGTTATTGGAATAGGATTTGAGAAGGTCATGAGAGTTATAATAATTAATCCTAAGAGATTTGGAGTCAAGGGGTTGAAGCTTTGAGCAAATACATGAAGTTGGAGAGGATTTTGACCTCTCCAAACCAAATGGGTTGACCTCTCCAAATGGGTTAACTAAGTCAAACCTAGGGAGTTTTGACTTGAAAATCTTTGGACATAAATGGAATGCTAAATTGAGTGTTTTTTAAGGGTTTATTTGACATAAAATGGGTTCAAGTATTAAAATTGACATTAGTATATGTTAAGGGTTGATTTGATTAACCATTGTTGACTTGGTCAACCTGGTCAAACCATGGGTTGAGTTTGGGTCAAAAAAGTTCAAATGAGTGTTTTGAGATCAATGGAGCTGGTGCCTTGCATTAATAATGTTATTTTGTTGGAAATGAGTGTTTAAATCCCCTAAGGGCATTTTGGTCAACCAGGTCAAACAAAAAGGTAGGTTTGGGTCCAACGTGTTCCTAAAGTCATTTAGGATCCATTGGAATGATATATTTAGGTCATACTGGATTTGGGGAAAAGACCAATTTCCTCTTTAAAGGGTACTTTGGTCATTTTGACCCCTGGTCAATTTTGAGTGAAATTGAATTGGGAAAAGATTTAGTTTTAGTGGCTAGAAATGTTGGATTGAGCTCAAATTTTGATGGTTGACCATAAAGGCATTCCTAAGAAATATACAATTGATAGAGCCTAAATCAAAGGTAATTGGGCCGAGTTCCATAAGATTTAAAAATTCTCCTAAAAGGGTTTCATGACCTTAATCCTTAGCCCTTGGATTTGGTTTGTAATTTTGGATTTGGATGGTTGGAAGTGACTTATCCATATCATTAATAATCAAAGATATGATTGGATGGGATTGAAGTGTGATGGAAGGTTGACCAAGGGGTTAACTGGGATTTGATTAAAGCTTAAACTTAAAGGGTGGAACTTAGATTTGAATGGGATTAGATTGGGTCCTAAATGGAACCTACATTATTGGGTGGTGGACATCCCTCAATCATTAGGTCACCATACGAAGACCCAGGTAGGTCCCTGTGACCTTATGCAAAAATGAGGTCAATAATTTTATGTTAAAGTTGTTATGTTATATTAAAGTTATGAAGTTATTTATTGATTTATAGTATTTTCCATTAAGATATGTAATTCTATTTTAGGTCTTCTTATTTTATAATGAAGAGGATACTAAACATCTATTTTGACATGATACTTTAAAACATTTCCTTTTTCTATGTCAATCTAGCCTAGATGGTTTTGCCACATAGTTGTCTATTTTTGTTAGGCATTATGGGACTAGAAGACTCTCTAGTGATGTGCCAAATTATTAATAGTTTAGAAAGAATTTTTTTTTATTTGAATATTCAACTTGATAGCTAGAAGTGTTCATAATTAAGAGCTTAAAAAGTTTGGGTGTGAAACCCCATAAGTAAAAATAAGCTAAACTCTTAAACATTGGGGTGCCTTTAGATGTAATGGTTGAAATTTTATTAAAAAATTTATAGTTAAACATGCTCATCCAGAAGAAATCCTAGGATGGGTAACCTCCTGGGATGTTATACCATCAAGACAAAACCATGAGGCCTTTAAGCCAAAGTGGATAATATATCAATATTTAAGAGTTTGGGCTATTACAAATGATATCAGAGCAATAAACCAACTAGAAAATGGGTACTAAATTCCATACAAGACAAAGTGCTGAGAAATGAGAGCTACATCTTCAATGGGTCAAAGTGCTAAGATATTGGAGCCACGTTTTGAATGGGACAAAGTCTTATGTCGTGGGAGTCACCACTTGAACTTGTAGTGGACACTTATAGAATCTTATATGCTTGAATGTTGATTTTGTGATAAATTTATTAACATTGATTTCAGTTACCTAAGTGGAGAAGATTATGAAACCCCTTTGAAAGTTAGATTAGAATGTTAAGCCTAAGTGAACTTGTGCCTAGACACACTAAGAGGGGGGTGAATTAGTCAATTTAAAAACTAATTACTTTCTTACAAAATAAAAATGATATTTTGGTATTTTTTAGTATTTGAAAAACAAGTAATAATTATCACTTAATGCAAAACAAAATGAATTTACCAAAACATAAAAAAGAATGATAATGATATTCAAATATGAATAAAGAAGCATTCATCACAATTATCACCAAGCAATTATCAAATAATTAAAATGCAATAAGAGAAATTGTGGGAATAAAAAATCAGATTAAACACACCAGAGATTTATAATGATTTGGTCAAACAATGGCCTACGTCCACCCCCGGAGTCCTCCACTTTAAGTATTGCACTATTACTATATATCTATCATTTTGTCCCAACAGTAAGGCAGAGAAGCCCTTATACAAATCATTTCCAGCATACCCAATGTGGCAAGAGATGAAAGCTTTGTCTCCCATTAGGTGATGGCAGCAGACCTAAAATATTTTTCTTCCTCTTGGAGAAGGCAGATAACCTTGAACTACTTTCTCACCCTCTTTGTGATGGTAGAGAATCATGTTCTTGGGAAAAACGAATTTCTATCTAGAGCCACCAAAGAAACCTAGAAAGACACTTGGAAGTACAAGGAAAGATAATATCTTAGAGCAATTGTGTAAACCCATCACACTACTTCTCCCTCACACAAGCACTCCCTCTTCTTCCCAAAGCTCTCCTAGATCTTCTTCTCAAAGCTCCCTCTCAAGAACACTTAACAGCCAAAGACTCTAAAAGAAGTCAACGAGAGAGATTAAATACAAGGCCTTACATGAAGCATTAAAAATCAATTTTTTTTGACTTTGATCGTATAGTATAATCATGAATCATACAGTACAACTTTTTCAAAGTACTCCTATTAATATTAAATGAAGAGATAGATGAAGTACAATCAGTTCAAAGAATTTAGTTGATCTTCTATGATGATTTAGATCATTGTCCAATATAATTAGTTCAAACAACTTTGAATATCATTTGATATGATTAACAAAGATAAATTATCATCTGATGCAGGAATCAGATTGTACAGTATGATTCGTCCAATTATCTTGTACGATATGTCTAGATCAATTTATCCATAAATTTCCCCCTAATCATAGGATTATTTTAGGTAAGATTTAATTACTTCATATTGTACGACACCTACCATACAATATTATTAGTACAAAATTTGAATTTCAAAATATTCCTAAATTATGATTGGTGGCTAGGATCCTGATTTTAACTAACCATCTTATACGATAAGTATCGTACAATATAAATAGTTTAACTTATATTAATTATCATAATTAGTAATTTTAATCATTTTTGAATTAGCTAATCGTATAATATGATTAGTTCAGAAAATTTAACTTCTGATATTTTCACTAACTCACTCCGTTGAGTATGTCTGTGCATGGTTACTAAGTTTAGTATCCATTAAATACATAATTTGACTCAAGAAAAGTAAAACTATATAAGAATTGAAAATATATTCATTTCACAACATACTTAACCATAATCTATCCAATCTTTAGCTAATCAAACTTGCAAGTGTACGGTGGACCTGAATGTTAGTGCATATGAAAAAACATATATTTAACATTTGCAAGTAATAAAGCATAGCATAGTAAGGAATCCAATAATATTTTTATCATCAAAATGATAGGACTTAGGTTCGGCTTTGCAATAATCTCTTCCTTTATTACAATGGAAGACATTATTAGTAAATAAATTAATTATGTTTTATGTTATTTCCTAAACTCCAACTTACTAAGTGAATCTTTCAAAAATAGGGAGTTTTTTTTTTTTATTTTTATACAGAAAAAAATGTATAAAGAAAGAACACATAAATAATAGGAAATGAAAAAAAAATGAATTAACCATAAGACACCAAAATAATACAAACATAAGCACTAACACATAACAAATTAAAAGTATTAAGGATCCTGATCCAGTGGAGGTGGTGGTGGTGGTTGTTGGAAGAATCAATTAATTGAAGCAAAACTTCTTTTCAAACAAAGCCTTATCATTTTCAAGCTATTGGTGATGTTGTGCTATGTAGTTATCAATGTGAGCCATATCATTTTTATGTTATTGTTATAGCTCTGACATATGTGTCAAAATTAGCCTCCCATTGGTCAAACTTCTGAACCATCATATCATACTGAGATTACTAGTGGATAGGTGTTGGTGCTGGAAATTATGTTGGAGCTGTTGCAAATCTGTTTTCATAGATTATGATTTTGATGATAGCAAACAATCTTATTTTTCTATGACTACCATGCCTACTGACATTTCGGGACCACAAGATCAGACAGCAATCAGAATCAGCTCAAGATTGGATAGACTAGGTCTGAGTTAGTTTGTAATGTACTTTTTCCCTTTCTTGAGTCGATTGTAACCTTTGAAGTGTCTGATGCTAAGTAACCCTACACACACACACACTTGAGTGATTTTCTATATGAATTAGAGTTTTCTGATTTTTACTCACATCTCCCTAGATGATACTTATATCGGCCTGGACGATCTGGTCAAAAATAGAAATCCTAATTAGGGTATCCTGGTTAAGCAGCTGTCATTAAGCAAATCATGATCCTTGTATTAGCCAGGATGATAGGCTCAAATAAAAAAGAATCAACCGCCTTGATCAATTTAGGTATTCTTTATTTTAAATTATCGGCCAGGATGATCTCCATATCGGCCTGGACGATGAAGCACAATTATGCCAAAATTAATCTGGCAATAATTGAAAGAATTCAAGGTTGATTGATACAATCACATCGGCCAGGCTGATCGTATAATCGACCGGGATGATGTCTTGGACGATTGACTTCATCCAGCATCTATTACGGGCAATGTTCAGGACGATTGTACTCAAATTTGAACTAATAAGTCAGGATGATATTATATCGGCCTGGACGATGTAACCAATTTTCTTCTGATCGTCCCAAATCGTCCCAACTGATTGAGCTTACTTTTGTACTGATCGACCAGGATGATATTCCTATCGTCCTGGATGATAATGTTGGTTCTTAAAATTCTATTTAAAGGACCTAAATTTTCTTGTGCATAAAGATCTTTTACTACTGTCTTGACCTGAGAGAGCCTAGAGGAGAGAGAGAGAGAGGGAGAGAGAGGGAGGATTTTATGAGGGGGAGCTTGTGAGGGGGATTCACAAGGGTTGCTCCAAGCATTGTTCCACCTCTTCTTCCAATAGAGTCTCTTGTCCTTGGAAGGGTTGGGAGTGGTAAGCTTTAGCAATTGATCGAGATTCTCTATCTGCTTCAGGAGGAAGCAAAAGGAGTCAAGATTCTCTGCCTGCTTCAGGAGGAAGCAAAAGGAGTTGGTTTCTCTGCCTTGCCGGGGTTGGCAAAAAGGATGTTTTTGTAAATGCTTCTCCTCCCTGGTGTGGGAGAAAAAGGAGAGTAACTTTTATAGTGTAGTACTTGGAGGGTGCCGCTAGGGAGTGGACGTAGGTCGAGTTGACCGAACCATTATAAATCTCTGTGTTCTATTTATACAGCTTCCGTGTTCATTTATTTTTATGCACTTTGATTTCAGTGGTGATTTGGTTTTAAGTCTTGTTGTGCTTTGCTTAAAGAATTTTTAAAATACCAATTGACCCCCCCCCCCCCCACCCCCCTCTTAGTTAGCCTCAGGCTAGTTCTTAAGGGCTTAACATCCCTAATGAACTTTCAAGTGATATCAGAGCGGGATTCATGAAAACTGAGTTTGAAAATATTTTGAATTTTGATCCATGGCTAATAATGGAAATTATAATACTGCGGAAGGGTATTCTATTACCCGACCAGCTTTGTTTGATAATATTTCTTTTGATTTTTGGAAAACTCACATGTCTACGTTTTTACAATAAATTGATTATCGCATGTGGATGCTTGTTAAGGATGGTAATACACCTAAAACTAGAAAATTGAATGGCATTACTGCTCCACTTCCTTTTACTGAATGTACTCTAGATGATAGAGATTTAGTATAATCAAATGCAAAATTTTTGAACTATTTTATCTGTTCTTTGAAATTGAAAGATTACATGCGTGTTTCCACTTACACTACTGGTAATGAAATTTGGGATAAATTGTGTATCACCTATGAAGGCACTAATGCAGTAAAGCAATCTCATTTGAACATTCTTTTACATGATTACGAACTTTTTTATATGAAACCTCACGAATCAATTTCTGATATGTATATAAGATTTACTCAGATTGTTACTTTTTTGCATGCCTTAGGAAGTGAACTTCTAACTATGAAAAAGTTAACAAAATTTTAAGATGTTTGTCTTCTTCTTTTGATGCTAAAATCACTGCAATTTCTGAGTCTAAAGATTTGAATACTTATTCAATTGATAACTTTCTTGGCTCACTCATTGCTTACGAGCAAGGAGTAAATCTAAGAAATTTGGATGCAGGTGAGAAAAAGAAGGAGAAAACCATAGCACTGAAGGCAAATGAAACAAATTCAAATTCTTCTGGGTCTGAAAGCGATGAAGTTTCCTTCATCACTAGGCAATTCAAAAACTTTCTAAAGAAGAGCCACAAGCATCATCATAATTAGAGAAAAGGTAAAGATAACAAAAATTTTAAAGGTTCTTCTGATGTTGATTGTTTTGAATGCAGAAAGCCTCGACATGTCAGAGCTGATTGTTCTACACTTCAGGATCACTCAAGCAAAGAAAAGAATGAGGAGAAACCTATAGTCAGAAAGGAAAAGAAGTGAGCCCAAAAAGTCTTCTGGGCGGAGTCTGCATCTGACTCATTTGAGGCTGAACCTGAAGATGAGACAACAAACTTGTGCTTAATGGCTGATGACTTTTAACAATCTGACCAAGAAGATGTATGCCAACCAACCTATGACCAATTGCTTGAAATATGTGAGATAATTCACACATCATATAGAAAACTTAAGAAAACTCACGCTAGTTTGAAATTGGAGTATTTGAATTTAGAAAAAGAGCATGAATTTTTTAGAAAAGATCACTTTCAAATTGATAGCAATCACATGTCTCTACTTGATGAATTTGATAATTTAAATAATAAGCACTTTGAATAAATAATTAAGAATGATTCTTTGAAAGCTTCCTACACCTCGCTTGAATCTGATTTTAAAGCTTCTACTAAAGAATATGAGCATAAAAAGCACTGTTTGGAAATTGATTTAGAAAATGCTCACTTGAGGTTTAAAAATGAATTGGATGCATGTAAGAAAAATTGGATGACACCCACATTTGATCCAAATCCAATAACTAGGAAGAGGCATTATACCCCAAACCGATTAAGAAATCCTTTTCCTGGAGTGAGATATTTTCATGTGCCATGTTAGGACACATAGCACTTACTTGCACCATTCACCGTAGTACACATTGGGTATGGAGACCCATATTGCATAATTCACTACATAACACTCATGCATCACATTATTCTTTTCATAAGAAGGAACCCAAACCTATTTGGGTTCCTAAATCTGACATTTAATGATTTTGCAGGTGTGCTCTCACCAAAGACCTCGTGAGAACATATTATACTTAGGACTGTGGAGGCTCATGACTCTTAATTGCTTATTTCTACTGCTTAATGAAATCTGAGTTACATGATTTTCTAATCAATTCTTTACTTTTTATTTAGTTTGTTTCTTTCTCTACTATTTGTCATTTTTACTTTTGTTGTTTTAACACGTTTCTTTTTGTATCATCGCTGAATTCATATTTTCTCCTTATTTCTATTTTTTGAAGATTTATAGTTAATGTTTTAACATCTCTTAATCAGTTAAAGGGAGAAACACCGTTGATGTTTCCCTCCCTCTAACCTTTTTAGTGGTATAATTTTCTTTTCTAAACAAAAGTCTATCTCAAATTAACAATTGATTTTTGAAATTATGATCTTTTCTACTTTGCTACAATAATCTACCTTATATTTATAATATTCAAAGTTTTATATATCTTTCAAGTTAATTAAAATCTTGCTATTGCATTTATCATATAATTGCTAAAGTCTGCTTTGTGTATATTCTTCCTTATATTAGAGAGTGAGTTTCTCTCCTCTAATATCTGGAAGATCTACTCACAACTAAATATAATTTAAGAGTTGTTGAAAAAGGGATCTAGCTTGAAAGAACAAAAAATAAAAGGCCAATGATGCCAAAAACAAAAAGATGCGCAATGAAGCCAAATTGAAAAAATATATACACAAAAGTGTATCAAAAATCAAAAGATGCGCAAAGAGCGTCATTCAAATTGATAAGAGGCATAAAATTGATGAGAATCATTGAGGTTTTTTGTAAGTGGACAGGTTTGAAGGTGAATTCTAACAAGTCTCAAATTCTATTTGGTAAAGCCATTGGTGGAACTAGTAGGAAGAAACTTACCAGAATTCTTGGTTTTAAGTCTGTCAATGATTGGAAATACTTGGGTATTAAAATGTCTATTAAAAGACTAAAGGTGGCAGATTTTCAAAACCTTTTGGCGCAGGTTATGGAGAAATTAAATGTTTGGGGATGAAGAAATATTTCTTTGGAAGGAAGAATTTTGCTGTTAAAATCCTCGTTATTAACATTGCCAAATTTTGTCATTACGCACTCGATAGTTCCTAAAAATATTCTGCAGGAGATTGAGAATTTGTGCAGGAATTTTGTTTGGCACAAATCAAATAGGGAAAGAGGATTACATTATGTTGCTTGGGATGAATTGTGTAAGCCTAGATGTGCTGGTAGTCTTGGTTTACAATCTTGTATCATTAAGAGTGGTACATTGAAAGCTAGACTTTCTTTGAATTATATTCAAAATCTTGATTCCCTATTACACCGATCTCACAAAGCTAAATATTCTGATAACATCTTGGAAGGAATTTGTAAATATAATTCTTCTGTTGCTTGGAAAATTATGGCTGAGGGAGGTAAGTATCTTAAGGAGGTTGTTAAATGAAGAGTGTGCAATGGCAAGGATATTGATGTTCTCGGTGACATATGGGTTCTAGACAGAAGTTTCAACTCTTGGCCTACCTTTGTCAATTGTATAGATTTAGAAGGTTTGAAAGTTCAACAGCTTTTAACTAATGATGGAAGTTGCGATGAGATGAAATTGAGATTATTTTTTCATGAGGACTTGGCTTGGCTAATCAAGCAAGTAAAAGTGGACAGGTAAGGTGGAAGGGATATGTTGGAACCTGTTAAGAAGCTAACGGGGTGCTCTGTTTCAGCTTTAGCTTTTGAAGCTGTAATGAACAAGAGATATAATGCTGTCAATGATGGTTTTGTGGATTGGCTCAAGAAGCTTAAACTTAATGTTAAGGTAGAATTGTTTTGGTGGAGTCTAAGTAAGTTTGCAATTCCAACAAAATCTTTTCTCAAATTCAAAAGATTGGCTACTAGTGATTCTTGTGTTAGGGGCTGCTATATGGCTGAGAATTATGAACATATTCTGGTTCAATGCAAGTGTATTACTGATATTATTTCCAAAATTAGAGAGTGGGGATTTGATATCAGTATTTTTCATTCTCTTGAAGAATGTTTGATGGAACTTAGATGGCAATCTAAGTGTAATCCAGGGATGGTTAGACTATATTGCACCACGATTTTTTGGAATTGGAAAAAAAGTAACATGGTCAAGCATGGGAAACTTGCAATGTCTGCTTCAATGACTACTGCAAATGTGATCTCTTTAGCTTCATCTAACCTTCATCCTTTTCTAGATAGCTGGGGAGCTAACCTCTCTTGGGAGTACTTGAATTCTTGGCATCCTCTACCACTATATTGGATCAAGGTTAATGTTGATTCTTCTTTGCTCACTAATTACCGGGATAGTATAGGAGGCATCTTCAGAGATTGTAAAGGTAGAATGCTCCTAGCTTTTGGAAGGAATTCTTTGCATTGGGACGTTGGTTAATTGGAATTGGAATCTGTTTTTGCTCTTCGGGACTACATTCAAGGTTGGATGCTTGAATGTGTTGGTGTCATCATTGAAAGTGATAACTTCAATGTGATTAATTACATTCAACAATCTATGATGAAGACCAATTGGCAGCTAGAGCTTGGGTAATAATCTTTACCTTCTTAATGATTTCAATAAAGTTGTTTTTCATCATGTTAATAGGAATTGTAACAAAGTAGCTGATTTTTGTGCTACTTTGGCATTAGATGGCAATTTTTTGTGTGATAGCTTTTATTTTGGTAGTATACTGTCCAACCTGATGAAATTGATCAAGAAGGATGGCTACCATTTTATCAATTGTAATTAGTTTTCTTTGTTTCCTTTAATGCAAGTTTGCAATTTTCAAAAAAAAAAAAAAAGGAGTTAGGGCATTGCTTTCAAAAGATGATTTTGCTCTGAAAGTAGTCGAGCTAGGGTTAACAGGATTGCATATTCTACCACTTTCAGATTTTGATGTTGTTAACTCATTGATCTTACAAATCTTTAAAATTTAATTATTTGGAGCATTTATCATATGCATGTCTTGCTAAATAAAATTTAAAAAAAACTTGTTTATTTGCTAGTTTTATGCCTTTTTCTTGTTTTAGCATTATTATTCTTAGTTGATTTTATTATTTTGGAGACTTCTCTGATCATCTCTATCCTTCTTTTGAGCTAAAAATTTTTGTCACATCAACCTGGCCGATAACTTTATCGTCCTTGATGATATGTTCTTTTTCCATAAAAAACTCCATCTGCTAAATGTTCTGACTTTTCTACCTTCATCGTCATGGACGATCCTTTATCATCCTGGAAGATATGATCGTCCTCTGATACAATAATCTTGATCGTCCTAGCTGATAACTTTTTTATCCTGGATGATGCATTTATTGGTTATCGTCATGTCTGATGCACCTATTCTTTATGGATGATACACGTGTCAACACGTTTAAAATCTATAAATTTTCCTGGGATGATCCATTTTTGGACAATTGTCCAAGACTATCCACTATTTTCCTTGGATGATACACATGGCGCATGATTTAAAACATTTTAAATTTGGCTGGTATGATCCATTATTGAGCATCAACCTGGATGATCAACCTAATCGGCTTGGGCGACCTGCTTTTTCAACTGTCGTCTGGCTTGACTCCTCTAGACGATCGTCTGTATCTAATCGTCTCGGATGATGTCTGATCGTCTTGGCCGATCGAACCACCTTTTTGACCAATTAGACTATTCACAATAATTGCATTGGATCATCCTGGATGATCCTGCGATCGGCCTGGATGATCTGGCCTATTCCTTAAATAGAGCCCAAATTCAACCATTTTTTCTTCACACCTTCTCTTGGGCTTTCTACTTGCTGTTGATTATTATTTTCTTGCATTTTTCTTCTAAATGGCTGGCGAAAAGCATGCTCGTCAGATGTCTAGCTGCTCCTCGAGGGGCGGGCTGGACTCTCGATTTTGGAAGGCAGACGATCAGGCTGCCTACCATTGTTACAAAGAGTGTGGCATCACTCTCTCCCGAATAATCAATCCAACTTATCTCGTATCCGGTACTGGATCTTTTCACTCACACTTCTATTTTCTTTATTCTCACCCTCGCAATCCCCTTTAATTCTGAACTTCTTTTTGAATTTTATGCAAACCTCCGCATAAATTCTTCATACATTGCTCTCACCTCTTATGTGAATCGAAGTTCTGTCGAGATCACATATCAGGATTGTGTTGAACTATTGCAGCTGTCCACCACTAGGGATAAGCTGCATACCCTTATCTCTTATCCTGACTTTGACTGGTCGACTGCAAATAACTTTCTTCGCCACACCAACTCACACTTTCATGTTGGAGAGACTAGCTCTTTACTCAAAGATGCTAGGATAATCCAGCATGTCCTTCGCACTTATGCTATTCCAAATGCTGGGGACCGAGTCCACATCACTCCACTACTTTCACTTACTACCTTTTACATTCTGGCTCATAGAGACTGACCTTTTTTTTTCTACATTGAACATTTAACTATAGAATGTGATCCAGGGCATAAGAGGAAATCCAATCTTGCTCTAGGACACCTCATTGCCTATGTTCTAGAATCTAAATACCAGCTTCAATATCCTGCTCTTCCCAACCTTCAGCCACCCGTCTACTCAAATAATTCTTTCAATTCCCTTCATAGTACTCATCTCTACCCAAAGGATGGGGAAGCTCAGGGGGCAGAGGAGGAGGAGGCTCCCACTCCCGCTCCCGCTTCTGTTCCTGAACCTGTTCCTCTCTGCCACCACTCTTAGCTGGATCAGTTGGTGGAGAGATTTGATCAGTTTGAGAATAGTTTAGATGCCTATGTTACACACCAGCAACAGCAACATGACTTGGACATGGCCTGGTTTGGGGAACAGTTTGCTACGCTCTTCAGTTACGTTCAGAAGCCACCACCACCACCACATCCGTCTAATGATCAGGGGCCCTCATTTCTCTAATTTTCTTTGTGTTTTTTCTAGTTTGTTTTAGTTTATATTGTTGCATCTATTTTTCATGGCTTATGTTTTGATGATTGACAAACACTGTTTCTCTTGGACTGCTTGTTGCTTCTAACTTTTTAGGAATCGAAGATCGGTTGATCAAGAAGAAGCCAGTTCAAGATTGCGTAGGTTTAGGGTTGAGTCAGTCTGTACTTTTTTTTTACCATTTTGAGTCCACTTGTAAGGGTCAAGAGACTGATGCTAAGTAACCCTACACACACACACACTTGAGAGACTTAGAATTTCTGTTTTTGCCCACATCGGCCAGGCCGATATTCATATCGTCCTGGACGATTAGCTTAAAACAGAAAGTATAAATAAGGATTCTTAATTAAGGTAGCTGTCATTAACAGATCGGCCTGGACGATACGTGTATCGGCCAGGACGATAAGCTCAAAATAGAAAGAAGTTGCCGCCATAGACAATTAAGGTATACTATATTTTTAAATTATCGGCCAGAACGATCCTAGAATCGGTCTGGACTATATTCACAAATTATGTCTTAATTGATCAAGAAATCAAGGGAATAATTAAGGATGATTGATACGATCATATCGTCCTGGATGATCGCAGGATCGGCCAGGACGATCCAGTCAAAAACCTTAGGTTACTTCAGGACGATAAGTATCGGCCAGCTAGTATCAAGGGCTATTATCAGAATGATTTTCCTCTAATTTGAATTGATCGGTCAGGACGATCGTGAGATCGGCCTGGACGATCAAGCCAATTTTTAATCGTCCAGTTTTGCATCCAGGGCGATGCTCTGGCCAATCTTCATTGATTTGTACTGATCGGCCAGGCCGATGTCCATATCGGCCTGGACGATATTGTCGATAACTTGAAATTAATGAGCACCTTTGAAGCTCTTCTATTTAAGAGCTCTTGTTCAACATTTAAAAAAAAAAAACCTTTGGCTGCTTCCTTGACCTGAGAAGACCTTGAGGAGAGAAAGAGAGAGAGGGAGAGAGAGGATCTTGTGAGGGGGAGCTTGTGAGGGGATTCACAAGGGTTGCTTCAAGGATCGCTCTGCTTGTTCTTCGTCTAGAGTTTCTCATCCGTGGAAGGGTCGGTAGAGGTAAGGAGTTAGCTTTTGGTTGTGGTTCTCTGCCAGCTTTAGGAGGAAGCAAAAGGAGGTAGGTTCTCTGCCTTGCCGGGTGTGGCAAAAAGGAGGTTCTTGTGAGAGCTTCTCCGCCTAGCCGTGGGGGCTAAAGGAGAGTCAAGTTTTATAGTGCAATACTTGGAGGGTGCCTCCAAGGAGTGGACGTAGGTCGAGTTGACCGAACCACTATAAACTTCTGTGTTTTTTCTTTTGCTTCCACACTTTTATTTCCACACTCTGTTTTTTGTGGTGATTTTGGTTTATGCAATTTTCATTCTTTGGGAAAAGAAAATTTTTAATTACCAATTCACCCCCCCCCCCCCCTCTTGGTTAGCTTGGGCCAGTTCTATAGGGCTTAACATCCCTAGCGAACTCTCAAGTGGTATCAGAGCGGGATTCAAAAATTTAAGTTTGAAAACTTTTTGAATTTGATCCATGGCTAACCTTGGGAATCGTAACACTACGGAAGGGTATTCTATTACCCGACCTCCCCTATTCGATAACCTACCTTTTGATTTTTGAAAAACTCGCATGTCAACGTTTTTACAATCTACTGATTATCGCATGTGGATGCTTATTCAAGAAGGTTATTCTCCACATTCTCGTGAAATTAATGGCATTAAAACTAAAATTTCTTTTACTGAATGGACTTTTGATGAACGAAATCTAGCTCAAATAAATGCAAAATGTTTGAACTATTTTTTTGTGCTTTAAAATCTGAGGATTACATGCATGTCTAAACTTGCAAAACTGGTAAAGAGATTTGGGATAAATTATGCATCACCTATGATGGTACTAATGAAGTTAAACAATCCCGTTTGAACATTCTCTTGCATGAATACTAACTTTTTCGTATGAAACCTCATGAATCGATTTCTAACATGTACACTAGGTTTACTCAGATAGTTACTTCACTGCATGCACTAGGAAAAGAACTTTCAAACTATGAAAAAGTAAACAAGATTTTGAGATGCTTGTCTTCGTCTTATGATGTTAAATTCTCTGCAATCACTGAATCTAAGGATTTGAACACCTATTCTATTGATAACTTACTTGGCTCACTCATTTCTTACGAGCAAGGGGTGAATCAAAGAAATCTTGATGCAGGTGAGAAGAAAAAGGAGAAAACAATTGCACTAAAGGCGCACAAATTGGATTCTGAATCTTCTGGGTCTGAAAGCGATGAAGTTGCGTTCATTACAAGGTAATTCAAAAGCTTTCTAAGGAAGAAACAAAAGCATCATCAAAATTGGAGAAAAGGTAAGGAACATAAACATGTTAAAGGATCTTCTGATGTTGTATGTTTTGAATGCTGGAAACCTGGACATGTGAGAGCCGATTGACCAACACTTCAAGATAACATGAGCAAGGAAAAGATTGAGAAAAAAACTAAGTTTAAAAAGGAGAAGAAAATAATCCAAAAGGCATTCTGGGCAGAATCTGGTACTGATTCCTCTGAGACTGAACCAGAGGAAGAGACAACGAACCTGTGATTAATAGGGGAAGATCATCTTGAGCAAAGTGATGAGGAAGAGGTATGTAAATCAACCTATGATGAATTGTTTGAAATTTGTGAAAAAATCCTTGCATCATACAAAAAACTTAAGAAGACACATGCTAGCTTAAAAGTGGAACTTGTGAATTTACAGAAAGAGTATGAAGTCATTCTTAAAGATCATTCAACGATTGATTCTAATCACATGGCTCTTCTTGATGAATTTGATGAGTTGAACAAACAACATTCAAAATTAATTGATGAACATAAGACATTGAAAGTTTCACACACCTCACTTAATTCTGATCTTAAGAAATCTAAAGAGATTGAAAAAAACTTGAGGATTGATAATGAGGCATTAAAAAGAACTAACTTGAGGATTCAAAATGATTTGGATATAATTAAAAAAAATTGGATGACAACTACTTTTAATCCTAAGCCAGAATCTAGGAAGAGGCATTATAACTCAAACCATTTAAGAAACCCTTTTCCTGGAGTTAGATGTTTCTCATGTGGCATGCTAGGACACATCTCACACACGTGCACCGTTCACCGTAGTACACATTGGGTGTGGAGACCTAAGTTGCATGATTCACAACATACCATATCTACATTGCACTTTACTTTTCCTAAGAAGGGTCCCAAACCTGTTTGGGTTCCTAAATCTGATTGTTGTTGAGTTTTGCAGGTGTACTCTCACCAAAGACCTCGTGGGAGCATAGAATAACAGGACATAAGGAGGCTCGCAGCTCAAAATTGCTTAAACTCGCTGCTTTATCACTTGCTTGAAATCTTTAGTTTTTGTGTGTCTTTTATTTTATTTTTGTGCTAGTTTTTGTGCTCACTTTGTGTTGTTTTTAGTTTGCTTTATTTTTATTTCATTTTATGTGTTTTGTTTTTCACATAGTTCTTTAAATTTTGCCTTCCATATTATGAATCTTTTCAAACTTTTAAATATTGGAGTTTTAGAGATAGGGTTTATCTTCTTCTAAATTGGTTAAAGGGAGTACTATTGTTGATGTTTTCCCTCCTTCTGACTTTTTGTTAGTGGTATGATTTTCTTCTCTAAACAAAAGTCAAAACTCAGTTTAACCAATGGCTTTTTATTTAAGATCTTTTTCTTATCTTGCTACATTAATTTATCTTATGCATAATAGCCAAAGTTTTTAGATATCATTCAAGCTTTTAAAATCTTGCCATTGCATTTATCACATGATTTTGATTTTGTGTTGTGGATTGTTCTTCCCTATGTTAGAGAGAGAACTCCTATTCTCTAATATTTGGAGGATATACTCACAACTAAGTTTTTTTAAGGGTATATTAAAGAGTTTCTAGCTTGCAAGAGTTAAAAAGGAAAGAGGTCAATGAAGCCAAATTGAAAAGAAAGCTATATATACAAAAGTGTATCAAAATTTAAAAGATGCTCAAAGAGCCAATCAAAGTGACAAGAGGCATAAAATGAGCCCACTAAATGCAAGCTATCCTCTCTTTGCTAAAACTCTTAAAACTTAGAGAACTCATAGATTATGTGATGCTTTCAAAAACTTGATTTCATTTTTCTATGATTGAGAAAAATTACATTGGTTTATTAAATATGAGATATTTTCTTAGTAAACAAGTTTTGAATGGATCTTCTTATCCTATTTTGTTATTCTGAGTTAGGCCTCTATTTTCCAAAAGAATTTTGTACCCTGAAGGATGTCCGATCTAGGGTTAACAGAATCAGATATTTTACCTTCTTCTAATTAGGATTTGTTAAACTTCTTGATCTCTTGGAACTTTAAAAGTTTAACTTTTGAAAAGAATTCTCATATGATGCCTCCATAAAAAAAAATTAGAAAAATTAAAATCCAAAAATATTCGTTGTTTGATTTTCGTTGTGTTTTTGTTTTGTTTTCCTTTACTATGTTTTGACTATTTTTTTTTTGTTTTTTTTAGAGTCTTGATCATCACCATTCCTTCCTTGATTTGAATTTCTAGTCACATCGTCCTGACCGATACTTTTATCTTCCTGGACGATATGACAAATTATGTTCAAAATCCATCTGCTGACCTTTTTTTGTGCTTGATGTAACTTATCGTCCTAGACGATCCTATATCGTCCTGGACGATTTGATCGAACTCATGGTGATAGTCCAGGTCGATAGTATATTTGTCTGGCAGATGCATTTTATGTGCATCGTCCTGGCCGATACACTGGATCGTCCTGGACGATCCACGTGTCAGCATGTTTTGATCTTTAAATTTGACCCCGAACGATCCATTATTGGACAATCGGCCGGGGCGATCCACTGTTTGTCCTGGACAATACACGTGGTAGTGATTTAAAATGTTTTAACTTCGGCCGGTACGATCAATAATTGTGCATCGTCCTGGACAATACAACTAATCGGTTTGGACGATCTACTTTTTCAACGGTCGTCCGGACTGACTCCTCGGGACGATCGCCTATGTTTAATCGTCCTGGCCGATATCTGATCGGCCCGGATGATCGGACCACCTTTTTGACCAATCGGCCTGTACGTAATTATTGAACCATATCGGCCTGGACGATTCTGCGATCGGCCAGGATGATATGGTCGTTTCTTTAAATTCAGGCCGTTCCAGCCATGATTTTTTCACTCTTCATCCTTTCTCCTCTTGTGTTTTTGCTTAGTGCTCTCAATGGCTGGTGGGAAATGCGTCCGACAAACTTCTAGGAGTTCCTCGAGGGCAAGGATTGACCCTCATTTCAGGGAAGCAGAAGATGAAGCCGCTTACCATCGTTACAAAGAATGTGGGATAATTGTCTCAAGAATCATCAATCCTGTCCACATCTCATACCCGGTAATGGGTCTTTTCGCTCACACCTCCCTTTGCTTCATTCTGTCTCTTTCTTTCCCTTTTAATTCAGAGTTTCTTCGAGAATTTTTTGCAAACCTTCGCATCAACCCTACCTTCACAACCTTGACCTCCTATGTGAATCGACGCCCTGTCGAAATCACATATCAGGATTGTGTTGATATTTTACAGATATCCACCACCAGGGATAAGCTGCACTTAATCACCTCTGACCCTGATCTTGACTGGTCCACGGCGAATCACTTCCTTCGCCAGACCAATGTACCTTACCATGTTGGAGAGACTAGCTCTTTAGTCAAAGATGCTAGGATAATCCAACATATCCTTCGCACCTCCGTCATTCCAAAAGCCAGCGACCGAATCCACATCACCCCTCTACTTTCACTCACTACTTTCTACATCATGGCTCATAGGGAATTTAATACTGCGGACCTAATTTTCTGATACATTGATCACTTAACCACAATCCATTATCCAGGCCACAAAAGGAAATCCAATCTAGCCTTAGGACATATCATAGCCTATGTCCTTGAAACCAAATACCAACTTCAGTATCCTATTCCACCAAACCTCCCAACTCCCTTCTACTCAAACAATTCTTTCAGCACCCTTCAGAGTACTCGTCTTCACCCTGAGGAACCTCAGGGGGCTAGAGAGGAGGAGTCTCTCGCTCCTGCTCCCTTTCCTGACCCTGTTCCTCTCCACCAGCACTCACCGGTTGATCAGTTGATTGAGAGATTTGATCGATGGGAGACCCGTTTTGACGCCTATGTTGCTGCACAAGAGCAGCAACACTCTGAGGACATTGCCCGTTACGAGCATAACCGCACTGAGGATCTAGTCCGATTTGATAGTTTTCTTACTCACCAGCAGCAGCAGCATGACCAAGACATCGCCTGGTTCAATGCTCAGTTTACCACGCTTGCCAACTACTTTCAGCAGCCACCTCCTCCACCTCCATCTGATGATCAGGATCCCTTGTTCTTTTAGTCTGTGCTTTGTGTTGTTTGTTTATTGTCTTCTTGTAGTTTGCTTGTTAGTCTTTTGTAATGTTTTTCTGTTGTTTCTGGACCCTCTTTTTGTGATGACAAAAGGGGGAGTAGGTAGGGTGTGTTAGAAAAAAGTTGTTGTAACTTTGATTTTCTAATGAACCTATTTTTTTTTTTTTCTTCCTACTTGTGTTTTCCATCATCAAAAAGGAGGAGATTGTTGCAAATCTACTTTTCATGGCTTATGTTTTAATGATTGACAAACACTATTTTTCTTGGACTGCTTGTTGCTTCTAACTTTTCAGGAATCGAAGATCGGACGATCAAGAAGGAGCCAAGTTCAGGATTGCATAGGTTTAGGGTTGAGTCAGTCTGTACTTTTTTTACCATTTTGAGTCCACTTGTAATGGTCAAGAGACTGATGCTAAGTAACCCTACACATACACACTTGAGAGACTTAGAATTTCTATTTTTGCTCACATCGGCCAGGCCAAAATTCATATCGTCCTGGACGATCAGCTTAAAACAGAAAGTCTAAATAAGGATTTTCAATTAAGGCAGCCATCATTAACAGATCGGCCTGGATGATACGTGTATCGGCCAGGACAATAAGCTCAAAATAAAAAGAAGTTGCCGCCATAGATAATTAAGGTATACTGTATTTTTAAATTATCGGCCAGGACGATCCTAGAATTGGTCTGGACGATATTCACAAATTATGTCTTAATTGATCAGGAAATCAATGGAGTAATTAAGGATGATTGATACGATCATATCGTCCTGGACGATTGCAGGATCGGCCAGGACAATCCAGTCAAAAACCTTAAGTTACTTCAGGACGATAAGTATCGGCCAGCTCGTATCCAGGGCTATTGTCAGGACGAATTTCCTTCGATTTGAACTGATCGGCCAGGACGATCATGAGACCGGCCTGGACGATTAAGCCAATTTTTAATCGTCCAGTTTTGCATCCAGGGCGATGCTCTGGCCAATCTTCATTGATTTGTACTGATCGTCCAGGCCGATGTCCATATCGGCCTGGACGATATTGTCGGCAACTAGCAATTAATGAGCTCTTTTGAAGCTCTTCTATTTAAGAGCTCTTGTTCAACATTTTTTTAAAAAAAGACCTTTGGCTGCTGCCTTGACCTGAGAAGATCTTGAGAAAGAGAGAGAGGGAGAGAGAGAGGATCTTGTGAGGGGGAGCTTGTGAGGGGATTCACAAGGGTTGCTTCAAGGATCGCTCTGCTTGTTCTTTGTCTAGAGTTCCTCATCCGTGGAAGGGTCGGTAGAGGTAAGGAGTTAGCTTTTGGTTGTGGTTCTCTGCCAGATTCAGGAGGAAGCAAAAGGAGGTAGGTTCTCTGCCTTGCCGGGTGTGGTAAAAAGGAGGTTCTTGTGAGGTCTTCTCCGCCTTGCCGTGGGGGCTAAAGGAGAGTCACGTTTTATAGTGCAATACTTGGAGGGTGCCTCCAAGGAGTGGACGTAGGTCGAGTTGATCGAACCACTATAAACTTCTTTGTTCTTTCTTTTGCTTCCGTACTTTTATTTCCGCACTCTATTTTTTTGTGGTGATTTTGGTTTATGCAATTTTCATTCTTTGGGAAAAGAAATTTTTTAATTACCAATTCACCCCCCCCCCCCCTCTTGGTTAGCTTGGGACAGTTCTATTGGGCTTAACATCCCTAGCGAACTCTCATCTATTTTCAGTAGTTTCTTTTTCTTATGTTTTATTTTAGTTTATGTTATATTTTTTATTTATGTTTTGTTGTGTTCCCTCCTTTTTGTGATGTCAAAAGGGGGAGTAGGTTGGTGTATCTTATACTTTGAATTCTGGAACTTAGTAAATTGCTTTTTTGTAACACTATTTTTACTTCACAACCATAACTGCTTGGAATTCTTTGTTCGTGTTTGCCATCATCAAAAAGGGAGAGATTGTTGCAAATCTGTCTTCATAAATTATCATTTTCATGATAGCAAATAATCTTGTTTTTCTACGACTATCTTGCCTACTAATATTTCAGGACCACAGATCAGATGATAATCGGAATTAGCTCAAAATTGGGTAGAGTAGATCTGAGTTATTTTGTAATGTACTTTTTCCCTTTCTTAAGTCAATTGTAACCTTTGATGTGTCTGATGCTAAGTAACCCTACACACACACTTGAGTGATTTTTCTGTCTGAATTAGAGTTTTTTTATTTTTACTCACATCATCCTGGACGATACTTATATCGGCCTGGACGATCGTGTCAAAAATAGAAACCCTAATTAGGGCATCTTGGTTAAGTAGCCATCATTAAGCAAATAGTCCTGGATGATCCTTATATCGACCAGGACGATAGGCTCAAATAGAAAAGAATCAGCCACCATGATCAATTTAAGTATTCTTTATTTTAAATTATCGGCCAAGACAATCTCCATATCAGCCTGGACGATAAAGCATAATTATGCCTAAATTAATCTGGCAATTATGGAAAGTAATCAAGGCTGATTGATAGGATCAGATCGGCCGGGCCGATCGTATAATCGGTCGAGATGATGTTTTGGATGATTGACATCGGCCAACATCTATTCCGGGCGATGTTCAAGATGATTGTACTCAAATTTGAACTAATCGGCCATGATGATATTGTATCGGCCTGGACGATGTAACCAATTTTCTTTTGATCATCCCAAATTGCCTCAGCTGATTGAGATTACTTTGCACTGATCGGCCTAGACCTGAGAGAGCCTAGAGGAGAGAGAGAGAGAGAGAGAGAGAGAGAGAGAGAGAGAGAGAGAGAGAGAGAGAGAGAGAGAGGATTTTGTGAGAGGGACCTTGTGAGGAGGATTCACAAGGATTTCTCTAAGAATTGTTCCACTTATTTTTCCACTAGAGTCTCTTATCCTTGGAAAGTTTGGGAGAGGTAAGCTTCAGTAATTGATCGAGGTTCTCTGCCTGCTTCAGAAGGAAGCAAAAGGAGTTAAGATTCTCTGCCTGCTTCAGGAGGAAGCAAAAGGAGTTGGGTTCTCTGCCTTGCTGGGGTTGGCAAAAAGGAGGTTTTTGTAAAGGCTTATCCACCTTGCTGTGGGAGAAAAAGGAGAGTCACTTTTGTGGAGAAATACTCGGAGGGTACCTCCAGGGAGTGGACATAGGTCGAGTTGACCGAACCACTATAAATATTTGTGTTCTATTTCTACTGCTTCCGTGTTTATTTATTTTTTGTACTTTGATTTCTGTGGTGATCTAATTTTAAGTCTTGTTGTTCTTTGCTTAAAGAATTTTTAAAATACCAATTCACCCCCCCCCCCCCCCCCGCTCTTGTTAGTCTCGGGCTAGTTCTTAAGGGCTTAACATCCCTAACGAACTTTCAGGTGCTTGTCTCCCCAGACTCCTCTAGTTGAAAATTATGGCGATAGGTACTATGAAGGGCATGGAAGGAGCTATTGGAATAGAAAATTTGAATATAATCTAGTGGAGCAGGGAATTGGAAGCTATATTTGGATTTAAGGATGATAGAATTTATATGAATTAGGGAAAGATTTGGCTTACTTTTATGTCTAGGATATCTAATGTAGGTTAAATTCTCAAGATATCTAATGATTAGATCAATTGCATTAAAATTTATTTTAGCCATTATGAATTAGGTAGTCATGGATAAAAGAGGTGAGAATTAATTTGATCCCTAACTTTTAGAATTATTGAGTTGTGAAGGATATTCTAAATAATTCTAGTATCTTGTACTAAGGTATTGACATTGGCATGTGGTATCTAAAATTACATTCCCTAAGGGTAGTGTTTGAAAGGGTCCAATTATAGTTGGTGTTCAAAGCTACAAGGTGAACTATTTCGCCAGTTGTAGAAAGGTGGAGGAATTCATGTAAATCTTGATAGGTAATTTCAATAGGCCTCCTATTGACATTTTTGGAGAGTAGTACCCTCACTATTAATTTAGAGATTAGCAAAGAATTCAAATAGAAGTTTAAAATTTAATGGATAGTCAAGAGTGAGAATGAACTGAAGTGTGGTACGAGTAATGAGAGAGAGAGAGAGATAGAGTACCTGGAAGTTTTAAACTTCCTAATTTATGATTATGGATGGGGTGATAAAGGCAATTTTGTATTGATTGTATGACTCTTTGTCAGTGGTGTCAGCAATTCGAGGATCGAGAGGTTGTCGGGAGGAACTTCTGATGAGAGCTTGTGAATGCTTTCCTATGGCCATTTCAAGAATTAAGATCTTAAAGAAGAGGAGAAGAATAGTGGAATAAGAATTGAGTGAAAAAAAAATTGGATTTCTCTCTCCTTAAATAGATTGTCCATATCATACAGTATAATATATATATCATATAGAATGATCGAGTACAATAAATTTCATCTAGTCCAATCAGTCAAAAAGGTGGTCTCATTATACACTAAGATCAGAATCATACTGGATGATTATAGAGAAGATTTTCATCCTGAGGGGTCAGCCTGGATGATCGTTGACTGGTTAAGTCATTTTATATGAACAAGTGTTTGTAAAATATAAAATGATTTTAAATATTGTATTATCCAAAATAAATTTAACCAATATATACTTGCATGTGTATTATACAATATGAAGTAGGTGTTCATATAGTATGATTACCAATGATTGATCAATCTGTGTCGTTGGATGTATTATTTGCAATGATTTGATACTTTTGTGAATATCGTGTAGTACGAAGTTAAGTCATACAACACGATGTGAACGAAAGTCATAAAGCGGTGTATGATAATAAAGAAAGCTTCATAAAAAAACATAAAATAAATCACAAAAATGAAAGTAACAATATGAACAATCATAAAGAAAATTAAAGAAAAACATATAAATTTTTTTTTCAAATCACCCTTATTCAAGAATGAATATCTATAACACATACTCTAGTCCTTAATGTGTTAAAGGTTTAAAATGCTAGAGGCTTTGTAAATATTTCTGCCAATTGGTTTTCAATAGCTATATGATATAGCCCTATATCCCCTTTTGTCACATGATCTCTAATGAAATGGAGCCTAATTTATATATTTTTGGTCCCCAAATGATGGATATAATTCTTTGACATGCAATTGGAACTGTTGTTATCACACATAATTTGAATGGTGCCTACAGGTAATCCAAGATCTAGGATTTTTTATTTTAACTATAAGAATTATGCAATACAACTCCCTAAAGCTATGTATTCTCCTTTAACAGTAGATAGGGTTTCCAAATTTTATTTTCTACTGGACCAGAAGACTAAAGATTGTCTTATGAATTAGTAAGTTCTAGAATTACTTATCCTATCAACTCTACTACGTGTAAAGTTTGTATCAGAATATCATATGATTTCAAAAGAGGTTCTATGTCTAGGATACAAGATTTTTAAGTTTTAGGTTCCTAGAAGTTGTTTAAGAATTCTTTTAACAACACCAATGTGGAATTTTTTGGGATCAGCCTAAAATCTAATATAGAGAAAAACACTAAACATAATATCAAGTCTATTGGCAGTCAAGTAAATGAGTGATCCAATTATCCCTTTATACTTCTTCTGATCAATTGATTTTCCCTTTGGATCCTTATCTAATTGAATAGTAGAAGTCATAGAAGTATTTATTGCCATAACACTTTCCATTTCATATTTCTTAAAAATATCTTTAGTATACTTTGATTAGCAAAGCATAGTTCCATCATCCCTTTGCTTCACACTAAATTCAATGAAATAAGTATGCTCTCCCATTATGCTCATTTCAAACATCTTACTCATAATTTTAGATAATTTATCACATAGCTTTTTATTGAAGATCCAAACAATATATCATCAATATAGATTAAAACTATGAGTAGGTCTTCTCCTTCTTTCTTTATAACAGAGTGGTGTCTATACTGCCCTTAACAAACTATCTATCATGAAAGAAAGTGCTCAACCTTTCATACAAGGCTAAAAGTATGTACTTAAATTTGTATTCTAACTTCTGTGGTTTGAATAAATGATTAGAAAAAATTAGAATTCTCACATCCTAGGGGTTTCTCAGCATATATATCTTCTTTAATCATCCTATTTATGAAGACACTTTTAACATCCATTTGGTATAGCTTGAATCCCTTAAATCAGTGAAAGGCTAATAGTATTTTAATGGCTTCTAGTCTTGCTACAATTACGAAGGTCTCTTCAAAGTCAATTCCCTCAATTTGATTATACCCCTTAGCTATTAATCTAGTCTTATTTCTAATTATTATCCTAGAGTCATTCATTTTATTCTTAAAAATTTGTTTAGCTCATACAACACTCTGGTCTTAAGTACTCACCAACTCCCAAACATCATTTCTAACAAACTAATTCAACTCTTATTGTATTGCTAGAATCCATAATTCATCAGATAAAGCTTGATCTATGTTTGAGGGTTCTGCCATTGAAATAAATGTTGAATGGCTTACCTACTTTCTAAGTCCATGCCTAGTTATAAGACCTTTAGATTAGTTTCTTAAGATAAGTTCCCTAGGGTGACTAGAAGAATATTTTTAATCTCTAGGCATCCTCTTATTTCTCCTCTAATTTCTTCTTCTAACATAGGCTTAACCAATTTATCATATTCATGAAACACTATATGGTGATATCTTATACAATTAATGTCCTCTTATTGAAGACTATATAGGCTTTCCCTATAATTGAATATCCTAGAAAAACTCCTTTATCACATTTAGGGTTAAATTTTCCTAATGAAGATTTTCTATTATTTAGAATAAACACCTTACACCGAAGACAAGAAGATGAGAGAGATTAGGTGTTCTACCTTTGAGTAATTCATAGGGTGTCTTATTGAGTTTGGATCTAATATTAACCCTATTTATAACAGAACAAGCAGTGTTCACTAGTTTTGCCTAGAAATACTTAGGAAGTGAGTACTCATATATCATACCTCTAGTAGCTTCAAAGAGGGTTCTATTTTTTCATTCAACAATCCCATTCTACTAAGGTATTCAAGGGGATGAAAAATTTTGTTATATTCCTAGCTCTGTATAATATGATTCAAATTTATCTTTTTAAATTTTCCACCATAATCACTTTGAAATGTTAATTTCATATCCTAATATTTTATGAAATCTATTTGGAGAAGGTTTTAAACTCCTCAAACGAATTAATTTTATGTGATAAAAACTTAATCCAAGTAAACCTCAAGTGATCATCAACAATTACATATCCATAAACTTTTTTGCCTAGGCTAGCAGTGCTAACCGATCCAAACAAATCCATGTGAAGGTCTTCTAAGGGTTTACAGGTAATAATGTGTGACCTTGATTGAGTGGAAAGAGGTTTTGATTTATATTCCTAATTGTCAGACATCACTTAGATGGTCCTTAGAAAAGTCTAGTTTTGGTATGCCAATTGTGTGACAAATGTTATCTTCCTAATAGTTTTCATGCCTGTAGGACATAGTATCCTATTCCATAAATAGGATTAATCAATAATGGTTTCCAAGTAAAGAGCTTTAGTAGATCCAATACAGTTCAAATCAAGCATATAAACATTATTAATCCTCTTTCCTTCTAAAATAATATTTCCATTTAAACTAGTCAAACAACTAGTAGATAAAAAATTAATGTCAAAACATTTGTCACACAATTGGATAATACTAAACAAATTATGTTTCAAGCCATCTACTAGTAAAAAAAATTTAATAATAATTTTTCTTTTTAAATTACCAATCATACCTGACCCTACCACTTTTCTAGTGGTGTTATCTCCAAGTGTTTCCTTGCCTCCTACCTTAACCTCCAGTGTGATGAATTGCTTCAAAACTCTAGTCATGTGTTTGTTGACCACATTTTTATATGAGATCATCATGACCTATCCAGACTTCTATTTATTTATATGATGGTTTATGTTGCAAATATATTTTCATGGCTTATGTTTTGATGATTGACAAACACTATTTCTCTTAGACTGCTTGTTGCTTCTAACATTTCAAGAATCGAAGATCGGACGAACAAGACGAAGCCAATTCAGGATTGCGTAGGTTTAGGGTTGAGTCAGTCTGTACTTTTGTTTTTCACTTCTTGAGTCTACTTGTAATGGTCAAAGAGACTGATGCTAAGTAACCCTTCACACACACACTTGAGAGACTTAGAATTTCTGTTTTTACTCATATCGGCCAGGACGAATTTTTAGATCGGCCTGGACGATCAGGCTTAAAACAGAAAGTCTAAATAAGGATTCTTAATTAAGGCAACCATCATTAATATATCAGCCTGGACGATACGTGTATCGGCCAGTACGATAAGCTCAAAACAGAAAGAACTTGCCACCATAGACAATTAAGGTATACTGTATTTTTAAATTATCGGCCTGGACTATCCTGTATCGGCCTGGACGATATTCACAAATTATGCCTTAATTGATCAGGAAATCAAGGGAGTAATTAAAGATGATTGATACGATCATATCATACTGGACGATCGCAGGATCGGCCAGGACGATCAAGTCAAAAATCTTAAGTTACTTCAGGATGATATAAATCGGCCAACTTGTATCCAGGGCTATTCTGAGGACGATTTTCCTCTGATTTGAACTGATCGGCCAAGACGATCGTGAGATCGGCCTGGACGATCAAGACAATTTTCAATCGTCCTGTTTTGCATCCAGGGTTATGCTCTGGCCGATCTTCTTTGATTTGTACTGATCGGCCAGGTCGATGTCCATATCGGCCTGTATGATATAGTCGACAAGTTGCAATTAATGAGCTCCTTTCAAGCTCTTCTATTTAAGAGCTCTTGTTCAACATTTTTAAAGACCTTTGGCTACTGCCTTGACCTAAGAAGACCTTGAGGAGAGAAAGAGAGAGAGGGAGAGAGAGGATCTTGTGAGGGGGAGCTTATGAGGGGATTCAAAAGGGTTACTTTAAGGATTGCTCTGCTTGTTCTTCGTCTAGAGTTTCTCGTCCGTGGAAGGGTCGGTAGAGGTAAGGAGTTAGCTTTTGGTTGTGGTTCTCTGCCAGCTTCTGGAGGAAGCAAAAGGAAGTAGATTCTCTACCTTGCTGGGGTGGCAAAAAGGAGATTCTTGTGAGGGATTCTCCGCCTAGCCGTGGGGGCTAAAGGAGAGTCACATTTTGTAGTATAATACTTGGAGGGTGCCTCCAAGGAGTGGACGTAGGTCGAGTTGACCCAACCACTATAAATTCCTATTTTCTTGATTTCTTGCTTCCGCACTTTTATTTCCGCATTTATTTTTGTGACGTGATTTTGGTTTATACAATTTTTATTCTTTGAGAAAAGAAATTTAATTACCAATTCACCCCCCCTCTTGGTTAGCTTGGGCCAGTTCTATAGGGCTTAACATCCTTAGCGAACTTTCAAGTGGTATCAGAGCTGGATTCGAAAATTTAAGTTTGAAAACTTTTTGAATTAGATCCATAGCTAACCTATGGAATCGTAACACTACGGAAGGGTATTCTATTACCCGACCTCCCCTGTTCGATAACCTACCTTTTGATTTTTGGAATACTCGCATGTCAACATTTTTACAATCTACTGGTTATCGCATGTGGATGCTTATTCAAGAAGGTTATTCTCCACCTTCTCGTGAAATTAATGGTGTTAAAACTGAAGTTGCTTTTACCGAATGGACTTTCGACTTACGTGATTTAGCTCAATTAAATGCAAAATATTTGAACTCTTTTTTCTGTGCTTTAAAATCTTAGGATTACATGCGTGTCTTAACTTGCAAAACTGGTAAAGAAATTTGAGATAAATTGTGCATCAACTATGAAAGTACTAATGAAGTTAAACAATCCCGTTTGAACATTCTCTTGCATGACTACGAACTTTTTTGTATGAAACCTCATGAATCAATTTCTGACATGTATTCTAGATTTACTCATATAGTGACTTCACTGCATGCACTAGGAAAAGAACTTTCCAACTATGAAAAAGTTAACAAAATTTTGAGATGCTTGCCTTCGTCTTACGATGCTAAAATCACTGCAATCACTAAATTTAAGGATCTGAACATCTATTCTATTGATAACTTACTTGCCTCACTCATTGCTTACGAGCAAGGGGTGAATCAAAGAAATCTTGATGCATGTGAGAAGAAAAAGGAGAAAATAATTGCACTAAAGGCGCACAAATCTGATTTCTGAATCTTTCGAGTCTGAAAGCGATGAAGTTGCCTTCATCACAAGGAAATTTAAAAGCTTTCTAAGGAAGAAACAAAAGCATCATCAAAGTTGGAGAAAAGGTAAGGATCATAAACATGTTAAAGGATCCTCTAATGTTGTTTGTTTTGAATGCAAGAAGCCTGGACATATGAGAACTGATTGCCCTACGCTTAAAGATCACTCAAGCAAAGGAAAGGGTGAGGAGAAACCTAAGCCAAGGAAGGATAAGATGAGAGTACAAAAAGCATTTTGGGCGGATTCGGCATCGGATTCATCAGAGACAGAACCAGAAAATGAGACATCAAAATTGTGCTTGATGGCAGACAACAATCCTGATCAAGAAGAGGTATGTAAACTTTCCTACGATCAACTTCTTGAAGTTTCAGAAAAAATTCATGCATCATATAGGAAATTAAAGAAAACTCATGCTAGCTTGAAATTAGAATTTTTAAATCTATAAAAAGAGCATGAAATTTTGATTAAAGACCATCAAATAATTGATTCAAATCATATGAGTTTACTTGATGAATTTGATGAGTTAAATAAAAATCATTGTGAGTTAGTTAAAAAGCATGATGCATTAAAAGTCTCACACACATCACTTGAATCTGATTTTAAGAAGTCTAAGGAGATAGAGAAAATTTTGAGGATTGAAAATGAAGTTTTAAAAAGTACAAATTTGAAGTTTCAAAATGATTTAGAAGCATGTAAGAAAACTAAGATGACATCTACTTTTGATCAATTGCCAAAACCTAGGAAGAGGCATTATAACTCAAACCACTTAAGAAATCCCTTTCCTGGAGTTAGATGTTTTTCATGTGGCATGCTAGGACACATCTCACACACTTGCACGATTCACCAAAGTACACATTGGGTGTGGAGACCTAAGATGCATGATCCACAGTATACCACACATGCATTGCATTCTTCTCTTCATATGAAGGAACCCAAACCTACTTGGATTCCTAAATCTAACATTTGATAATTTTGCAGGAGGGCTCTAACAAAAGACCTCGTGAGAGTATGTGGTACCTAGATAGAAGGATGCTCTCGACATATGACTGGTGATGCAAGCCAGTTTGTTGTACTAGAGTCCAGGACTGGAGGCAAGGTTACTCTTGGAGACAACACCACCAAGAAGGTGGTAGGAGCAAGTATAATCGGTAATTACAAGAACCTTATGATTGAAAATGTTTTTCTTGTAGATGGATTAAAGCACAACTTGCTCAGCATCAGTCAATTCTGTGACAAAGGCTTCATCGTGCAATTCTTTGCAAACTCATGCATTGTAAGTTTAAGTAATAACACTATTTTGCAGGGAAAGAGGATCAGCAATGTTTACATGCTTGATTTAAATAACATTGAATGTGCTGCTTCTTTTTGCTTAAAAATTGTGATTGATGATTCTTGGTTGTGGCACAGGAGGCTTTGTCATGCAAGTATGAAAACTCTTAGAAAAGTAACCCAAAAGAACCTAGTTAGAGGTGTCCCCAAACTTAAGTTTTCAAAAGACCACCTTTGTGATACCTGTCAACTAGGAAAGCAAGTGCACTCCACTTTTCACCCCATTAAGGACATTAGCACCTCTAGACCTCTAGAAGTCCTTCACATGGATTTGTTTGGACCCATTAGCACTGCCAGCCTGGGAGGGAAAGTCTATGGTTTTGTGATTGTTGATGACTACTCGAGGTTCACTTGGACTAAATTTCTTTCACATAAAAATGAGTCTTTTGAGGAGTTTAAAACATTTTCTACTTGGATTCAAAAAAAGCTAGGTTGTGAGATTTTGACCATCCATAGTGATCATGGGGGAGAGTTTGAAAATGAAAGATTTAGAGTTTTTTGTGAGGACAAGGGGATTTGCCACAATTTTTCAGTCCCTAGGACCCCTCAGCAGAACGGGATAGATGAAAGAAAGAACCGGACCTTGGTGGAAGCTGCTAGAGCCATGCTTGCTGAGTATTCACTTCTAAAATACTTTTGGGCTGAAGCGGTTAACACAGCTTGTTATGTGTTGAATAGGGTTAATGTTAGAGCCAAATTAGAGAAGACACCCTATGAGATCCTTAAGGGTAGGACACCAATCTTTCCCACCTTCATGTCTTTGCTTGTAAGGTTTTCATTCACAATAATGGGAAGTCTCACTTGGGAAAATTTGATCCTAAATCTGATGAAGGAGTATTTTTGGGATATTCTAGTGTTGGGAAGTCTTTTAGGGTGTTTAACAAAAGAACTTTGATGGTGGAAGAGACAACCCATGTAGTTTTTGATGAGTCTGATCCTAAGAAACATGGAGTAGAAGATGATGATGTTGGAGAGATTACAAGTGGTGTAGAAAAATTGGGGAAGGGGAGTGAGCACCTAAGTAATGAAGGAGTAGAAGAAGTCACCCAAGGAGTAGAAAATTTTGATGAAAGGGGAGAAACATCACACACTTTGCCTACAGATTGGTGATACTCTACAAGTCACCCCAAGGACTTGATCTTAGAAGACCCTTCTAGTGGAGTTAAGACTAGACATGGACTTAGGAAGGAGGTGAACCACTCTGCCTTTATCTCTATGATTGAACCCACCACCATTAGCCAAGCCCTTTTTGATGAGTTTTGGATTTTAGCAATACAAGAATAATTGAATCAATTTGTTAGGAATGATGTTTGGGAACTTGTGGAAAGACCTAAGGGACAAAGTGTAGATGGGACAAAGTGGGTCTTTAAGAACAAAGTGAATGATTCAGGAGTGGTGGTAAGGAATAAAGTAAGATTGGTGGCTAAGGGGTACAATCAAATAGAAGGGATAGACTTTGAGGAGACTTTTGCCCGTGTAGCTAGATTGGAAGCCATTAGAGTGCTATTAGCCTTTGCCTGCTATAAAGGATTTAAATTTTTTCAAATGGATGTCAAGAGTGCCTTTTTAAATGGGGAAATAAAAGAAGATGTCTTTGTAGAACAACCTCCAGGTTTTGAGAATTCTCAATTTCCAAATCATGTGTTTAAATTAAAAAAGGCTTTGTATGGTTTAAAGCAGGCACCTAGAGCTTGGTATGAGAGGCTTAGCACATTCCTACTAGAGAGGGTGTTTGTCAAGGGGAGCATAGACACCACCATTTTTCTTAGAAGAGTTGGAGATGATTTACTCTTTGTTTAGATTTATGTTGATGATATACTCTTTGGATCTTCTAATAAAAAATTGTGTGATGATTTTTCTAAAATAATGAGTAGAGAATTTGAAATGAGTTTGATGGGAGAATTGTCTTACTTTTTGGGGTTTAGCATAAAACAATTGGAGGATGAAACTTTTCTAAATCAAACAAAATACATAAAGGACATTTTGAAGAAATATGAGTTGGACAAATCCAAGCCAATTAACACTCCCATGACTTCTAGTGCTCCATTGGATAAAGACCAAAGTGGTAAGTCTGTTGATCAGAAGAAGTATAGAGGCATGATTGGATCTTTACTTTACTTGACTGCGAGCCGACCTAATATCATGTTTAGTGTTTGCCTTTGTGCTAGATTTCAAGCTGACCCTAAGGAATCCCACATGACTGCTGTTAAGAGAATTTTTAGATACCTTTTGGGGAAACAAGGCTTAAGGATTTGGTACCCTAGATATAGCACTTCTTTTGAGATTATTGGCTTTTCTGACTCTGATTTTGCAGGATGCAAGGTGGATAGAAAAAGCACTTCTGAAACTTGTCAATTCATTGGATAATCTTTGGTCTCTTGGTCTAGTAGGAAACAAAACTCTGTTGTACTCTCCACTGCTGATGCTGAATACATTGCTCTTGGAAGTTGTGTGGCCCAAGTCCTTTGGTTGAAACAACAGGTATTGGATTTAGGATTGCATGTAAGCACCATCTCAATCTTTTGTGATAACACTAGTGCCATATGCATCTCTAAGAATCCTATTCAACATTCAAGGACTAAACACATTGACATTAGACAACACTTTATTAGAGATCATGTGACTAAGGGAGACATTGAGTTACACCATGTGACAATTGAAAACCAACTGGAAGACATCTTTACTAAACCACTGGCTTTCGACACTTTCAGTTCTTTAAGGACCAGATTGGGTGCGATTGACATAAATGCATGAAATCTTTTAGCTATTTTCTTTTACTTTTTTATTTTCTTTTTGTTTTATGTTGTTTTGACTTTTTAGTGTGTTTTATGTTTTTTTTTGTCTCTTTTTACTTAGTTTTCAAAATCATCGCTGATATGGTATTATATTCCTTGTCCTTGTTTTTTGAAAATTTGTAGTCAATGTGTTTTCATCTACTTAATCTCTTAGATGGTAGGAATATTTTGTGATTGTGTCTCTTTCTCTAACCTATTTTAGTGGCATAGTTTTCTTTTCTAATCAAAAGTCTATCTCAAATTAAAATATTGCTTATAAAATTAAGATCTTTTCTTAAGCTTGTTTAAGCAAATCTATCTTGTATTTATAATGATTAAAGTTTTTTTGTCACATAAAGATCCCTCGTTACTCTTGTCTTTGATTATTAATCCTACTTGTGGAAATTCTTCCTTATGTTAGAGAGAGAGCTCCTATTCTCTAATATCTGAGAAGATATATTCACAACTAAGTTTTTTTAAAGGATTATAAAAGAGAATCTAGCTTGCAAAAATAAAAATAAGAATTGGCCAAAGATGCCAACAAAAGAAGCGCAAAGATGCCAAAAGTTGAAAAATCTATCAAAAGATGCTCAAAGAGCCAATCAAAGTGACAAGAGACATAAAATGAGCCCACTCAAAAGTAAGCTATTCTCCCTTTTTAAATCTTTTAGAACTTAGAAGTTTTTGTTCTCAAAGGCTTGATTTCGATTATCGTATAATTGTGACAAAATTACCTTACTTCATTATTTTATAAAGATTTTTTTCTTAAGACAAGTGATGGGTGGATTCTTTTTCTCATATCCAATTAATTATTTGAGTTAGGTCATTGATTTCAAAAGACGATTCTACCCTAAGAAAACGTTTGAGCTAAGGGTAAACCATGAACGGATATTCTACTATTCTATGGATTAATGAGATTGGTAACTAATTAACTCACAAGTTTTTTAAATCAATCACATGGAATACTATGTCATTGACATGCCTTGATTAAAAAAAAAAATATTTGTCTTTTGTTCAATCCTTTTTGATATGTCAAAAGGGGGAGAAGTTTATGAGATTTCGTTTTGTCAATCCTGAACTTTTACTACTAATTTGTTTTTGTAGTGTTTTGCCATCATCAAAAAGGGAGAGATTATTTCAAATCTATTTTCATGGCTTATGTTTTGATGATTGACAAACACTATTTCTTTTGGACTGCTTGTTGCTTCTAACGTTTTAGGAATCGAAAATCGGACGAACAAGATGAAGCCAATTCAGGATTGCATAGGTTTAGGGTTGAGTCAGTCTGTACTTTTGTTTTTCACTTCTTGAGTCTACTTGTAATGGTCAAAGAGACTGATGCTAAGTAACCCTTCACACACACACTTGAGAGACTTAGAATTTCTATTTTTACTAATATCGTCTAGGACGATTTTTTATATCAGCCTGGACGATCAGGCTTAAAACAGAAAGTCTAAATAAGGATTCTTAATTAAGGCAGCAGTCATTAACATATCGTCCTAAACGATACGTGTATCGGCCAGGACGATAAGCTCAAAACAGAAAGAAGTTTCTGCCATAGACAATTAAGGTATACTGTATTTATAAATTATCGACCAGGACGATCCTGTATCGGCCTGGACGATATTCGTAAATTATGCCTTAATTGATCAATAAATCAAGGGAGTAATTAAAGATAATTGATATGATCATATTGTCCTGGACGATCGCAGGATCAGCCAGGACGATCCAGTCAAAAACCTTAAGTTACTTCAGGACGATATAAATCGGCCAGCTTGTATCCATGGCTATTCTCAGGATGATTTTCCTCTGATTTGAACTGATCGGCCAGGACGATCGTGAGATCGGCCTGGATTATCAAGCCAATTTTCAATCATCCTATTTTTCATCCAGGGCTATGCTCTGGCCGATCTTCTTTGATTTGTACTGATCGGCCAGGCCGATGTCCATATCGGCCTGGACGATATAGTCGGCAACTTGCAATTAATGAGCTCCTTGAAATCTCTTCTATTTAAGAGCTCTTGTTCAATATTTTTAAAGACCTTTGGCTGCTGCCTTGACCTAAGAGGACCTTGAGGAGAGAAAGAGAGAGAGGGAGAGAGAGGATCTTGTGAGGGGGAGCTTGTGAGGGGATTCATAAGAGTTGCTTAAAGGATCGCTCTGCTTGTTCTTCGTCTAGAGTTTCTCGTCTGTGGAAGGGTCGGTAGAGGTAAGGAGTTAGCTTTTGGTTGTGGTTCTCTGCCAGCTTCATGAGGAAGCAAAAGGAGGTAGGTTCTCTGCCTTGCCGGGGTGGAAAAAAGCAGGTTCTTGTGAGGGCTTCTCCGCCTAGCCGTGGGGGCTAAAGGAGAGTCATGTTTTGTAGTGCAATACTTGGAGGGTGCCTCCAAGGAGTGGACGTAGGTCAAGTTGACAGAATCACTATAAATTCCTGTGTTCTTGATTTCTTGTTTCTGCACTTTTATTTCCGCATTTATTTTTGTGACGTGATTTTAGTTTATCCAATTTTTACCAATTCACCCCGCCTTTTGGTTAGCTTGGGCCAGTTCTATAGGGCTTAACATCCTTAGCAAACTTTCAGTTTATAATTTTCAATCATCTAGAGCTCAATTCAAATCCCAATCTAGATTCCAATTCAAGCCTCAAATCCAAACTTGTATTAAGACTTCAAATTAGATTTTAATCTAGATACCAACCCAGACTTCAACCTAAACTCTTCAATTTAAACTTTAATCCATATCTCAATCTAAGCTTTATTCTAGTATTCAATAAACCCAGACTTCAATCAATTCAAACCTCAATCAACCCAAATTTTAATTAATCCAAACTTCAATTTATCCCTTAGCCTATACTCTAATTAAGCATCAATCAATCTTCAAACAAATATTAATCAAACCCCAGTTATATTAAATTAACTTCAATCCCTCCAATTGATATCAATCTTTAATCCCTTACAACTATAGCTTTGCACTTTAGTTAAGTGATTCAATGCATTGCCCAGTTTAGTGCATTAATACCAAGTGATCACTACGTAATTTCCCTTACTCAATTAGCTTCAATCATCTAGTTAATTATTACTAACATGGGTTTTTCAAACTCAATTAATGAAATCAGTAATTCAAATCAAAGCAAGATTTCCAGACTAAATTTTAAAGTTAAAGGCTTATGTCCTTAAAACTTTTTTGAGTGATTTTTTAATCTTCTCAAAACCCAATCAAATGACCTCTGATTCATGATATGTGGAGGCTCTTGAGGGTATAAATAAAATGCTTTCTATTAAAAATTTAAATAATTTTTTTGGCTCATATAGAAACTCTAATGCTCTAAGAAGTAAGCTTAGATCTACCGAGGATTTTTCATGCATACATATTAAATTTTTTCTATCTTGTTATGTACCTCCCAACCTACAAGTTTTTGCATTTCACCTGGCCTATTAAGGTATAGTTTTATCAAGAGGATGTTGTATAATCTCTAGGTAAAAATATATTTTAAAGCCTTCTTGAAATTGCTTCATACTCTTTTTATGCATAGAAGTGTCAATCAGCATGCATTACATTAGAAACTAATTAAAAGAGAATAAATCCTATTAGCATTTTCTTTTAAGCATATTCACCCTACACAAGTCAAGGGGCCAAATAGAATCTGGTCTAGATGTAAGACCCAACCCCTTAAAACTTTAATTAACATCCTACCACTCTTTCATTAAAGATCAGATTCATGGATTTTAAATTACTTAGGTGGTTAGTTGGCTCCCCAATCTTGGCTGGGTTAAGTCTAAGTTTTGCATTGTATTATCTAGGTTTTGGCTACTATCACTAAGTGCCTAATTTATACTTAGGATCTAGGGCAGACTCAAAATCATAAGTCCCCACCTTTCTGGAATCTAATCTTAACTTTTTAATAAATTGATTAACTCAAATTTAAATATCTCTTTGATCCTAAATTTAAATCCCAATATATAGGGTATATTGGGGTGCCTCTAAAATATTTCAGAATCCTAAAGCACCTCCTACTTTTCTGCCTTTTACCATTAGAAATAAATGTTCATTTTTTTTACCTAATCCCAGTTTAAATTCAAATCTCACTTTCTTTGATCACTCCTTAAAAATCTCTAAAATAAATTTATGTCTTTATTCTAATTGAGAATATTCATACGGAATTAAACTTCCCTATAATATAATTAACTATTAGGGCTTGTGCGTGCAGGAAATTTAGAACCCATATCTACTTTTCAAAAATGAATTTTAAACTCATTAATTTTCTTTGAGAAAATCCAAATCAATGATGATCATTATCATCATATTCAATCTATTAATAATAAATTATATTTTCTCTCCCTCGAGAAATACATCATTTACTATCGTGATTTAAAAAATGAATTGAATGATATCTCATTTAGATTTAATAGTTGAATACTGATAGAAAATCATTTTGACCGGTCGGGGTCATATATAGTTCATCCCAAATTTTGACTATTATAATCAAGATTAAACTTTTAGTTTTGTCATCTAATCTTAACATTCAGTTTTGTTATCTAATATCGTCAAAAATTTAGAACCCATAAAAAATTGCCCCTTAAGGGCCCAAATAGTTATTTTCACTTAAATGACAATCCTGGCCATTTAAACCACATCCATTAGTCTTATATGATTAAATCAAAATTTTTGAGCCCAAACCTAACCCCTGGTTTGACTTAGTTGACCTAGTCAACCATTTAAACCTTTAAGCCCTTTATACATTAGATCATACCTCAAAAGCATTAAAATCTTATCAAAATTCCTTTGAACATACTGATTTGGGGCTGACTTGTCACCCTGACCCAATCAATATTTGACTTGGTTAATTGAGCCTAAGTCTAGTTAAATTTGACCAATTTGGTTCAAATCAATTCATCTAACCAAATCAAAGTACTTAAACCATTAATTCTACTCTAATATATGTCTTAAGCATATTCAAATCCATTTGAAGTTAAATCATTATGTTATTTCACATAATTAAACCACTATGAGTGGTCAAACTACCATTCAAATCTTCTGATCACAAAATAATCAAGATTCACAGTGATTCTATTAATCAAGGATTGGTAAGGAATATTCCTAATCCGGTTATTAAAGAAGGTTATAGGCCTCCTTTGAGATTAGAACCTATAGTGGAAGGTAAAGGAAAAGAAATTCTTGATGATCAGAACATTGAGGAAATTATAAAACCAATTTTGTCTGTAAACCTGGTTACAGAATCAAATTCATCTTCAAATTTAGTTCTGAAAGTTAATAAATTCATGGGTATGCAAGAATCAGAAATTCAGAAACAAGTTAATAAAAATCTCTCGATTGCTTTTGAGCAAGATGGTGATATTGCGGATGCTGTTGTCAAACTGAATGCCAAACCTATCCCTATAAACAATTTCACATCGGTCTGGAAAAAAACTCAACACATCAAGTTGAATTAAAATATAAATTCTACCATGTTATCTGAAGATGGAATGGAAGTAAAGCTTAATCCAGAGAAGGAATTGGCAAATTCTCAAGTTTTGAAGAAATCACTGGTAATTAAGGTGCTTGGGCAGGATATCCCTTTCTCTATTTGTAGCCAAGAACTTAGATGACAATGGAGCAAGTGTGGCAGTTTTCACCTAACTAAGTTGGGATGCAACTGGATTCTATGTTCTTTTTCTAACATTGAATCTATGGAGGAAGTGTTAAGTGGGGGTCCCTAATATATAGGAAATCACATTATCAGTATGGATAGATGATCTTCTTCCTTCTCTATGGAATCATTAAAAGGTATTACTTCTCCGGTGTGGATTCGATTTCTTATTCTACCCTTAAGCTATTGGGATGAGGAAAATATTCCTATGATTGCTTTCATGATTGGAACTCCTATGTTACTTGATGGGAACATATTGAAATGGGGAAAGAGGGAGTATGCTCAATGCTGTGTTCATATTGACCTGGAAAGAAAACTTCCTAAGGGTGTGTGGATAGAAGGGCTACATAGGAGAACATTTCAAAGAGTTGAGTATGAGAAGTTGACTTCTCTTTGTTATCACTATGGAAGGGTTTGACACAGCAAGACAGTATGTCCAAAAGTTTTTTCAGAACCGGCTAAGGAGAAGAATATACAGGAAGCAAGGGAAGTATTGAAACAGAGTTGTGATGTGAAGGATGAAGGTTTAAATCAACAAGGAAGTGATGAGTATGGCCCATGGATTCATGTTAATTTCAAAAATAGAAGATTCAGGAATAAAAAAAAATAATGGATCAAATGCTCAAGTTAGACAGGTGTATAAACATGTTGGTAATGTGAAACAAATTCAAGATGATGGTATGTTGAGTGATCCAGTTACTTCAGAAGAATTGCAACGCAAATCAAATATTCCAGATGATGTAATTTATTCTGAAGAGACTCAGATTCAGGAAATCCCAACTATTTTGAATAAAGTTCAAGCTCTGGAAAATGATCTTAAGGAAGGGGAAGTCATAGAGATGGCTACTACTGAAATGCATAAGGAATCCAAAACTGAGGATTCTGCTGATGCTGCTATTAATCCATATATGATTTCTTCTAATACTATGCAAGATATTGGAGACCAATTGTTATCTTTAATAAATTCAGGTAAATTCAAATTATCCAAAGAATTGAGATCCTTGGGACCAATGGAATCAAATCAAAGGAAGAGGAGAGGTGAGAAGAAAAATAGCAAAATGATTGGGGATAATTCCCCTATTGTTTCTTAATGGCTTCCATTATTTTTTTGGAATTGTAGGGGGGTTAGGAAGAGGGAGGCTTCCTTATATCTTAGGGAGATTGTGAAAGACAATGAGGGTTTTTTTTTTGGTCTAACTGAAACAAAGATGTATTCTCTAGATAGGAATGATATCAATTTGATTACTGGAAATGAATGGGATTATTTTCATCATCCTGCAATTGGCACTTCGGGCGAAATCCTGGTGATGTGGAAAAGAGCTATGGCTTCTTTAGAAGTCATTGAGCATTCTTCCCAATTGATAATAGGAACTCTTAACATTAATGCTTTGGGAAAGTGGAATGTAGCAACTGTTTATGGAGAAAAGGATGTTCAAACCCGTAGAATTCTTTGGAAAGGTCTTGAAGATTGTATGATTGGTGTTGTTCCAGCTATCATAGGAGGATATTTTAATTGCATCCTCTCTAAGGAGGATAAGAAGAGTGGGAAGAGGTTCCATTTCTCTAATGGTCCTAAAGTGATGAAGAGGTTTTTAACAAATAATGACTTCCATGATATTGGTTTTGTGGGTCCAAGCTTTACTTGGTGTAATAATAAAGAAGCACTTCAAGAATTTGGGAGAGGTTGTATAGCTGTATATTAAATTTTTCATCTCTTCACAAAATCCCTATGGCTAAGGTTCGTCACTTATCTAGAGTTTCTTCGGATCATGCTCCCATCTCTCTTAATATGGTTGAGCCTCAAAATCAGAAATCTAAATTTTTAGATTTGAATACACTTAGAAATCTTATCCAGGTACTTGGAACATTGCATTAAAGGCATGGAAAAAATTAGATTTTAGTACCGATGCTGAAATCCTTCAAAAAAAGTTAAGAAGAACATTGAAAGCTCTCTATTTTTGGAATAAAAACAAGTGCAAAGAACTGAATTTACTGAAATATGAGCTGAAAAGGGATATCCTTCAGCTATAGTTTGAAGAATCCAGTAAAGAAGGACTCACGGCAAACAAGCTCAAACTTTTGAGAAACAAAATCCATGAGCTAAATGTGACTTTGGGAAGACTATCTACTTGGTGGAATGAAAGAGAAAAAATTAGATGGCATCAAGAAGGTGATATGAATTCCAGATATTTCATCAGTATACTTCGGCCAAGAGGAATAGTAATCTAATTTGGAAAATCAGGGATGAGAATGATACTATTGTATAAGATTTTGAGCAAATTGATGTTGTTTTCTATAATTTTTTTTCGAAAAAATGGATAGTAAGGGAATGCAAACTGACTGGATGGCCTTCAATTCCTGAAAATCTGAAAATTTCTCATGAAGATGCAAATCATTTGGATGTTGATTTCACCAAAGAAGAATGGGTCAAAGCTATTTTCAATCAAGGTAATAAAAAATCCCCTGGTTTAGATGGCATTACAACTTCTTTTTTCAAATTTTACTGGAAAATTATGGAGGACGATACGTGGAAGGCTATCGATAGTTTTTTTAATATTGGTTGTATGCATAATGAATGGAAGGATACACTAATTATTCTAATTCCTAAAATCAAAAAGCCTATTGCTCCGTCCAACTTTAGGCCTATAAGTTTGTGTCAAACAACTTATAAGATTGTGGCAACCATGATTTTAAATAGAATGAAAAGTTATATTTCAAAATGTATCACTGAAGAACAAGTTGCATTTCTTAATGGTAGATAAATGTCTGATCATTATATACTAGCTCATGAGGTTTTTCACAAGCTTAGAATTTCGAAAAGCAAAAAAGGTTTAATGGCGGTTAAGCTTGATATGGAACAAGCCTACAACAGTATGAGTTGGGAGACATTATCTCAAGTCTTAGAAATGTTTTGCATGCCGTGGAAAAGGTCTATGCTTATTATGGAATGTGTTAGAAATGCCAGATTCTCCTTTATTGTTAATGGTAGAGCTTCCAAATGGATTACTGTAGAAAATGGCTTTCGGCAAGGATGCCCTCTTTTGTCATATCTTTATATTATTTGTTCTCAGCTTTTCTCTTTAGCAATGACACAAAGAGGTCAAGATTTGGGAATTCAAGTTTCACATAGAGCTCAAAAGGTTAGCCATTTGCTATTTGCTGACGATATATTGATCTTCTCTCAAGATTCAAAACATCTAGCTGTTAAATTGAAAAGCATTGTGCTGGAATTTTGTTCCTGGACAGGATTGAAAGTTAATAATTCAAAATCTCAAATTTTGTTTAGTGAGGGAATGAATAGAGCTGACATTTCATGAGTGAAGAAAATTCTAGAATTCAAAACTGTCAAAGAATTGCAATATTTAGGTGTTAAATTGTTGCTGAGAAGACATTTGAGATATGATTTCCTATTTCTTCTAGATAAAATTATGCAAAAGCTGAACACATGGGGAAGTAAATGCCTATCTTTGGCGGGTAAGTTTACACTTACTAAGACTTTTCTTTTAACTCTTCCAAATTTTGCTTCTGCACATACTTTGGTCCCAAGGAAGGTTCTACAAGAGGTTGATAAATGTTGTAGAAATATTATTTGGCATAAGAGGAATGGAAAGAAGGGTATGCACTACATTGCTTGGAAAACTCTTTGTAAATCGAAAGCTGAAGGAGGTTTGAATTTTCACTCGGCGATTAGTAGTGCTGGACCTCTTAAAGCAAGGTTGTCTTGGAGATTGCTACAAAACCATGATTCTTTACTACATCAAGTTATTACAGCTAAATATGGAGACAATTTGTGGAAAGCTAAATGCAGGAATGGTAGTTCAATTACTTGGAAGATTTTGAATGAAGGTACTGAATACTTAAAGCCTTTATTAAGGTGGAGAGTGGTTAATGGAAGGAAAATTGATATTCTTAATGATATTTGGTTGTTAGAAAAATGTTTGAATAAAAGTCCAATCATTGCAAATTGCTTGGGACTAGAAGGTTCAAAACTCAGCCATTTCATTAATGTGAACGGTTGCTGGGATCTTGAAGAATTGCATTGCTTTTTCCATGAAGATCTAATCACTATCATCTCACTGGTTCTGATTGATAGAAATGAAAATGAGGATTACTTGGAAGATATTTTCTTTCTTTCTGGCAAATCTATCACAACTCATGCATATGAAGCCTGAAGTAAATGCAACAGTGCTGAAGATGATATGGGATTTTATACATGGTTAAAAAAATTAAAACTTTCAGCTCGGGTAGAACTATTTTGGTGGAGAATGAGTAAAGCTGCCATCCCAACAAATGAATTCTTAAATTATAGGAAGCTTACAAATGAGGATTTATGTGCTAGGGGCTGTCAAGAAGTTGAAAATTTGGAACACATTGCTATCCGGTGCAATCGTTTGCAGGATGTCATCAGAAAGATACAAAAAAGGGGGTTCTATATCCCTATTTTTGATTCTCTGGATGAGTCCTTATGTGATCTAAGGACTCTATCTAGTTCTGCACCTAATACAGTCGTTCTTTATTGCAATACGGTGTACTTAAATTGGAGAAATAGAAAAGATGTTAAACATGGAAAAACTGCAAGTTCTATTTCAGTTTTAGCAGCAAATGTTATGTCTTCGGCTTTTAAAATATCTAATCCACTCATAGATAGCTGCAGTGTTAATCTCCCTAGGAAGTTCCAAAACATTTGGCACCCTCCACCGCTTGGTTGGATTAAGATCAATGTTGATGCATCTCTCCTAACATCTTATAGTGCTAGAATTGGAGGTTGCTTTCGAGATTATAAAGGGAGATTATTGATTGCTTATGGTGAAAGAAGAACTCATTGGGATATAGCTCATCTTGAATTGGATGCATTGATGACAATTAGAAGACTCATTCAACCGTGGATGCTTTGGAGCAAAGGGGTGATAATAGAAGGTGATAACCTCAATGTTATCAAATTCATTCAACATTCTTTGATTATGGCTAAATGGCAATGCTACAATTGGATTGAGGAAGATCTTCTTTTCTTAGCCGATTTCAATAAGGTAATTTTACATCATGTTCATAAGGATTGTAATAAGGTAGCAGATATGTGTGCTACTTTGGCTTTAGATAACAACTTTTGTTTTGATAGTTCCTCTTTTGCTAACATTCCTCCTTCTCTTTGTTCTTTATTGAAGAAGGAACATGAGCCCTTACTTTAGCTTGTATCTAGTTCTTTTCATTGAATTGCTATTGCATTCTTCAAAAAAAAAAAAAGAACAGCGGCCAAACTACCCATTTCATATGATCTTACATTCAAAATTTAATCATATTTCTTTAATAACCATCAAATATATGTTATTTAATAAGTTGGATATCCCATAACTCATCATGAGTCAAAGTTTGGAAAATTTGACCAAGTCAACCCACCAAAATGTGGTCAAACTCCATTATTGTACCATTTCTTTGCTCATACTTTAGACCCATACCTTCAAAATTTTTGGCCACACATTAAAGAAGCAAACCATACTCTCCCCATGTCCAACTAAGCTTATGTTGACTGTTTGCTCGATCAAACAGTCAAAAAACAGCTTATATAACTTTAAATGATCAAACCTCCATCTCTAACCCATTTTACTCTATTCATAGTCACTCTTGGAGACTTAAACATTCTCTAGAATATTCTTAAACCAACCTTAAGCTTTGGATTAGAGTTTAAGCAAGCCTTGTGGTCTCAAGAGCTCATGTGAGGATAAGGAGCACTTTCTAACTCATTATCCTCTTAATTGTCCACCCTACCCATCTAATAATTCAGGACATATGGCATGCATTAAGTGAAGTTGTTAAATCAATCTCAATCATCCCCTATAACTTTATGGCTTTTGAATTAAGAATAGAGCTAATTGAATCATATTACATTCGCTCTCTACTTAAGCCTTCCCAAAGCCTAGTTGTTAAGCATTTGAGCTCCCAAAAATCACTTCTCTACTTCCCATGTCAAGATCAGCTGGTCAAACCTCCCTAACAATATGATTCCGACTACATTGATCCCAACTTCTTCAAAGGATATGCATGATTTGAGCCATTGATCTGCTGATCAATGGTTTAAATATTGCCATTCTGATTGAATTTTAAACGCCATATCTGATCCTGTAGTTTATTTCCCGTTCGACATGATCTTAGCCATCGATTCAAAATTGTGATGGATCTAATGGCGCGGCATGTTAATGTAAATTAGTAAAATAGCATGGACTACCACCATTTTAATCAAATGAAAATGATTGCACCACCGCACAATCAATGCCAATGATTGTCCCACCACCATGTTATTTTGAATCTCATAGGCTACCACGTGTTCTCCCACTGCGACCAGCGCTACCAATTGATTTAAATGGTTTAAATTCAATTTTAAAACCATTTAATTAACATAATTTCTAAGAAATCATTAAAAATTCATTTAAATAAAAAAAGTTTAATCTATCATTTTGCTCAGAATTTTGTATGCTTTTATTTAAAATTAAAATTATTTTAAAATGTTTTATATATTTTAATTATTTTAAATATTAGATATATGAAATTTAAATAATTTTAATTAAATATAAATTCAAATATTTTAAAATTTTGATAAAAATATTTTAAACATTTCTGATGTCTCGAGAGTTTTTCAAAGAATTTATTTTTAAAAACTTTTTAAATTTATAAAATTTATGTTCTATGTTTTAATATTTAGTTTTTTGAGAAATTAGTTTTATTGATACATTTTAAATTTTTTTAATGCATTTGAATAATTTATAAAATTTTTAACTGAGATTAACATGATTGAATGGATTTAATGTGTAATGGTAATTAATTAATGAGCAATTATATTTCTAATTATTCATTAATAATTTTTCCAATAATTTAAGGAATGTCTTGATTTTGATCTTTAGGAATGCAAATACACCTAGTTTTAGGTTTCTCATAGTTCTAAGTTTCTTTGAATGATGTGATGTGATTACATTTTTTTGAATGTTTTAGGACTAGTAACCTTGATTTGCAAACCCATACAATATAGTGAAGTATAAGGAAAATAATTAAGGACTTGTCTAATGAGTTTAGAAAATTTTAGAAAATAAAATTTACATCCAATAGGTATGAAACTTGAAATACTTAAACTTAGTGACATTTTCTTCCCCAGGGAAAATTCTCATTGATTTTAAAAATCATTAAGTTAATTACTTAATTAATTCAAAGTTATTTCATTAATTAAGCTCAAAACTTCTTAAAATTCCAATTAATTTAAATTAAATCTAAAAATTATAAATAATATATCAAATTGACCAAAATTAAATCTTTAACTCAAGAAAAATAAAATCCCCTTAATTGGATTTCAATTTTAAGCTTAATTTAATTTTTAATAAAAATCAATGTTTAAGTAATTTAATTAATTAAAATTTTAAAAAATTCCAAATAATTTTAAAACACATCGAATAGGTCATTACTTACCTTTGAGAGTGATTTAAGTTAGTTTGAAATCAATTGGAATTTAAATCATTAAGAGCCCTTTAATTAAATCAATTTTAAAATTTAATTAAATGGTTAAATTTTCTAAATTCATAACTAATTTAAAAAATTTTAAAACTAATTAAACTCAAAGCAATTAAAATCCACTTAAGTTGTAATATTTATTAAAAATGTCAAAACTCATAATTAAGTCAAAGTCAAAAAGTTAACTTTTTTATCAACCGTATGTCAAATTTAACCCAAAACTTTAAAAATTCATAACTTAATTAAAAAAAATCCAATTCCAACAAACTTAGTGTTTAATTACTCTTCTTAAGGACTAATATTTAAGGAAAGTATCAAAATTACATAAATCAACCTTAATCAAAAAGTCATATTTTGACCCCTTAATTTAATATATTAAATAATTACATAAAATCTAAAATTCATTAATTAACTTTAAATTTAAGAAAATATTAAACCCAACCTTTAAATCTATCATTAAATAAGTTTAATTTAAAAATTATTAACCATCAAATCTTAATTAAGTCACATAATTAGTACCTGTTATTACTAGGTAACCTAGGCCTTTGAAAGGAGAAATAAACTTCACGGGCCTGGTGTAAATAAAGGTAGTAATTAATTAACACTTAAAATAAACTTTAATTCATTAATACTTAAATTCAAATCTAAAAATCTCTTAAGCCTTCAACAAACCAAAACACTAGACAACTTCAACAAATTACTCATTATAGGATATATCTATTGCAACTTAGACTTCAAGATTAAGTTTTATATTATGTGATCTTTTGATGATACCAAAATATTAGTATGTTGATTACTGTTTCTCCTAATATACAATGAAAATATTTTCTTTGTGTTTTTTGTGTGTACTAATATTTCAGGGAAATTATACTCCATACTACTAAAGACTTCAAGGCATATTAGGTTAGGGTTTCTTGTAATGATTATGTACTTTTTCTATTTTTCTTAAGTCTGAGAGAATGTGATTGTAATTGGGTAACCATGCAAACACACACTAGTGGAGTGAGTCAAAACTTAATTTTTAAAACTAATTATAATGTACAATTTTCAAATCATACTAGACGGTTTGTCTTGGTAGTTCCTCCAAATTAAATTTAATCAAATCATGCCTGTGAAATTTTATTATTATTCATACTATATGAAGTTGTGTTCATACAAACGATATCCAGAGTATGAACTAGGTGCTTACTAGTTTGTCCCATAGTGCACATAAATTTTTGAATTGTTCATACTGTGCAAAATTGTGTTCGTATAAAAAACATCCAGAGTATGAAATAGGTTCATCCATATTCATACCATATGAAGCATGACTTGATTTAATTGTTCATACTGTATGATCTATTATTCGTACAAACAACTCAGATATTCGTACATAATTGTACCAAAGGAACTTGTCCAGTTTTGAACTGTTCATACCATACGATGTCAATTCACACAAATGACTAACAGAGTAAAAAAAACAGGTTCATATAGAATCATACATGAAGTTTTGAATTGTTCGTACATATGATCAGAGAGTGTAATGTATGATATGCGATTGTACTATACTATCTGAGTACGTTCAAGTTGAAATGTTTAGTTTTCTAGACAGTTTTTCTTGTCTTTCATATATAAGGGTCCTAAAACTGTCTCCACTAATCTTCTAGAGTTATTATTGTGAATTTCTTTCAAGAGTGAAAAGGAGAGTGTTTGGGAGAGTGTTTTAGGAGTGAAGATTGAGAGATCTTTTTGAGATAATTTGTGATGGGATTCATAAGGTTACTCAAAGTTAAAAATCTCTTGTTGGTTCTTCAAGTTTCTCCCTACTTCCTTGAAGGCTTTTGAAAAGAAGACTTTCAAAGAAGACCATGATACTCTACTATCATCAGGAGGGTGAAAAAGGATGTTAGTACTTTAGCATCACTAGGAGGGTAAGAAAGGATATTGGTACTCTGTTGTCACTAGGAGAGTGAGAAAGGATGTTGGTACTATACCGTCACTAGGAATATGAGAAAGGATGTTGGTACTCTGCCATCACCATGAGGGTAAGAAATGATGTAGGTACTCTATCGCATTGAGTTGGTGGAAGAGAGGTTATTGTAAGGGCTTCTCCACCAAATTGTATGAGCAAAAGGAGAGTCAATTTGATGTAGTACAATAACGAAAGGAGTATTCTGGGAGTGGACATAGGTCTAGGTGGATTGAACCGCTATAACATTTGCTGTTCATATGTTCTTTACTTTCTACTATATTTTTTTATTTTCAGCACTTTTATTTTTCTATAGTAGAAAAATCTTATATGAGAAATCTATCATTATGCCAAATATATTAAATTTGTTTCTAAATTTATAATAGCATTTTTAAATTACTAATTCACCCCCCCCCCCCTCTAAATTAGCCTTGGAACAATTCTGTTAGGTCTGACAACCTACTCAAACTTTCAAGTGGTATCAACACCTATTTTCAAAAATTAAGTTTACACAACTTTTTGAAAATGATCATGGCTACTTTAAGAAACCGCAATACTCTTGAAGGATATTCAATCACTAAACCACGAATGTTTGATAATATTACTTTTGAATTTTAGAAAACTCATTTGTCTACTTTTCTTGAATCACTTGATTATCACATATGGATTTTAGTACAGGAAGGTTACACTAGACCAACTAGACTTATTGATGGTATAAGGACTAAAATACCATTTATTGATTGGATAGTAAAGGAAAAAAAACTTGCTCAATTAAATGCAAATTATTTAAATAGTTTTTTCTTTGCCCTAAAATCTAAGGACTATATACATATTTCAACCTATAAAATTGAAAAAGGAAATAGGGATAGACTTTGCATATATATGAAGGAACAAATGAGGTGAAATAATTTAGATTTAACATTCTATTACATGACTATAAACTTTTTTGCATGAAATTAAATGAATCAATCTATGACATGTTTATTTATTTTGTCCAGATAGTTACCTCATTCCATGCTTTAGATAGGAAACTAACAAATTCTAAAAGTTAATAAAATTATATATTATTTACCCACTTCTTATGATGCAAAGATAACTGCCACAACTGAGTCAAAATACCAAACTATTTATTCTATTAATAATCTACTTAGATCACTGATTGATTACGAGCAAGGAGTGACTCGAAGACAGATTGATGTAAGTGACAAGCGAAAGGAGAAAATCATTGAGTTGAAAGTGGATGACTCAAAAAGTGATTAGTTATAGCCTAAGGATGAAGAAGATTTTGAACTCATTATGAGGCAATTCAAAAGTTTCTTAAGGAGAAAGCAACAGGAGTCAGTAGTGGAATAAGGGTATATTCAACAAAAAAACAAATGTTTCTAATGACATAATTTTTATGAATACAGAAAGCCTTGACATATTAAATCTAATTACCTGAATCTCAAAGCTAATCCTAGCAAGGAGAAAGTTGAGGAGAAAACTAATGTTAGGAAGGGGAAGAAAATACTACAAAGAGCATTTTGGGCGAAATCAGCATCAAATTCATCATAAATAGAAGTAGATGATGAAGTCACAAACTTGTATTTAATAGCTAAAAAACTTGATCAGTCAGATCAAGAGGAGGTATGTGATTTATCCTATAATGAGTTATTTGAAGTTTCTGAGAAAATCCATCCTACGTATAAGAAACTCAAAAAATTGCATGTAAAACTGAACATAGAATATTTAAATTTACAAAAAGAGCATGAAATCCTTAGAACAATCACACGTCTATTGATAGAAACCACATGAAATTATTGGATGATTTTGATAATTTGAATAAGAGACATAATTTATTAAAAACATCCTATACTAGTTTTGAAAATAAATATAAGGTGTTTATAGATGGAACAAATCAAACAAAACATGAGTTAAGAGTTGACAATGTTGTTTTAGAAAGTACAAACTCATATCTTAAAGAGAAATTAAAAGTTCTTGAGTAAAACAGGACACCCCCTACACTTGAATAATTTTCCAATCCTTATGAGATCCCTAAAACTTCAAAACATAAGAAAAGAAATTATAACTCACATAGATTAATAAATCTTTTTTCTGTTGTTAAATATTTTTCATCTGGAATGATTGGTCATATCTCTTACACTTGCACAATTCATAGTAGAATATATTTAGTGTGGAGAACTAAGCTACATAAATTATAGCATATCAATCATCCATCTAGATTATCATTTCTAAGAGGTGAACCCAAATTTATTTGGGTTCCCAAGACCAAAGTTTGATAATTTTATAGAAACACTCTTATACAAGTCCTCGTGAGAATATTTGGTATCTAGACAACAGATATTTGTAGTATATGACTAGAGACACAACATAATTTATATCACTGGAAGCCAGGAATGGAGGAAAAATGACACTGGGAGACAATACCATAAGGAAAGTTGTAGGTACATGTATGATTTGCAACATGAATAATTTCTTTATTGAGAATGTGTTACTGGTTGAAGGCTTAAAGCATAACTTATTGAGTATTTGTCAATTTTGTGATAAGGGTTATAATGTTAAATTATTTCCAGCAGGGTGCATAATAAACCAAAATGAAATTGATGTGCTGCATAGAAATAGGGTAAATATATACATATTTGATTTAAGTTTTGTTAAACCATATAATATTTTTTTTCTAAAAATAATCATTGATGAATCATAGTTATGGCATAAAAGACTTTGTCACCAAAGCATGAAATATCTTAGGAAGATGTCCCATGAAGAATTGGTTAGCGGGATACCCAAACTAGACTTCACTAAAGATCACCTGTGTGATGCATATCAATTAGGAAAATATGTGAAGTCCTCTTTTCATTTAATTAGATATCTTAGAACTAACAAACCACTAGAAATTATTTACATTGATCTTTTTGGACCATTTATCACTATAAGTAATCATTGATAATTTATTAAGATTCAATTAGGTCAAATTCTTATCTCATAAGAGTGAATCATTTGATGAATTTAGAAATTTTTCTACTTGGATTCAGAGGAAACTAGGATGTGAAATTTTATTAATTTAAAGAAATCATGAAGGAGAGTTTAAAAATGAAAAAAATTGAAGATTTTTGTATAGAGCAAGGATTTGATCATAATTTTTCAGCACTTAGGACCCCTCAACATAATTAGATTGTTGAAAGAAAGAATAGAATCACCATAAAGAATTGATTTTAGGTGAACCAAGTGAGGGTGTTAGAACTATACATGGTCTTAGTAAAGAAGTGAATCATTCTATCTTTATACCAATGATTGAACCCACTAATATAAATCAAGCTCTTTTTGATAAATTTTGGATTTTATCCATGTAAGAAGAATTGAATCAATTTGTCAGAAATGATGTTTGAGAATTGATTGAAAGGCCTAAGGATCAAAGTGTTATTGGAACTAAGTGGGTCTTTAAAAATAATTAAATGATTCATATGTTGTGGTTAGAAAAAAGGCAAGATTGGTGGCCAAGGGGTATAATCAAATAGAAGGAATTGATTTTGAAAAAACTTTTACCCCTATGGCCAAACTTGAAGCGGTAAGTGTATTACTAACTTTTGTCTATTTTAAAGTTTTTAAGTTATTTCAAATAAATATTAAGTGTGTCTTTCTTAATGGGGTGATACAAGAGGATGTTTATGTTAAGCAACCTCCAAGTTTTAAAAATTCAAAATTCTCTAATCATGTGGTTAAATTTAAAAAGGCATTGTATAGATTAAAAAAGGCATATATGGTTTAGTATGAGAGGCTACACACTTTTCTATTAGAAATATCATTTATTAAAGGAAGTGTGGATGTCACTTTCTTCTTAAAAGGGTAGGAGATGACATACTCATTGTTGAAATATATGTTGATGATATCTTGTTTGAATCCACCAATAAAAATCTAGGTGATGATTTTTTAAAAATAATAAGTAGTGAATTTGAAATGATTTTGATGGGAGAATTAAGATATTTTCTTAGTTTTAGCAAAAAGCATAATGAGGATGGAATATTTCTTAGTCAATAAAATTTTATTAAGAACATCCCAAGAAATATAAAATAGATAGTGCTAAACCAGTGAGTATACCAATGAGTTCCTTAGTGTAGTTACATAAGGACTCTAATATAAAATTTGTTAAATAAAAGAAATTTAGAGGAATAAATGCATCATTACTTTAATTAACCGCTAGTTGACCATATATTATGTTTAGTGTTTTTTGTGTGCTAGATTTCAATCTAATCGAAAGGAATAAAATCTGACTTATGCTAAAAGAATTCTTAGATATCTTTTAGGAACTCAAAACTTAGGGATTTGATATCCTAAGCAAAGCTTTTCATTTGAAATCATTTGATATTCTAGTTCAAATTTTGCAGGATGTAGGGTTGATCAAAATAGTACTTATAGAACTGGCCAATTCAAAGGAAACTCTTTAATTTCTTGGTCTAGCAGAAAATAGATTCAGTAGCCCTTTCTACTACTGAAATAGAATACATTGCCTTAGGTAGTTTTGTGGCACAGGTTCTTTGGTTAAATTAATAACTAATTAATTTAGGATTTACTATTGGCACTATTCTAATTTTATATGATAATGCAAGTGTCATATGCATTACAAAGAATCCTATCTAATATTCTAGAACCAAGCTTATAGATATAAGACATCACTTTATTAGAGATCATGTGACTAAAGAAGAAATTTAATTACACCATGTTTCTACTAAGAATCAACTTGTAGATAATTTCACAAACAGTTAACTTTTGAAACATTTAGCACCTTAAGAAGTAGATTATGTGTGATTGATCTTATTGCTTAAAATATAATTTATGTAAATTGGATTTGTAATATGTTAATGTGTTTGTTTTGTTTGTTAGTTGTTGTTTATTTCTATAATTTGCATGTATTTTTTCTTCCATTAGAATTATTATTATTTTTATTTTCATTATTTCTTGTCATAGATCTTGTGTGAATTATTTTGTAATAGAGTTTTTTTATCATGTATTCAGTTTAATTTTCTTTCATACTATATGAACTTTTTTGTACTATACAAATTTTGCAGACTGTACATAATTTTTTTTCTAAGTTGAGCACTCAAAACTGAGATTTTTAATGCATATTATACTATATGATGTCATCATCATCTGTTCGATCAGTTATTTTTTGTTTGTATAATTTGGGATATTTTTTTAAGGTCCGTTATTTTTAATCAGATCGTACGTATGAAATCCTATTTCATCTGTACGATCATATTGTCAGTTTCCTATGTGGACGAACCTAACCACCATATATCATTATTTTTACTCTAATCATTGTGGATAAATAGGTGTTTATCTATATGATCGTATGGTTAAAAATCTTGTACAAAATGACATATTGAGAATGGAAGTTTTTTAAAAGTAATTTTATTTTTGGCCATTTCTATTCATATGTACAAAATTATTTTCATCCCATACGATTGCATTTTCATATTGTACGATAGGTCATTTTTCTTTAAAATGAATGGTATTAGATGGTTTTTCTTTACAATTGTCTTCATTCTCAAACCATCTTGTGTCCTGACTCTAGAAATGGACAATAGCATTAAGCATCCACATACTTCAAAATCCTCTTCATCTCATTTGGGGAGACTCAACGAGAACTTTCTTTATAAAGATAATAAGGAAGCCTACGGTCATTATATTGAAGCTAAAATTACCCCATTTTGACTCATATTTTAAAGAGACATTAACTTTCCAGTTATGCCTCTATTTGCCCCAACTGCTCACCCTGATTTATGCTTATAATTATGACACATTTCAACTTTTCCTTATGAACACAAGAGTGAATGAAGAACACACTAGGATGACCTCATATGTCTTTTAAGCACTGAGTAGAAATAACTAAAGAAGATTTAGCACCTTTCTTCATCTTAGAACTGAAGTGGTTATGGCGCACACCATGATCTCAAGATCAAATTTTGATTAGTTTGAAGTTAATCAAACTCTCAGAGGTGTTGCTTAATTCAATCTTACTTTTTGTGTGTATAACTTGAACCAGAATGCTAGGATCATCCCGCATGTCATGAGAACTTCTATTATACCTAAAGCTGGTGATCGTATCAACCTAACTATTCTATTATTTACTGTCACTTACCTTATCATGACCAATACTCCTATTGATGAAGCCCAATTAATTATGGAATACATTTATAAGCTTTTTGGTATTGGACTTCCTCATAATAGGAGAAATAAAAATATGGCTTTATGACATTTAGTTGCCTACATTTTAAAAAAGAAGTACAACCTGATCCATCCTGATCCTCCTACTCAGCTTCCTATTTACTTTACCAATGCTTCTTTTCATGCACTTTTTAATTGAGATCAAGGATCTAAGGGAGAAGAAGGAGCTTCTGCTCCAGGACCTACACCTGCTCCTGGAGCTAATCAGAATTTTTATCAAGAAATGGTCTAGCATTTTGATATATTGGAATCTCATTTTGATCAACATTTTGATCAAATTGAGAATAAGCTAAGCTAGTAGGATGCAAGGTATAATAAATATGTTGGGTGGATTAGAGGATAATTTGAAAATGTTAATACGGAAGTAGCTACAATAAAAAGCTACTTTGCGATGTTCACCCCTCTGCCACCTCCAGACAAAGGTCTCTCAGGATTTTAGTTGTTAGTTCTCTATTGTACTTGTTGTTGAGATGTTTCTTTTGATCTTATATGTTGACTTTTCTTTATTGTGGTTATTTTTTTATAATATGATGTATTGGTTGTATATCTTTCAAGTGTTAAATGGAACAATGTTTTATCTTGTGTTAAAATTATTCTTCTTGAATTATTTAATTTTTAGAGACTAATCAAATGTAGTTGATCTCTAGAATGAAATTTTGTAATATTTTTTCTCTACAAATTAATTTCCTTGAAAAGTTTTAAATTAAATGATGGTTGGATGTATATTAGAAAATCAAATTCATATTCTTATAGACAAATAATATTTATCTATAATTGTTATAAAATAGATGTCTTATTTTTATTTTATTTCTTTTTCAAATTTTTTTGGTTATTTATTGAAATTTGTTTAAAGATTTATTGATATTAGAAAGATAAAAAATGTTAAAAGATGCACAAAGTGTGCCAAAAATTGAAAAGTTGTACAAAATGTGCCACAAGATAAAAAAGATGTGCAATGTTCATAAAAGTTAAAAGGGGCACAAGATTAGTACAAACTAAAAAGATGTACAAAGTGTGCCAAAAATTGAAAAACATGCGTAATGTCTCCAACTGAAAGTTTCATATGTTCTTTCCTTTATATTTCTATCTCTTAGGTAAATCCATTTAATCAGCAATAATCTCCACTATTTAATTAGAAGCTAATTAATCATTATTTCATTATTTTTGCGATAATTATTTTTATTTAATTTGTCTAGAATGAACAATGAACTTTGATTTACTTTTCTTATTTTAATTGTTCTTTGATTTAAAATATAAGACTTTCTTTTTCATATTAGGATGTTAATATTAAATTTGTAAATAGTTTAAAATCTTCTTCTTAATCATATGTTTGATTTATCAATACAAACTTATCTTTTTTAAGAGGTACTTTCCTTTTTGTTATTGTCAAAATGGGAAGTCATTACTTATTATTTGATGTGTGTATGATTATTATTTTTATGTGATTTATGTGTGATTTAAAATGTATGTGTATTATGTGTGCTTGATGTGTATGTATGTTTTATTTTTAAATCTTATTGTTGTTGTGTTTTGTGTGGATTTTTTTTATTTAGGTTTGTTTTTAATTTGTTATAGTTTTGATTTTTATTGGAATCCCTTATTTTTAAATTGAGCATTCATTGAGGGATGTTCTGGGAGTCATTGTAGCTTTGTTCTTTTGGAGGGAACTTGAAGAGAGAGCTTGAAAGGGAGAGAGGAAAGGATGGAGTTTGAGAGAGGGAGAAGATCCTTGAAGGGGGTTTCAAGGGAGTGTGGATGGGGATTCCATACGGTTGCTCTGGCGAGCTTGTACCTTAGTACCATCGGATTTAAGGCTTGTCTTGAGGGAAGTTCTGGGAAGAAGAAGATCTCTTTGGTGTCAAAGGACCCGGCTACTCCGCCGCACCGGGGAAGGTGGAAGTGATTTTGTAAGGGCTTCTCCGCCTAGCTCTGGGGGCTAAAGGAGAGACATTGAGTTTAGTGCAATACTTGGAGGGTGCCTCCGAGCAGTGGACGTAGGTCAAAGTTTGATCGAACCACTATAAATCTGGTGTGTTCTTTCCTTTATTATTTCCACATTTAATTTTCGCATTGTGTTTTCTTTGTGGTGAATTTTGGTTTGGTTTCTATTTTGATTGAAACAAGTTTTAAAATACCAATTCACCTCTCTCTTAATTAACCTAATCAAGCTCCTCTAAAATGAATTTCAAATTATACTAATCGATTTGTTATGGTAGTTCCTCTAAAATGAAGTTAATCAAATCATGCCCATGAAATTTTATTTGTATTATTCGAACTATAGGAAGTTGGATTCCTACAGACAATGTATAGAGTACGAACTACGTTCGTACTAGTTCATCCCATACAAACATATAAAATTTTTGAATTGTTTTTTATTTTTATTTTTTTGAATTGTTCATACTGTACAAAATTGTGTTTGTATAGATGACATCCAGAGTATGAAATGAGTTCATCCATGTGTGTACCATTTGAAGCATGACTTGATTTAACAATCCATATTATATGATATATGGTTCGTTAATATTACTCACAGTGTATGAAATTGATTCGTACATATTCATACCAGATGAACTTATTCAGTTTTATACTATTTGTACCATATGATGGCAATTTATGCAGATGCTTGATAGAGTATGAAACCATGTTCGTATAGGAACCTACATGAAGTCTTGACTATTCATATAAATGATCGGCGAACATACACTGAGCACGTTCAAGTTTAAATTTTCAATTTTCTAGATGATTTTTCTTTCCATCCATATATAAGGGTCCTCAAAACTATCTCTACTAATCTTCTAGAGTTATTATTGTGAGTTTTTTTCAGGAGTGAAAAGGAGAGCATTTGGGAGAGTGTTTTAGAAGAGAAGATTGAGAGATCTTTTTGAGAGGAATTTGTGAGGGTATTCACATGGTTACTCAAATGTAAAGATCTCTTATTTGTTCTTCAAGTTTCTCCCTACTTCCTTGAAGGCTTTTGAGAGAAGACTTTTAAAGAAGATCACGGTACTCTACCATCACCAAGAGGGTAAAAAAGGATGTTGCCCTACCATCACCAGGAGGGTGAGAAAGGATGTTGGAACTCTACCATCACCAGGAGGGTGAAAAAGGATATTGATATTTTGCTATAACTAGGAGGGTGAGAAAGGAAGTTGGAACTCTACCATTACCAGGAGGGTGAGAAAGGATGTTGGTACTCTGCCGCACCAGGTTGGTGGAAGAGAGGTTTGAAAGTTTTTTAGTGATGTTAAGCCCTTATGAACTAACCCAAGGCTAACTAAGAGAGGGCATGAATTAGTTGTTTTAAAAATTCTTTAAAAAAAGCACGATCTTTTTAAAATATTTTAAAACACCAAACCATACAATCATTCACAAGAGAATAAAGTGCAGAAATTTAAATTGTGAAAATATGAAGGAAAGAGGACACCATAATTTTATAATGGTTTGGTCAACTTAATCTACGTCCACTCCCTAGAGCCTCTCTTCCAGGTATCGCACTAAACTCAATAACTCTCCTTTTTCTCCCATAATAAGGTGGAGAAGCCTGTACAAAACTCCTTTCCACCGATGCCGGTGAGGCAGAGAACTCGACTCCTTTCACTTCCTCCTGAAGTAGACAGAGAACCCCGACTTCTTTTGCTTCCTCCTGAAGCAAGCAGAGAACCTTGGTCGATTAATGAACAAGATCTCCCTAGAGACTCTAAGGAACCGATGAAGATGACTAGAAAAGATGACTTGGAACCTTTCTTTGATCAACCTTTATGAACCCCTCACAAACTGCCCCTCATAAGATCCTCTCTCTCTCTCTCTCCCAAGCTCTCCCTCTCCTTCTTTTAGATCTCTCAAATCAGGACAACAGCAAAAGATCTAACCTTGAATATTCAAGAGATCTTATAAAGTAGAGCTTCAAATTTGCTCTAACTTATAACAATACATCAAAGATTGTCCATGATGATGATCAGTGTATTTTCAAACCTTTCAGCCATTATAATCTAGGAGGGCTGGACAATTGGAAGACTTATTTATTCTGATCGTCCAGGACGATAGGGACATCATCTTGTATGATTAGTTCAAAACCCAACATATCTTCCAACACATCAAACTGTTTGTCCATATTCATACATGTTGGACAATGAAAAAATATAACATATCATCCAGGATGATTCTTGAATTATCCTGTATGATTAGTTCAAAATCATGGATTTTCATCCAGTAAATCTTTCTGTTCATCAATGTGATTTAGGAGAGGATGAAGGTTTTTATAACTAATTATCTAGGATGATCCTGCGATCATCCAGTACATTATGATTGATTCAATCAAACCATAATTACTTTCCTTAATCACCTGATTAATTTAAGCATGTTTGAAATGAATAGTCCAGAATGATATGACATCTTCCTGAATAATTTCTTAAAATAAAATCATACCTTAAAGAGTTTGGAGGCTGATTCTTTCTGATTTGAGCCTATCAGCAAGGATGATGTTAAATCATCCATGACGATTTGCTTAATTCGGTTGTCCTAGCTAGGATGCCCTAATTAAGATTTTAACTTTTTCCTGATCATCCAGGATTATTTTGGATCTTCCTGGATGATATGATCTAAAATAAAAAACTCTAAAACATATAGAATTTCTCCCCCTGAGTGTGTAGTTGTGTGCAAGGTTACTTAGCATCAGGATCCCCCTTATTATATTTGACAAAAGAAAAGTTAAAAACATTGGAATTTCACTTAAATACTGACTAAGTCCTAATCTACCCAATATTGAGCTCGCTTGAATTACAATTGACCTTGTGGACCTAAAATATTAGTAAGTAGAGCAACCAAAATAGATATGTAATAGTAACCATAGTAAAAAACCAGGAATGTTAGAAATGTTTGTTAACATCAAAATTATAATCTTTGAATCCATGTTTGCAAAAATCTCCCGCTTTTTTATAATGGCAAGCATTTGTTAGGAAATTAAAATCAAGCATATTAATGAAGCATAAAGTAAAGGAGAATAGTATGAACCGAGCAATGCAAATTTTACTAAAAAAAAAGCATGTAATACAAACACTAAATAATAGAGTACAATAAAAAATAATAATACAATAAAACAAAACTAACAAAAGAACACTATCACTACTTCTTTCCCTTTTCACATCACAAAAATGAGGACGAAAAAAAAAATAAAAAAACATAGAAACTAAGAGTAGTACAAGAAAATAAACATTAAAAAAAATAAAAAATAGACTATAAGTATGAGGGACCCTTATCAGACAAAGGAGGAGGTGGAGGTGGCTATAAAATATTTATGGATGGAATCAAACTGCTCCTAAAATTAGGCTATATCCTAGTCATGCTGCTGTTCCTGATGTGCCATGTATGCATCAAATCTAGCGACATGGTCCATATGTTGCTGCTATTGTGCAGCAACTTATGAGTCAAACCTAGCCTCCCACTAGTCAAACCAGTCCACCAATTGATCCAGCTATGAGTGATGGAATATCAAAATTGGTGTAGGAATAAATGTGGGAGAAGGTACAGGAGAAGCTTCCTCTTTAGCTCCCTCAGCCTCCTCATGCTCCGGATAGAGATGAGTATTGTGAAGAATATGAAAGGAGCTATTGGTGTAGTAGGCATGATAAAAGTCTGGTGGGGAAGGATATTAAATATTATATTTGGATTCTATGATAAAAGCAATGAGGTGTCCTAAAGTAAGGTTAGGTTTTCTTCTATGTCCTGGATCCCTCATACTTTTTAGGTGCTCGATATAGCAAAAGAAAAGGTCAATGGCATTGAACTCCCTATGGGCCATGATGTATAAGGTGGTGATTGAGAGTTGGGGAGTGATGTGGATATGGTCATCAGCCTTTGGGATTACTAATGCACGAAGGACAAGTTGGATTTTCCTAACATCTTTGATTAAGGTGCTTGAGGTCCCAACATGGTAGGAGACAATTGTATTTCTCAGTAGGTGGTTGACAGGTGCCTAATTAAAATTTGGATCTAAAGATGAGTTATGAGGCTTGTCTCTAGTAATAGAAATTTGGAAGAGTTCATGGAAATCCTGGTATGTAATCTCTATTGGACGTCTGTTGACATAGGATTGTTGGGAAGTGTAGGCATCATTTATCCTAAGGCTAGTAATGAACTCATAAATGAAATCATAATTGAAAGGGCAAGCTAGTGTCAAAGTGAAGGTGAGAGAGATATGAGTGAAAAGATCCAATATCATGTAGGTGAGTGTTTGAGGATTGATAGTCCTCGACAGAGTTATCCCATCAGTTTTGTATAAAAGATAGGTGGCTTGGTTAGTTGCGTCAGTGAAACGACGGTCAACAGACTCCCTTGAGGAACTACCGATCGCCATCTTGAACCATTTTTCACCAGCCATTGATAAGGGTTTAGATCTTGAGGAGACTGAAAGAGGAAGGAAGAATGCTTCCTACACTTCCTTTAAATTTTGTTGTTTATAAAGAATTGAACACTTCGTCCAGGACGATCAGGAAAATTTATGACATCTATGATTACTGGTAAAAAAAGGATGTCCTATCATCCAAGATGATCAGATACCATCCAAGATGATTAGACTCAAGAGATCATCCCAAGGAGTCATATTGGACTACTGTTGATGAAATGCATCATCCAGGACAATTAGGTGGATCGTAAAGGACGATCAATAATAATGGATCGTACCATACAAATTTAAAATTTGTAACCATTTTTTTTCCATATGGATCATCCAAAATAAACATGTGTATCATCCAGGATGATCACAAATAATTGATCAGGATTTGATCAGATCGTCCAAGACAATATGGATTATCCAGAATGATCTTAAATGTTTGATTCAGATCAACCATTAGATTGATGATGAAGGGTGATTTAATGATATCATCTAGGATGATAGAAATATCATCCAGGATGAAGTGATCAAAAAATTGAAATTTTAAAGATGAAGGGAGGTGATGAGAAGGTGCCCCAAAATATAAAAACCAAGTAAAAATCAAATATAAAGCAACAAAAGAGGATAAAAATGAGAAAAAGATCAAAAAATAAAGTTTTCTTTATCAAATCATGAATATGATAAATTTTTCTTATGATTGAATTCAAACTTTGTAAAGAATGAATTAACATAATCGAAATATAAAATTGGTAGAAAAAATGAACATGTTATCCCTAGCTTGGATTCCCTACAGGGTAAAGATCTTTGGAAAAAATAATCTAATTCAAAAAGAAAATCAGCCAAGAAAAGTGATATATTCAATAATTTATTCTAGAAAATATATCTGATAGAGTAATGTATCAAAGTAATTAGTCAAAATCAAGGATTTCAAAAATCAAGTGATTAAAGATATCAAGTGACATATGAATTCTTCAAAACATTTTTAGGTTTGAAAGAGAAGGAAGCTTGATTTTTGTGGGCTTACTTTGCACTTCTTGTCAAATTTTTGGTGCACTTAATACATTTTTTTATTTTTGATACTCTTTGTGTATCTTTCAAAAAAAATTGTGATCGTTGCGCATCTTTTCATTTTTTTTCCTTTTTTTTTTGCCTCATTTTATGCCTCTTGCCATTTTTACGAGCTAGCTCCCTTTTAGAACCTTTAAATACTCTCAGTTGTAATAATAACTTCAAGATAATGAGAAAAAAAATCTCACTCACTAATATAAGGAATAATAGACCACAAATTTGAATCATATTTATATGATCAATGCAACTATCTTTTCAAGAAAAGCATGAAAGTGATTTAATGACTTTGAATATTATTTATATGAGATAAATTACTGTAGGAAGATAGAAAATATCTCAATTTCTAAGTCATATTTTTAATTTAAAAAAAAAATGTTTTGAAAAGAAACATACACCTTTAAAGAAGTTAGAGGAAACAACCAACAGTCTTCTTCCTTTAACTAATTTAGGGATGTCAACCAATAATTACAAATTTTTAAAAACAAAAATAAGGCATAAAATATCATTTCAATAGTGACTAAAAGAAAACAGAAAGAAAAATAAAGTCATAAGAAATGAAAATACATAAAGCTACATTAAATAAAACAAAATCAGTAGCCTAAGAAAACATAAAAGAAATGTTAAAAACAAATGAAAAATCAGAAATCAAAAACAAGGAAAAGACAGAAAAATATAAAGTTCAGAGTTCATAAATCTTCAAGTTCATGCATTTATGTCAATCACACCCAATTTGGTCCTTAAGATGTTGAATGTGTCAAAGTCTATTGGTTTAATAAAGATGCCAGCCAGTTGGTTTTCAATTGCTACATGGTGTAACTCAATGTCTCCATTGGTAATAAGGTCCCTAATAAAGTGATGCCTTGTGTCAATGTTTTCGGTCCTTGAGTGTTGGATAGGATTTTTAGAGATGCATATGGCACAAGTGTTGTTACATAAAATTGAAATTGTGCCGATAGGTAATCCTAAATCAAAAATTTGTTGCTTCAACTAAAGACTTGGGCCACACAATTTCCTGAGGCAATATACTCAGCTTCAGCAGTGAAAAGTGCAACGGAGTTATGTTTTCTACTGGACCAGAAGAATAAAGACTACCCTATAATTTGGTAAGTTCCATAAGTGCTCTTTCTTTCCACCCTATATCTTGCAAAATCATAATCATAATATCCAATAATCTCAAAAGAAGTGTTGTGTCTAGGATACTAAATTCCTAAGTTTTAGGTCCCTAAGAGATATCTAATGATTCTCTTAACTACAATCAGGAGGGATTCTTTAGGATTAGCTTGAAATCTAGCACAGAGACAAAAACTAAACATTATATCAGGTCGGCTAGCAATCAACTAAAGTAGTGATCCAATCATTTATCTATACTTCTTTTAATAAATAGATTTGTCATTTTAGTCCTTATCTAACTAAACACTAGAGCTCATGGGAATGTTTATCAGCTTGGTTTTATCCATTTCATATTTTTTCAAGATGTCCTTAATGTACTTTGATTGATTAAGGAAGGTTTCATCATCCAATTGTCTTTTGCTAAATCCCAAAAATTAGGACAATTCTGCCATCATACTCATCTCAAATTCCTTACTCATTATTTTAGAAAAAGTATCACATAATTTTTTTAACAAAATATCCAAAAAGTATATCATTAATATAGATCTAGATAATGAGTAGCTCATCTCCTACTTTTCTTAGAAAAAGGGTGGTGTCTACACTCCCCTTAACAAACTCCCTCTCTAGTAGGAATGTACTAAGCCTCTCATACCAAGCTCTTGGTGCCTATTTTAATCCATATAAGGCCTTTTTTAATTTATAAACATGATTTGGAAATTAGGAACTCTCAAAACCTAGGGGTTGCCCTACAAACACATTCTCTTTTATTACCCCATTCAAAAAGGCACTCTTGACATCCATTTGGAAAGCTTAAATCTCTTATATTCTACAAAGGCTAGTAGCACGCTAAGGGCTTCCAATCAAGCTATAGGGGAAAAGGTCTCCTTAAAATCAGTCCCTTCTATTTAGTTGTACCTCTTAGCTACCAATCTTGTCTTATTCCTAACCACCACACCCAAATCATTAATTTTATTCTTAAAGATCCATTTTGTTCCAACTACAGATTAGCCCTTTAGTCTTTCTACAAGCTCCTAAACATCATTTCTAATAAATTGATTAAGTTATTCTTGCATAGCTAAGATCTATAATTCATCAAAAAAGGCTTGATTGATGTGGTGGGTTCAATCATTGAGATAAAGGCAGAGTGGTTTACTTCCTTCCTAAGTCCATGTCTAGTTATAACACATTCAAAAGGATCTCCTAAGATCATTTATTTAGGATGACTCGAAGAATATATCCAATCTCTAGGCAAAGTATTTTGAGGTTCTACCCTTTCCTCTAGATGTGCAATTTCTACTCCTTGGGTAATCTCTCATACTCAATTAGTGTTTTGAGGCTCTACCCTTTTCTGCAAATTTGTAGTTTCTACTTCTGGGGTAACCTCTCCAACTTCATCTTCTTCCTTAACTCTAAACTTCTTAGGATTAGATTCATCATACACTACATGAGTATTCTCCTCCACCACCAATGTCCTCTTGTTAAACACTCTAAAAGATTTCCCCACACTTGAATATTCTAAGAACAATCCTTTATCCGATTTTGGGTCAAATTTTCCTAAGAGTGATTTCCCATTATTAAGGATGAAAACCTTACATCCAAAGACATGAAGGTGAAAAAGGTTGGGTTTCCTACCCTTAATTATCTCATAGAGTGTTTTATTCAGTTTGATTCTAGCATTCACCCTATTTAACACATAATAAGCTATGTTTACCACTTCAGCCCAAAAGTATTTTGGAAGTTAATATTCAATAAACATTGCTTTATCAGCTTCAACTAAGGTGTTGTTCTTCCTTTCAGCTACCTTGTTCTACTAACGGGTCCTACGAGCTGAGAAGTTGTGACTAATCTCTTGATCCTCATAGAAAGTTTCAAATCTTACATTTTCAAACTCTCCACCATGTCACTATGAATGGTCAAAACCTCATAACCTAGATTTTTATGAGTCTAAGTGGAGAAGAATTTAAATTCATTAAAATACTCACTTTTATGTGACAGAATTTAATCCAAGTGAAACTCAAATATTCATCAACAATAAAAAATCCATAGACTTTTCCTCTTAAGCTGATAGTGTTAATGGGTCTAAACAAATCCATGGGAAGGACTTCTAAAAGTCTAGAAGGTGCTAAATTCATTAATGGAATGGAAAGAGGATTGAACTTATTTTCTTTATTGACATGCATCACACAAGTGGTCCTTAGTAAACTTAAGCATGGGGATACCTCTAATTAGATCCTTTTGGGTTACTCCCCTAAGGGTTTTCATGCTAGCATGACATAATCTCCTATGCCACAGCCAAGACTCATCAGCATCGATTTTTATGAAAAATGAAGCATCACATTTAATGTTGTTTAAATTAAGTATGTAAATATTGTTAATCCCTTTTCCTATAAAATAGTGTTTTTATTCAAGTTAATGATGCATGTATTTGAAAAAAGTTTTATAATAAAGCCCTTATCACAAAGCTGATTGATGTTAAGAAAGTTGTGTTTCAAGCCATCAACAAGTAAAACATTTTCAATCAAAAGGTTTTTAGAGTTTTTGATTATACCTACGCCCACCACTATTCTCTTAGTGTTGTGTCTAAGAGTGACCTTGCCTCCGGCCCTAGCCTCCAACAAAATGAATTGATTGGTATCTCCAGTCACGTGTCGTAAGTATCTGCTGTCCAGATACCACATGCTCTCATGAGGTCTTTTATGGGAGCACACCTTTTCTTGGTCAAACTGACCAAGATGAATGTCTACCATCAAACACATATTTGTTGTCTCCTTCTCAGCTTCAGTCTAAGAGGAGTCAGATGCAAAATCCGCCCACAAAGCCTTTTGAATCCACTTCTTATCCTTTATAAACTTGGATTTCTCCTCACTCTTCTCTTTTATTGGGTGAGCCTTAAGTGTAGGATAATCTACTTTTACATGTCCTAGCTTCCTGCATTTAAAGCAAATAATATCATAAAACTTTTAGAATACTTGCTATTCTTACCTTTGTTCTATTTTTTATGGTGCTTTTGTTTCTTTCTTATAAAGCTTTTGAATTACCTACTGATTAAGGCAACATCATCACTTTCAAACCCAAAACAATCAATATCCATATCAATAGCCTTCAGTGCCACAATTTTCTCCTTCTTTTTCTGACCTATATTAAGTTATCATTGGTTCAATCCTTACTCATAAGTAATAAGTGATCCAACTAAGTTATCAATAGAATAAGTATTTAAATCATTGGATTCAATGATAGAAATTATGTTAGCATCATAATAAGAAGGTAAATACCTTAAGCTTTTGTTAACTTTCTCAAAGTTAGTGAGTTCTCTTCCTAAGGCATGCAGGGAGGTGAAAATTTATGTAAACCTATTACACCTTTTAGATATTGACTCACTAGGTTTCATGTGAAAGAGTTCATAATCGTGAAGCAAGATATTCAATATAGATTGCTTAACCTCAGTAGTACCTTCATAAGTGATACATAATTTATCCCATATTTCTTTACCAGTTGTATAAGTTGAAATACACATATAATCTTCAGATTTCAATGCAAAAAAAAAAAAAAAAAAATAGTTTAAACATTTTGCATTAAGTTGTGCTAAATTCCTATCATCAAGAGTTCATTTAGTAAACAAAAGTTCAATTTTGATGTCATTAACTTCACGTGATGGTACACAATAACCTTCTTTAATAAGCCTCCATATGTGATAATCTATAGATTGTTAAAAAGTAGGCATATAAGTTTTTCAGAAATCAAAAGGTATATTATCAAACAATGGTGGTCAGGTAATGGAATACCCTTTAACAATATTTTTATTACCAAAGATAGCCATGGATTGAAATTCAAAAGTTTTTAAAAATTATATTTTATGAATCCCGCTCTGATACTATTTGAAAGTTTGTTAGGGATATTAAGCCCTTATGAACTAGACCGATTCTAACCCAGAAGGGGGGGGGGATTGATCATTTTAAAAATTCTTAAATAAAAAGAATGATCTTTTTGAAATATTTTAAAAAATCAAACCATATAATCATTCACAAGAAAATAAAGTACAAAAATTTAAAATGTGGAAAAGTAATAAGAAAGAGCTCACCAAAATTTAACAATAGTTCAATCAACTTGACCTACATCCACTCCCCGGAGCCTCTCCTCCTGGTATTGCATTAAAGTTAGTGACTCTCCTTTTGCTCCCATAGCAAGGTGGAGAGTCTTATACAAAACTCCTTTCCACCGACTCATGTGAGGCAGAGAATCAGACTCCTTTCACTTCCTCCTAAATTTGGCAGAGAACTTAAACTCCTTTTACTTCCTCCTAAAGTAGGCAGAGAACCTTGGTCAATTTCTAAAGAATAAGTCCGTAGAGCCTCTAAGGAACCAGGTATAATGACTAGAGAAGATGACTAAGATCCTTACTTGGAGCAAGCTTTATGAACCCCTCACAAAATTCCCCTCATAAGATTCTCTCTCTCTCTCCCATGCTCTCCCTCTCCTTCTCTTGGCTCTCTCAGGTCAGAACATTAGCAAAAGATCTCACCTTGAAGAATCAAGAGATCTTATAAATAAGGGCTTAAAATTTGCCCTAAATTGTAACAAGTAGTCAAAGATCGTTAAATCATCCTGTACGATCAGTGTATTTTCAGCCCTTTCAGCCAGGACAATCTGGGAGGGCTAGATAATTGGAACCCTTATTTGTTCTGATCATCGAGGATGATGGGACATTATCATGTATGATTAGTTCAAAACCTAACATATCATCTATCACATCATTCTTTCATCCAGAGTAAAAAATGTTGGATGATGAGAAAATATAACATATCATCTAGAATGATCCTTGAATTATCTTGTACAATTAGTTTACAATTAGCGATTTTCATCCAGCACATCAATCTGTTCATCCATGTGATCCAAGAAAGGATGAATGTTTTTATAACTAATCATCTAGGATGAACTTGCGACTGTCCAAGATGATATGAAAGATTTAATTAAATCTTTTTTATTTTCCTTAATCATATGATTAATTTAGGCATGATTGCGATGAATCGTCCAAGATGATATGGTATCGTCCTGTATGATTTCTTAAAATAAAATCATACCTTAGAGAGTTTGGGGGTTGATTATTTCTTATTTGAGCTTATTATCATGGACGATGTTAAATCTTCCATGATGATTTTCTTAATTCGGCTGTCTTAATTAGGATGCCCTAATTAGCATTTCTATTTTTACCTAATCATCCAGGACAAATTTGGATTTTCTCGAATGATATGATTAAAAATAGAAAACTCTAAAACATGCAAAATTTCTTCCTCTGAGTGTGTGTGCAAGGTTACTTAGCATCAGGATCCACCTTAATACATTTGACTCAAGAAAAGGTAAAAATATTAGAATTATAATTATAAACTGACTCAATCCTAATCTACCTAATCTTGAGCTGGCTTGAATTGCAATTGACTTTGTGAACCTAAAATGTTAGTAGGCAGGGCAACCAAAATAGATATGCAATAGTAATTGTAGTAAGAGAATACGAATGTCAGAAATATTTGCTATCATCAAAATTTTAATCCTTGAATCCATGTTCGCAATAAGGTTGTTGTAAGGGCTTCTCTGTCTTATTGTGGGAGTAAAAGGAGAGTCACTATAATTTAGTACAATATCTAAAGAAGGTGTATTTAGAGAGTGGATGTTGGTCTAGTTGGACCGAATCACTATAAAATTTAGTGTTCATTTGTTCTTTATCTTTTACTGTATTTTTTTTTTTATTTTTTGCACTTTATTTTTCTGTAGTTGAAAAATCTTTTATGAGAATCTATCATTAAGCCAAATATATTAATTGAATTTTTTTTAATTTCTAAGAGAATTTATAAATTACCAATTCACTCCCCTCTTGATTAGCCTTGGAATAATTTTGTTAGGTCTAACAACATACTCGAACTTTCAATATCCAAGCCACATAGCCTACTCCACACACTTTAAATGGTTTACTAGGATAACCAACTCTAGTGTTTGGCTAGGGTGATGTATACTTTTTCGCTACTTGTGTGCCAAGTTTTTCATATTTTTTAATGCATGTTAGTTACTAACATTAAGTTATGTGATTGTTTATTTAAATGTTAATGAAATATTTGAATTGATGTGATGGGCATTATACTTCTCTTAGGTTAGGACCAATCTGGATGCTAACATAATCTTCTATAGATGGTTATGGTCATATAGGGCTAAACTAAGGGGGTAAATAAAAATTAAGCTTTAATTTAATAATCTTTATGTAGGTGCTTGGCATGAAAATACCTCTTAAAATTGAAAGAGTATGACCAAATGTGGTTGTGATTTGATTAATTGTTAATATATAACATCTTGTGATGTCAATTTTTATAATGACTGCTTAGGATAATCCTACAGGTTATCCGTAGTCTTTTGATTTTTTAATTTTTATTATAATTTCATATCATGTTAAGTGTTGTAAAAGTGATATTTGAGGTGGGATACAAATCAAAATCATAGTCCAAAGAAAAGGGATCATCTCCTAGTGGAGAGTTCCTTCTATTTGGATATTTAAGTTAGAATGATTTTAAATATCGAAAGACTAAAAAAAATACCCCTTTAGTGAGGAGTTTCTTCTCATTTAGATATTCATACCCAACAAATCAAAGGAGTTTGCAGAGGATGAAGGATCAAAGATAGAGAGAAATCTCACTCTTAAAATCACTTGTGTTAGACTTAGAAGTAGAATGTGGGTCATTGTTAGTGGTACCCGACCACTTTTAAATTCAGAAGACCCTGGGTAGTAAAGTTAATTGGTACTTGCCACATGGACTTTCAATTTATTTCATTAATTTAATTTATTTATTTACATTGATTGTGTAGTAGAAATAACATACTTTTTTAGCTTTTTTATTTCATATTGATTTTATTTTAATCTAGAATGATTTGAGGCTCATGAAGGCATGTTAAAAAATAATCTACTTGAATAAATTAAAATTTTTAAGCTCATATAGAAACTCTAATGCTTTAAGAAGTAAGCTTGAAATCGTTGAGTATTTTTTTATGCATAAACTTTGAATCTTCTCTATTATCATGACTCTAAATATGAAATTAATGGTATATTTTTTAGATTATAGTACTTTAATATAGATATAATATTATTTTGACCCTTCAGAGTCATATGTAGTTCTTCCCTAAATTTGACTATTACAATCAGGATGAAACTTTCAGTTTCGTTGGTTAAACCCATTAGAGAATGATATCTTTTCCTCTCATAGTGATATATCGTTCCTAATGATGTGTTCAGATTTGAAACTAAATTTATAAAAGTTAATTTATCCTAAAGAAAATTAACTTTCAATACCCCTTTTTTAAAAAAATAGTGTCTTGAGCATCCACTATCTAAGTACCACATACTCTCACTAGACCTTTTGTGAGAGCATTCCTACAAAGTTATTCAAACCTTAGGTTTGGTAATTCAATTGAGTTTGGGTTCCACCTTATGCTTTAATGAATGAGATGCATGCATGCTATACTGCGATGCATATAATTTTATCCTCAACACTATATGTGTCATATGGTGAATAGTAGAAGTGTGAGTTATGTGACCTAGCATGCAACAACAATGAAACCTAACACCTAGGAAGGGGTTTATCAATCTACATGGGTTATAGTGCCTCCTTTTAGGGGTATATAATTCATGTTGTGATTATGTGTTATGCTACTATCTTAATGCAAGTGATGGTTTATTATTCTGAAGTGAATTGACTTTTGTTCTTACGAACTCATTAGCACTTTTAAAGCTCATCACTTCAAATTTCAATGCATGCTCATAACTATCTATTTGACATGTAAGTGCTTCTAATTCCTTAAATAATCCTTCCAATTCAATATGCTTTGATATCAATGATTCATGTTCATTTGTTAGATTAATATGCTTCTTATTTAGTGCATTATATTTATCAAGTAAAGACATATGACCCTTATCTAATGCAGAATGATCTATTCTAAGGCACTCATATTCTTTTTGTAAATTTAAGAATTTCGAGTTCATACTAGCTTACATTTTTTTAGCTTCCTGTATACATTATGAATTTTATCTAAAACTTCAAATAACTTAGTATAAGAAAGCTCGCATACCTTCTCTTGATAAAAATATCAAGATTATTATATATTATAATCATAGATTTGTTACCCCCTATTCTACTTTTGTTTCATACAAATCTGATATGAAGACTGTCCAAAATGCCTTCTGAATATGTTGCTTGCCCTTTCTAAGCTTTGTCATTTCTTAAAGTTCGTGAGGGTTGTTAAACCTTTATGAATTAGCCTGAGGCTAACCAAGAGGCTGGGTGAATTGGTTTTTTAATAATTTTTTTAAGGAAATAATAAAATCTTTTTAAAATCATTTTGAATATTTTAGAACAATTAATTTATGCAAAAGCAAACTAATTTCACAATAACAAAAATCAGAGATTTCAACCAAAGAACAAATCATAAAATAATGTGAAAATTAAATATAAAATGTAAAGAAAAAGAATATACCATAATAATAGTGGTTTGATCAACTTTACCTACGTCCACTCCGCAGAATCCTCCTTTTCAAGTATTTGTTGACCTCATTTTTGTATGAGGTCACTAAGGCCCTTCCAAACTCCAGATTAATTTTAGATCCTAGGATCCACTCTAGACCTTATGATTCTTTCCTAGAGCCTACTCTAGAGCCTAGGATTCCCTTAAATCCTAGATCTTAGAACTCCTCTAGATCTTAGGACCACTCTAACTTCAAATCAGTCCCCATCCTTGATCAACCTCAACCTCAAATCAATTCCTACATTTGATCAACTCCAACTTCAATTTGATTCCTACTTTTGATCAATTTAAATCTCAAACTTCATTCAACTCAAATTCAAATTAATTCAAGTTTCAAACATATCCAAACTTTGATCCAATCAATTTGACAATCCAACCTTCAACTTAGACTTTGATCCAAACTTCAATCTAGCTTTGACCTCATCCATTCATTAACAATCATCACATGATTGTAAATGATTTGGATACTTCAATACTAATCATTCAAACTTAAAATCCATTCCAAATCCAGAAGTCTAAACTCAAATTCAAAGTCTTAAGGTCTTGTCCTAAAGACTTTTTTCAAAGAATTTTTCAAACATTTCTAAACCCAGTCAAATGGTCTCTGATTCAGAGTCTATCACATGCAAAGTGATAAGACATGTCTCTAGAGGCAACCCTCCAAATTTAAGCTCATTTGAAGGATTCTAACCCTTTAAACTTAATCCAACTCCAAATGTTGCAAAACCTTTGAATATTTACAATCCATGCCACTAGGCCTTTCACCTAGTGGAATTTGACTTTGGATCCCCCTCCAAATCTTTTGATCCCTCTTAATACCTTGATATTAACTTATTAAGCAATGATCTACATCTTTTTAGATTCAATTTGACCCAGAATTGACTTGAGTCCAAAATGACCAAAATGCCCTTAAATGGAGATTTTTGGACTTTTGGCCTAAACTCAACTTGATTTGACTTATCAACCTTTGAAATCTTCTTCAAATATCATTCCAATGGATCCTAAATGACTTTAGGAACACATTGAACCCAAACTTACTCTTTGGTTTGACTTGGTTGACCAAATCAACCATGATTGACCAAATCAACCCTTTAACCCAACACTTGTTAATTTTAACCATTCTAGTGATTTTGAATCAATTCAACTCATCAAGATTGGTTAATTATACACTCTTGACTTCAAATTCCTTGGCATGATGTCTTGTAGCACTCTTGACCTCCCTCATGCACATCCTAGTCACCATTGACTAGTCAACAAGTCAATGGGTCAAAAACAACCCTTGAAATGAGACCATAGCTTGGCCACCTCATCATCCCATAAAGCAAACCCTTTCTCCAAGCCAAAATCTCCTTTTGTATAATGGGAATATGCTTTTTCCCTCCCTAATTGATCATTAAACAAGCTCTATTAACCAAGCCAAGTATTGGTTCATCCAAATGGGGAAAAAGGTGTGGTCCCTCTTCACATGGACCAAGAGATGTCACTCTCAACCACCAACCCTATTCCATAGCTTTGGGCAGCATAGGGGACACTTGGCACTCATCCAAAAACTCCTCAAATCAAATCTCAACCATCCAATCCAAAAGCCAAAGGTAAAGTGGGGGAAAACTTGACCTAAAGGTGGCTTCTTGATCATTCCCTTTAAATTGATAAAAATCTCCAAACTCCAGCAGCCCTCAACCTTCCAAGAGCTCCTCTCATACACTCCAACACATTCCAAGGCCTTCCCAAGCTTTTCTCAACCACTTCCAAGCCTCAAATCACTATTTTGGTGAAGAGAGAGCATTCTAGAGAGAGAAAGAGGACTTTCCAATATACCTTTCGATCCAGCGAGATCCAGCTTTTAGCGTCTTCACAAACGTTGTAGAGGATTGCTGCAGCTTTCCAACAAACCAAAAATCTCAAACATCCGACGGTTGGATCCTAAGTTATGCGCATTTTAAGTTAAAATTTCAATTTGAAACTGTAGCGATTTTACAATGAATGGAGCCTCCAAACTCCAGGCATTGTAAGATCATATTTACCTCTAGCTACAGTTCAAATTTCGTGCAATTTCGTCGAGTATTTTGAAAGATATGAGCGTTTAAAGATTTCTATTCAAAATGAACTAGAGCAGATCTGGACCGTCTGATCGACGATCAGACGGCTCAGATCTGGGTATACCGTGCGGCTTCCTCCAGGTTTGAACGTGGGTCATCCCACGGTATGGGAGGGTGACGTGGCGTCACGCCACGCCGCCACGTCACCGTCAGCTGATTTGACCCAAATTTGAATAAAAAATACTTTAAATGCTTCAAATCTTCGAAAATTCACAGAAAATCGCGTTCTCCACCAAATGGGGCGTTCTTGGGCTCGTAGGAAAGATAATCTAATGTCGTATTTATTACAATTAAAATTATATTGATTTGATGTCTGTATTGTGAGATATTTGACTTTATGTTAATTTCATTTATTGTTATTTTCTCACAATCCAGTGATCAAATGAAGCCCAAATTTTGGTGGTTGATTATTGAGTACCTTAGGCATGTTTAATAATTTTTCTAGATTTATATGCTCAATAGATTTCTGTGATATGAATTTTTAAGGTAAATGGACCCTAAATTTTGAAAATTCATAACTTCTTAGGGTTTTAGTATTTTGCTGTGATAATTCTGTGGTATGCTTAAATGTATGTCAGGGTTAGACACACCAAGTTTCATGCCTATTTAAATAGTAGAGACACCTAGGAAAAATAATTAAGGAAATGTTTAGAAAACTTAGAAAATGCATAGGGGATTGTACACACACTGAATAGGGGTGAAACTTAAACATAGTAAACTTAGTGACATCATATACCTTAGGTTTAAATTTGACTCAATTTGAAGGTCATTAGGTTAGAAAATTGAGCATGTTAAATTTTAGCCCCTTTAAGGACTTAGAAAATTCAATAAATCATCATAAATTTATATTAATTCAAAAAAATAACCATAATACCTCTAATCAACCATATTTCAACTCTTAATCATTAAAAATTGAAATTCCTTTAATTTGACATTAAAATTTATTTTAATTTAATTTTAATCAAAATCAATATCTAATCAATTTTAATTAATTAAAAATTATTAAAAATCCCAAAAAATCTTTAAACACTTGATGATCTCTCCTTAGATCATTTCTGATCTTTGGAGTTGATTTCAAGAAGTTTGGGACTCATTTGGGATCAAATCACTAAAATGACCCTTAATTGAAACAATTTAATAATTCCAATAAATATCCAAACTTCCAAAATTCATAACTAATTATACAAAATTCCAAATCAATCAAACTCAGTGGCTAATGAATCTAATTAAAATCTAGTATTTTTTAAGAATTTCAAACCCCCAAAATCTAGTCAAAGTCAAAAAGTCAACAAATTGGTCAAACCATGCTTAAAATCTAGTTCAAAACTTCAAACCTCCGTAATAAAATACAGAAAATTCCGATTTCAACGTACTTACCTTCTAACTGATTGTAGTAAGGTCTAGTATTTTAATAAAATATAAGCATTCCAGAATTTGAGCTTAATCAAAAATTCAATTTTTGACCCTTTAATTAAATGATTAAAATATTCAAAAATTCATAAAGCTCAAATCACTCTAAAACTCCAGAAAATATTGGTTTAATGCTTAAAACACTTAACAAATCCTTTAAAATACAACAACCACCCTAAAGATGAAGTTTATTGGCTGGACTACTCCAGGCTGCGTGGCTAAGTGTTCTAAGGAGGCTGGTTCCTCGAGCCTGGTGGCACAACGCCACGAATGGATTCTAAGGGGTGTTAAATCTTAAAATAGATTAATTTTTAATTATTTAACGCTTTAAAATTTCTATTTCAATTACATTAATTTGGTTTATCGGCTGGACTACTCCGGGCTGCGGGGCTAAGTGTCCTAAGGAGGCTGGTTCCTCGAGCCTGGTGGCAACACGCCACGAATCAATTAATGACAAACTTAAATTAATCAACTTTAAAAATTAGTAACTAACTCATTTTTGTATTAATCCACTCTTTTAATTCCAACCAACTTAAATAACTTAATCAACCCCGATTGTTATTGGGAAACCCAGGCCTACGAGGCTATTAGCTTAGCCCCAAGGAAGGTGAAATAAACTTCACGGCCTTGGTGTGAAACAAAGGTAGTAATCAATTAACTTTTAAAATATATTTAATTAAAATTCTTAATCTACTAATACTTAAATTTTAATCTAAATCCCCTTTTAAGCCTTAACAAACCCAGACTTTTAGACAACTTCAACTAATAACCCACTTTAGGATCTATCCCAGCCACACGACCTTTCTCACACACTTTAGATGATGTGCTAGGACAACCAACTCTAGATCTAGGTTAGGCCGGTGTTTACTTTACTGCTGTGTGCCGGGTTTTTCGTAGTTTTCACTGCATGTTGTGGATGAAATTGCTTTGCTGTGTCTGCTTACTTTTTCTATACTCTGTGGATGGATTGATGTGTTTGGCGACTAGATTACCCTTAGGTTAGGTACGATCTGGATGTTGACACAGTTTTCTGCAGGTGGCCACGCTCACGCAGGGCAATATAAAAAGGGGGCAAATCAAAAATGCATAAATATTATAAACTCTTTGCACAGGTGCTTCAGCTGCTAAAGCCCCCAAATCATAAAAAGAGCGTGGCCAGTGTGTTTACTTTCTTTTCTGCTCATATACAACTACTTGGGAATAACTGCTTTTTATATATTAATTGCTTAGGATAACCCTGCAGGTGAGTCTAGATTTTTATTTTGATATTAATGTAATTTGTGTAAGTGTCAAGTGTTGTGAAAGTTGATTTTAAGTTGGGATACATAGACCCAAAGCTTGGATTCCAAAGAGAAAAAGGATACCCCTTTAGGGAACACTCCTTTTCCATTTGGAAATCCAAATTTGGATCATACCTCTTCCTTACCCAAAGAGGAAAGAGTGGTCTTCCCCTTAGAGGGAAGTGCCCTCTTGTCCATTTGGGTAATCCACCATGAAGATTCCAAGAAGATTGAAGAAAAGGAGTCGAAAGAAGAATGAGATTGAAGATTTGAAGATTTGAAGATTGAGAGTATCCCACTCAAAATAACTTGCGTCATTACTAGGTTTAGAATCCGAGTTGTTGTCAGTGGTTCCCGGCCACTTTATATTCTGTAATATTCTGGTTTGTAATAAGCAAGGCAATTCTGCCTATGGACATTTATTAATTAATTTATATTTGATGTGATGATTTGATTGCCTTTAGGATTACTTATTTTTACTAGTTTTTTGGCGATTGCATGCCGCTTTTTGTTTTCGCCTGGATACGTGAGACTCGTGAGGGTGTGAAAGTTTTCTACTCATAACCTTAAAAGTCTAAAATTTTAGTGAGTCTAAATAACATAGAAAGATAATGAATCTAGGAAATTAGCCGGGGATCGACCCCGGGGTCGCATGCATATTTCTGCATTACTCTTTCCTTGCTTTAGACCCTTCCCTGCCTGCGGGTAGAGTCCGGATAGTCTGACCTATGAGGACGAGGTGCCGGACCTGGGGAAGTCTAGTCTTCTAAAAAATTATTATTTTTCTAAGCCTATTTTTAAAATTTCAAGCATATCTGATTTAGAGTTATTAACCTGCATGCATTGCATTAGAAATGAATTAAAAGAGTCAAAATTTAATCTCATCAGTTTTAGCATTTTTGCACCCAACATAAGTCAAAGGGGCCAATTAGGAGAATCTCTAGACATCGGCCCCAACTCTCCAAAACTTTAAATATAACGTCCCTACCACTCTTTCATAAAAGACCGGACTCATCTCTTTTAAATCGACTAGGTGGTTAGCTGGCTCCCCAATCCAGGCCGGGGTAAGTCCAGATCTTGCACTGCATTAGTTAGGATCGGACGACTGTGGTCCAGTGTCCAAAATAGATTTAGGATTTGGGGCAGATCTTTGATTATAAGACCCCAAACTTCGGGAATACAGTCCCAAATTTCTAATAAAATACTTAACTCTAACTAAAGCTTCATTTCAATCCTAAAACATAAAGCCCAACACTTAGATTAAGTTGGGACACTTCCAGATGGTTCCGGAATCTCAAAGTGTCCCCTACCTCTCCTCCTTTAACTCTGTTAATAACTGCTCAATTTTGATCCATTCCCTTTTGAGTTTCCAAAATTCATCTCTTTTTGATATCACTCCTAGAAAATCTGACAGAATTTTGCCACTATTTTAATCGAGAGTTTTTGTAGGGGATTTTGTCTCCCTACGATGTAATTAACTACGAGGGCTTGCGCTCGTAGGAGATTTAGAACCACACACACCTGATTTTAAAATTAATTTTTCAAAGTTCAATTGAATTTCTTTGGGAAAACTTAAAATACTAGTGATCGTTATTATAACAATCAAAGAATTATCATCGAATAGTATTTTCTCCCTACGGGGAGATACACTTTTCTTTGATAAGGCTTTGGATGTGAAATCAACGATCACACTTCTTGAATATTGTGGTTGGATATTCAGTAGAATCGCATTTTGACCCTTCGGGGCCATATGAAGTTCTCTTTAGCATCCGATCACAGTATTCAACATGAATTTCATAATTCTAAATCTGAACACCATTATGAAATTCTATTTTCATCCCCCGGGGTGATATAATTTTTCTAGTGGGTTGATTCGACTTCAGAATTATAATTAAATTTTAATTTTAAGAATTCCCAAAGAAAACTAATAATTTTTAAAATATGTTTCCAAAATTCCACCAACAAAAGAATGGCATGCCCGGTGGGACAAATCTCTCTCTCCATCTTTAATAATGGCAAAATTTTGTTTCATCGGTAGTCTTAACTACCTTTCTTCCGTTGGTCCCTCTACCCATTTCTTTCTTGGGTGAGTGTGGCCAACATCTAAAAGAAAATACCTTTCAAATAGAGTGGCGAGTGATGAAATCTTTGTCTAAGTCGGGCTTTGACATTTTGCCTCCAAGTTAATTGGTAGAGCAAAGGAGTTAAGCCAGGTTCCTTGAATATTCTCTATCAATTTTATAAACTCTCTTATTTGGGGAAAACTCAACATATTGAGGTTCAAGATTTAGAGAAAATTAATCATGCTTAAAATTCAAATTTAAATTCAAAATTGACTAACTTAAATCACTTTTCCTTAATTCCAGGATACTTAAATACTCAAATGGCTGGAAAACTCATCTTCTCCCTGGATAGAAACTTGACAATAGAAGGAATTACCTCTGGCAACTTGATCCAGTTTGGAATAGAATTTCAAAACTTTAAGTTATCAGTCAACGGAGAAGAAATGATTGATCTCTCTGCTGGAATACAAAGGGATGTCCCCCTAGTCGAGATTACTTTAGGGTCAGGAGTTGACTCCCCCATCTCTATGATGGAGGTCGTTGTCGCCCCTTCGACCACTGTGCCCTCTACTCAAGAGGATAAGAACCAAGAACCATTAACAATGGAAGGATTACCATCTCAATATGAGATTGAATCAAGTTCTAACACCCCTATTGCCAGTAAAAGTAAGCGGAAGAAATACCTTAAAAGGGTTAAGAAGAAGGTTGCTAAGGCCAAAAAGACTACTAAGGTAGAAGCCTTGAAATAAGTTAAATTTGAGGCCAATCGAGAATTCGTTGCTCCTTACACCTACCCCCTCCATGGTGGAAATGTTTTCCACCCTACTCTTGTTACTCAAAGGAGAGAGGTTGTGAAAATGAGAGCACGATCTCCGATACATCTTCTTGACTACTATACAGAGAGAATCAATCAAGAAAGAGCTAAGCAATCACCTGTAATAAATCATAGGCCCCTAGTTGAAGGTTATGACCCTTCCACTCTTTTAGATGAAGTTTGGTCACGTTACTACACGTGCCCTACTATATCATCTGTAGAGGAGGAGGTGCAGAAACCACCCGGGGTGCCACTCTCATAATTGCTAGGTTACTAGTAATTAGGGAAGGAAATAATAATGGATATGAGATCTTATCAGATAGTGACACCATTTGAATTTAACTTCTAGATGGGTCCTATCGTGATAGATCCTTAAATTGAGATGATGCATCATTAGTTAGGGATAGTGCATACCCCACAACAATCTCTTCCTCTTAAGAGATTGTGGAAATATAATTTACATTGATTGGGCCTTGCCACCTGGACATACTATTTTGAAGGAAATCATATTATTTCTCAAGTGTACTGGGTCAAAATTTTCAAGATAGTTGATCCATTTTTTTAATGAAAATTGACCTCTACTTTAAATCAAAAATAGGAGAGAGTTATGGTTGACTCCACTGGATCTTTAAAGGCCCCTCCCTCCCACCGCTTCTGCGGGTTAATTTGTATCAAACTTAAGTTGGTTTTTGAAATGAAAATCATCTCAGTCTTCTCGCGGTTTTCTATCTTATAGGCTTCTCTTGCATGTTCTAAATCTATTCAACGATTTTCCAAGTCAAGCTGATATTTTCTTATCAAAAGATTGGGTCCAATTTGGGGATTATTCTTCCTTGGATAAGAGAATGAATTTCCTTCTCTTATACTTGCGATATAATCCTGGATTAAAATAAAAAAGGAACTATCATGTTAAGGTATTAAAGAAAGTGAAGCCTCTTATTTTAAAAAAAAAAAGAGAGAAAAAAAAAATTCAAAGGATGCACAAAGTGCATTAAAAAAAGGCGCAAAGTGCGTCAAAGAAATAAAAAGATGTGCAAAGCATGTCACAAAAAAATGAAAGAGGCTTCCTTCTTTTTAAATCCTTAAATCTCAAAGAGCCCGATCATTTTTAACAGCTTGACTTTAAAAAATCTTGAATCTAGATTTATTGTCATGCTTGGACTATTTATCAGATAGAAAATTCTATGCAAGAGAATTAAAAAGATTAAATTTCTCGATCCAACTTAAATCCTTTTGAAAATAATTTTAATTCAAACTTTCTACAAGGGAGAACCAAGTTCAGTTTCTATGAAACTTGATCTGGGTCAACAAAATCCAAAACCTTAGCTCTTTTCGGGTCAATTGGAGTCACTCAACTTCTCACTATACTTTTGAATTTGTTCCCACTTGTCATTTTGACAGGGTCCAAATGATTAAGAGGAATTTTTCAATAAAAAGAATGAATCTTCTATTCTCGATAAGAATTCAAATCCCATTCTCAAGAGATATATGTGAATCTTTAAACATAGGCATCGTTTCTTTTAAGATCCACTATGTAAAATAACACTCTATGCTGGGTCCAAGGTTGTTCTCACATAGAAGTGTGTTTTACATCACTAGAATTTTCTTTTCAAAATTGAGTCACAACTGAGTAGAGTGTCCAACTCTGATTGGCGGAGCTCGAAGGCCTCGAAGAAAGTTGATTTTGAACTCAACAAAATTTGAAATTACATAAGTCACGTATGATTCAAGCTCATGATAAAATTGTGTTACCTCAGGACTTTCTAAGTAGGAGACTTGGCTATAGTCCTTTGGAGACCAATTTTAGTCCACCATAAGATTAATGAAAGCTTTGAATCAATGTTGATTGGGTCGTCCACCTTAGAGATGATCTATAAGGAAGGTTCATGGCAATGGATTAATTTTGAAGATACCACCAGATGCTTCCTTTCAAGTGGGCGGTTCTTTAAGAAGTATCATGCCTAATGAGGATCAAATTAAACATCAATTAACCCCTTCAAATTCAAAGAAATCAAATCAAATTCAAAATCATCAATCAATTGTTTTCAGTTTTCTTTTCCTTAAGGTTAGGTCCTTCCTTCCCTTAGGATTAGACCCGCTAGTGGTGGAGTACGCCCTCTGTGGCACCATCCTAGCTTTTACCTGTGGATCAGTGGTGGAGTATGCCCTTCCTGGCACCATCCTGATTCTTGTTTGCTAGTGGTGGAGTACGCCCCCCGTGGCACCACTCTGGCATTTGACTTGGGGATTAGTGGTGGAGTACGCCCTTCGTGGAACCATCCTAGTTTGCCAGTTTCGGTCCTCTGTGTGGAGTAAGTTTCCTCCCCACATGACCATTCGCTAGTGGTAGAGTACGCCCTTCGTGACACCATCCTAGTTTTCCAGTTGAGGTCCTCTGTGTGGACCAAGTTTCCTCCCCACATGACCATTTGCTAGTGGTGGAGTACGCCCTTCGTGGCACCATCCTAGATTGCAGTTAAGGTCCTCTGTATGGAGCAAGTTTCCTCCCCACATGACCATTCGCTAGTGGTGGAGTATGCCCTTCGTGGCACCATCCTAGTTTTCCAGTTGAGGTCCTCTGTGTGGAGCAAGTTTCCTCCCCACATGACCATTCGCTAGTGGTGGAGTACGCCCTCCGTGGCACCACCCTGGGATTTGTCCCGGAGATTAGTGGTGGAGTACGCCCTCCGTGGCACCATCCTGATTCCCATTCGCTAGTGATGGAGTACGCCCTTCGTGGCACCATCCTAGTTTGCCAGTTGAGGTCCTCTGTGTGGAGCAAGTTTCCTCCCCACATGACCATTTTGCTAGTGATGGAGTACGCCCTTCGTGGCACCATCCTAGTTTGCCAGTTGATCTGCCTATTTGGAGTAAGTCTTCTACCAGCATCCTATAGGCCTAAGGTTGGGTGATGCCCTTCCTTAGACCCAAGGTTAGGTATTCCCTACCTTGGTTTCCAGTTGATCCGTCTACTAGGAGTAAGTCTTCTATCAGCATCCTGTAGACCTAAGGTTGGGTGATGCCCTTCCTTAGACCCAAAGTTAGGTATTCCCTACTTTGGCTTCCAGTTAATCTGCCTATTTGGAGTAAGTCTTCTTTCAGCATCCTATAGGCCTAAGGTTGGGTGATGCCCTTCCTTAGACCCAAGGTTAGGTATTCCCTACCTTGGTTTCCAGTTGATCCGTCTACTAGGAGTAAGTCTTCTATCAGCATCCTGTAGACCTAAGGTTGGGTGATGCCCTTCCTTAGACCCAAAGTTAGGTATTCCCTACTTTGGTTTCCAGTTAATCTGCCTATTTGGAGTAAGTCTTCTATCAGCATCCTATTGGCCTAAGGTTGGGTGATGCCTTTCCTTAGACCCAAGGTTAGGTATTCCCTACCTTGGTTTCCAGTTGATCCGTCTACTAGGAGTAAGTCTTCTATCAGCATCCTGTAGACCTAAGGTTGGGTGATGCCCTTCCTTAGACCCAAAGTTAGGTATTCCCTACTTTGGTTTCCAGTTAATCTGCCTATTTGGAGTAAGTCTTCTATCAGCATCCTATAGGCCTAAGGTTGGGTGATGCCCTTCCTTAGACCCAAGGTTAGGTATTCCCTACCTTGGTTTCCAGTTAATCTGCCTATTTGGAGTAAGTCTTCTATCAGCATCCTATATGCCTAAGGCTGGGTGATGCCCTTCCTTAGACCCAAGGTTAGGTATTCCCTACCTTGGTTTCCAGTTGATCCGTCTACTAGGAGTAAGTCTTCTATCAGCATCCTGTAGACCTAAGGTTGGGTGATGCCCTTCCTTAGATCCAAAGTTAGGTATTCCCTACTTTGGTTTCCAGTTAATCTGCCAATTTGGAGTAAGTCTTCTATCAGCATCCTATATGCCTAAGGTTGGGTGATACCCTTCCTTTGACCCGAGGTTAGGTATTCCCTACCTTGGTTTCTCCAGTCCTCTCTTCAGAATAGGTGTAAGCTTTTCACTAGTTTCCAATGGACTTAAGGTTGGGTGATGCCCTTCCTTCAACTCTTTAAGATCCTACTCCTATTCGGTCAACGCCAATGTGTGCAGCAGAAGTTCCTTCTACCACACACATTGGGGGTCCATTTGTTGACCTCATTTTTGTATGAGGTCACTAAGGCCCTTCCAAATTCCAGATTAATTTTAGATCCTAGGATCCACTCTAGACCTTAGGATTCTTTCCTAGAGCCAGACCTTAGAGCCTACTCTAGAGCCTAGGATTCCCTTAAATCCTAGATCTTAGAACTCCTCTAGATCTTAGGACCACTCCAACTTCAAATCAATCCCCATCCTTGATCAACCTCAACCTCAAATCAATTCCTACATTTGATCAACTCCAACTTCAATTTGATTCCTACTTTTGATCAATTTAAATCTCAAACTTCATTCAACTCAAATTCAAATTAATTCAAGTTTCAAACATATCCAAACTTTGATCCAATCAATTTGACAATCCAACCTTCAACTTAGACTTTGATCCAAACTTCAATCTAGCTTTGACCTCATCCATTCATTAACAATCATCACATGATTGTAAATGATTTAGATACTTCAATACTAATCATTCAAACTTAAAATCCATTCCAAATCCAGAAGTCTAAACTCAAATTCAAAGTCTTAAGGTCTTGTCCTAATGACCCTTTTCAAAGAATTTTTCAAACATTTCAAAACCCAGTCAAATGGTCTCTGATTCAGAGTCTATCACTTGCAAAGTGATAAGACATGTCTCTAAAGGCAACCCTCCAAATTTGAGCTCATTTGAAGGATTCTAACCCTTTAAACTTAATCCAACTCCAAATGTTGCAAAACCTTTGAATATTTACAATCTATGCCACTAGGCCTTTCACCTAGTGGAATTTGACTTTGGATCCCCCTCCAAATCTTTTGATCCCTCTTAATACCTTGATATTAACTTATTAAGCAATGATCTACATCTTTTTAGATTCAATTTGACCCAGAATTGACTTGAGTCCAAAATGCCCTTAAATGGAGATTTTTGGACTTTTGGCCTAAACTCAACTTGATTTGACTTATCAACCTTTGAAATCTTCTTCAAATATCATTCCAATGGATCCTAAATGACTTTAGGACCACATTGAACCCAAACTTACTCTTTGGTTTGACTTGGTTGACCAAATCAACCATGATTGACCAAATCAACCCTTTAACCCAACACTTGTTAATTTTAACCATTCTAGTGATTTTGAATCAATTCAACTCATCAAGATTGGTTAATTATACACTCTTGACTTCAAATTCCTTGGCATGATGTCTTGTAGCACTCTTGACCTCCCTCATGCACATCCTAGTCACCATTGACTAGTCAACAAGTCAATGGGTCAAAAACAACCCTTGAAATGAAACCATAGCTTGGCCACCTCATCATCCCATAAAGCAAACCCTTTCTCCAAGCCAAAATCTCCTTTTGGATAATGGGAATATGCTTTTTCCCTCCCTAATTGATCATTAAACAAGCTCTATTAACCAAGCCAAGTATTGGTTCATCCAAATGGGGAAAAAGGTGTGGTCCCTCTTCACATGGACCAAGAGATGTCACTCTCAACCACCAACCCTATTCCATAGCTTTGGGAAGCATAGGGGACACTTGGCACTCATCCAAAAACTCCTCAAATCAAATCTCAACCATCCAATCCAAAAGCCAAAGGTAAAGTGGGGGAAAACTTGACCTAAAGGTGGCTTCTTGATCATTCCCTTTGATATGATCAAAATCTCCAAACTCCAGCAGCCCTCAACCTTCCAAGAGCTCCTCTCATACACTCCAACACATTCCAAGGCCTTCCTAAGCTTTTCCCAACCACTTCCAAGCCTCAAATCACTATTTTAGTGAAGAGAGAGCATTCTAGAGAGAGAAAGAGGACTTTCCACTATACCTTTCGATCCAGCGAGATCTAGCTTTTAGCGTCTTCAGGAAAGTTGTAGAGGATTGCTGCATCTTTCCAACAAGCCAAAAATCGCAAACATCCGACGGTTGGATCCTAAGTTATGCGCATTTTAAGTTTAAATTTCAATTTGAAACTGTAGAGCTTTTACAATGAATAGAGCCTCCAAACTCCAGGCATTGTAAGATCATATTGCCCTCTAGCTACAGTTCAAATTTCGTGCAATTTTGTCAAGTATTTTGAAAGATATGAGCGTTTAAAGATTTCTATTCAAAATGAACTAGAGCAGATCTGGACCGTCCGATCGACGATCAGACGGCTCAGATTTGGGTATACCGTGCGGCTTCCTCCAGGTTTGAACGTGGGTCATCCCACGGTATGGGAGGGTGACGTGACGTCACGCCATGCCGCCACGTCATCGTCAGCTGATTTGACCCAAATTTGAATAAAAAATGCTTTAAATGCTTCAAATCTTCGAAAATTCACAGAAAATCGCTTCTCCACCAAATGGGGCGTTCTTAGGCTCGTTGGAAAGATAATCTAATGTAGTATTTATTAAAATTAAAATTATATTGATTTGATGTCTGTATTGTGAGATATTTGACTTTATGTTAATTTCATTTATTGCTATTTTCTCACAATCCAGTGATCAAATGAAGCCCAAATTTTGGTGGATGATTATTGAGTATCTTAGGCATGTTTAGTAATTTTTCTAGATTTATTTGCTCAATAGATTTCTGTGATATGAATTTTTAAGGTAAATGGTCTATTTTAGACCCTAAACTTTGAAAATTCATAACTCCTTAGGGTTTTAGTATTTTGCTGTGATATTTCTGTGGTATGCTTAAATGTATGTCAGGGTTAGACACACCAAGTTTCATGCCTATTTAAATAGTAGAGACACCTGGGAAAAATAATTAAGGAAATGTTTAGAAAATTTAGAAAATGCATAGGGGGTTATACACACACTGAATAGGGGTGAAACTTAAACATAGTAAACTTAGTGACATCATATACCTTAGGTTTAAATTTGACTCAATTTGAAGGTCATTAGGTTAGAAAATTGAGCATGTTAAATTTAGCCCCTTTAAGGACTTAGAAAATTCAATAAATCATCATAAATTTATATTAATTCAAAAAAATACCCATAATACCTCTAATCAACCATATTTCAACTCTTAATCATTGTAAATTGAAATTCCTTTAATTTGACATTAAAATTTATTTTAATTTAATTTTAATCAAAATCAATATCTAATCAATTTTAATTAATTAAAAATTATTAAAAATCCCAAAAAATCTTTAAACACTTGCTGATCTCTCCTTAGATCATTTCTGATCTTTGGAGTTGATTTCAAGAAGTTTGGGACTCATTTGGGATCAAATCACTAAAATGACCCTTAATTGAAACAATTTAATAATTCCAATAAATATCCAAACTTCCAAAATTCATAACTAATTATAGAAAATTCCAAATCAATCAAACTCAGTGGCTAATGACTCTAATTAAAATCTAGTATTTTTTTAAGAATTTTAAACCCCCAAAATCTAGTCAAAGTCAAAAAGTCAACAAATTGGTCAAACCATGCTTAAAATCTAGTTCAAAACTTCAAACCTCCGTAATAAAATACAGAAAATTCCGATTTCAACGTACTTACCTTCTAACTGATCGTAGTAAGGTCTAGTATTTTAATAAAATATAAGCATTCCAGAATTTGAGCTTAATCAAAAATTCAATTTTTGACCCTTTAATTAAACGATTAAAATATTCAAAAATTCATAAAGCTCAAATCACTCTAAAACTCCAGAAAATATTGGTTTAATGCTTAAAACACTTAACAAATCCTTTAAAATACAACAACCACCCTAAAGATAAAGTTTATTGGCTGGACTACTCCAGGCTGTGGGGCTAAGTGTCCTAAGGAGGCTGGTTCCTCGAGCCTGGTGGCACAACGCCACGAATAGATTCTAAGGGGTGTTAAATCTTAAAATAGATTAATTTTTAATTATTTAACGCTTTAAAATCTCTATTTCAATTACATTAATTTGGTTTATCGGCTGGACTACTCTGGGCTGCGGGGCTAAGTGTCCTAAGGAGGCTGGTTCCTCGAGCCTGGTGGCACAATGCCACGAATCAATTAATGACAAACTTAAATTAATCAACTTTAAAATTCAGTAACTAACTCATTTTTGTATTAATCCACTCTTTTAATTCCAACCAACTTAAATAACTTAATCAACCCCGATTGCTATTGGGAAACCCAGGCCTACGAGGCTATTAGCTTAGCCCCAAGGAAGGTGAAATAAACTTCACGGCCTCGGTGTGAAACAAAGGTAGTAATCAATTAACTTTTAAAATATATTTAATTAAAATTCTTAATCTACTAATACTTAAATTTTAATCTAAATCCCCTTTTAAGCCTTAACAAACCCAGACTTTTAGACAACTTCAACTAATAACCCACTTTAGGATCTATCCCAGCCACACGACCTTTCTCACACACTTTAGATGATGTGCTAGGACAACCAACTCTAGATCTAGGTTAGGCCGGTGTTTACTTTACTGCTGTGTGCCGGGTTTTTCGTAGTTTTCACTGCATGTTGTGGATGAAATTGCTTTGCTGTGTCTGCTTACTTTTTCTATACTCTGTGGATGGATTGATGTGTTTGGCGACTAGATTACCCTTAGGTTAGGTACGATCTGGATGTTGACACAGTTTTCTGCAGGTGGCCACGCTCATGCAGGGCAATATAAAAAGGGGGCAAATCAAAAATGCATAAATATTATAAACTCTTTGCACAGGTGCTTCAGCTGCTAAAGCCCCCAAATCATAAAAAGAGCGTGGCCAGTGTGTTTACTTTCTTTTCTGCTCATATACAACTACTTGGGAATAACTGCTTTTTATATATTAATTGCTTAGGATAACCCTGCAGGTGAGTCTAGATTTTTATTTTGATATTAATGTAATTTGTGTAAGTGTCAAGTGTTGTGAAAGTTGATTTTAAGTTGGGATACATAGACCCAAAGCTTGGATTCCAAAGAGAAAAAGGATACCCCTTTAGGGAACACTCCTTTTCCATTTGGAAATCCAAATTTGGATCATACATCTTCCTTACCCAAAGAGGAAAGAGTGGTCTTCCCCTTAGAGGGAAGTGCCCTCTTGTCCATTTGGGTAATCCACCATGAAGATTCCAAGAAGATTGAAGAAAAGGTGTCCAAAGAAGAATGAGATTGAAGATTTGAAGATTTGAAGATTGAGAGTATCCCACTCAAAATAACTTGCGTCATTACTAGGTTTAGAATCCGGGTTGTTGTCAGTGGTGCCCGGCCACTTTACATTCTGTAATATTCTGGTTTGTAATAAGCAAGGCAATTCTGCCTATGGACATTTATTAATTAATTTATATTTGATGTGATGATTTGATTGCCTTAGGATTACTTATTTTTACTAGTTTTTTGGCGATTGCATGCCGCTTTTTGTTTTCACCTGGATACGTGAGACTCGTGAGGGTGTGAAAGTTTTCTACTCATAACCTTAAAAGTCTAAAATTTTAGTGAGTCTAAATAACATAGAAAGATAACGAATCTAGGGAATTAGCCGGGGATCGACCCCGGGGTCGCATGCATATTTCTGCATTACTCTTTCCTTGCTTTAGACCCTTCCCTGCCTGCGGGTAGAGTCCGGATAGTCTGACCTATGAGGACGAGGTGCCGGACCTGGGGAAGTCCAGTCTTCTAAAAAATTATTATTTTTCTAAGCCTATTTTTAAAATTTCAAGCATATCTGATTTAGAGTTATTAACCAGCATGCATTGCATTAGAAATGAATTAAAAGAGTCAAAATTTTAATCTCATCAGTTTTAGCATTTTTGCACCCAACATAAGTCAAAGGGGCCAATTAGGAGAATCTCTAGACATCGGCCCCAACTCTCCAAAACTTTAAATATAACGTCCCTACCACTCTTTCATAAAAGATCGGACTCATCTCTTTTAAATCGACTAGGTGGTTAGCTGGCTCCCCAATCCAGGCCGGGGTAAGTCCAGATCTTGCACTACATTAGTTAGGATCGGACGACTGTGGTCCAATGTCCAAAATAGATTTAGGATTTGGGGCAGATCTTTGATTATAAGACCCCAAACTTCGGGAATACAGTCCCAAATTTCTAATAAAATACTTAACTCTAACTAAAGCTTCATTTCAATCCTAAAACATAAAGCCCAACACTTAGATTAAGTTGGGACACTTCCAGATGGTTCCGGAATCTCAAAGTGTCCCCTACCTCTCCTCCTTTAACTCTGTTAATAACTGCTCAATTTTGATCCATTCCCTTTTGAGTTTCCAAAATTCATCTCTTTTTGATATCACTCCTAGAAAATCTGACAGAATTTTGCCACTATTTTAATCGAGAGTTTTTGTAGGGGATTTTGTCTCCCTACGATGTAATTAACTACGAGGGCTTGCGCTCGTAGGAGATTTAGAACCACACACACCTGATTTTAAAATTAATTTTTCAAAGTTCAATTTGATTTCTTTGGGAAAACTTAAAATACTAGTGATCGTTATTATAACAATCAAAGAATTATCATCGAATAGTATTTTCTCCCTACGGGGAGATACACTTTTCTTTGATAAGGCTTTGGATGTGAAATCAACGATCACACTTCTTGAATATTGTGGTTGGATATTCAGTAGAATCGCATTTTGACCCTTCGGGGCCATATGAAAATCTCTTTAGCATCCGATCACAGTATTCAAGATGAATTTCATAATTCTAAATCTGAACACCGTTATGAAATTCTATTTTCATCCCCCGGGGTGATATAATTTTTCTAGTGGGTTGATTCGACTTCAGAATTATAATTAAATTTTAATTTTAAGAATTCCCAAAGAAAACTAATAATTTTTAAAATATGTTTCCAAAATTCCACCAACAGTATTGCACTAAAACAATCTCTCCTTTTGCCCCCATAGAAAGGAAGAGAAGCCCTTATAAAATCTTTCCACTGACCTGGTGAGGTAGAGTACCTTGAATCCTTTTACTCTTTCCTAGAGTACGCAGAGAACCTAGAAATCCTTTTACTCCCTCCTGGAGTAAGCAGAGAACCTTAGAAATTCTTTTACTCCCTCTTAGAGTAGGTAGAGAACCTTGGAATTATTTTACTCCATCTTGTAGTAGGCAAAGAACCTTGGACTTGATGCTGATGAAAGTTTCCCTTTAGCCAGCAAGGAACTGAGGAAGAAGCTAAAAGAAGATGGTGGAAACCTTGCTTGGATTAACCTTTGTGAATCCCTCCCAACTCCCCCTCACAATGATCTCTCTATCTCTCAAAGCTCTCCTCTCTTCCTTCTCTAACCTCTCTCTCAGGTCAGCCCAATAGAAAAAGATTTTCTAATAAGAGTATTAGAAATCCTTAAATAGTGGGCTTCAAAAAACCTAAATTTCAAGAGATCCATCTTCTATTCATACAGTACAATACACATATTGTACAATACCATCAATGAAATTTAGATACATCCAACAAGATCATTCATATAAACTGCTTAACTATTATAACATTTTATGTAATACGATTAAAACATCTTACGATACAAACTGTAGATATTCCTTCTGTTCATTTGGAACAATCCTTGGGATGGCCAAGTTCATACACATGTGATCATCCAGCACTTTGGACATCATACGATATGATCAATAAAACTCATGGATTTCATTTGGTACAATCTTTGGGATGACCAATTTCATACACAGGCAATCATATAATACAAACTCTTTCGTACGGCATAATCTATCACAATAATTGTCAATAATTTGATTATTTGATATTGAGGGATTAATTAAAAATAATTTTAATTTGGGCATATAATATGAACCAAATTGTACTAGTTTTTACTGAGCATAACACTTCATACAATACAAATTAAAATTGAACCGTATAAATTACTTCATATAGTATGAAAATAATATCATATAGTACGAATTACATAAAAATTTACTCTCTCAAAAATATTTTTATCTCTCCCCCTCTGTGTGTGTAAGGTTACTAAGCAATGATATCCACCAAATAATATGATACAACTCAAGAAATGAGAAAATACATAACAAAATAAAAATTGATTATAACCTTAGTCTACCAAGTCTTGAGTTGATCAGAATTGAGAATGAATGGTGGGCTGATTATCTAAAATGTTAGTACATAAAAATACAAAACAAAATATCACAGAAACAAGAGAAAGTAGTAACAGACACAAAAGTATTTGTTATCATTAAAATTACATTGTTTGAATCAGATTTGAAATAATATCTCCATTTTTTATGATGATAAACATTATTGTTTTGGATTTTCAAAAAGTTGCTTTCTTCTAAACTCCCCCTTAGATGAAAATCAATTATAAGAACAAAAAAAGAGTGTAAAGTTTTTTAAATTTTTAAATAAAATGCAAACAACAATAACAACAATGAGCAACACAACAAAATACTACTCTCCCTTTTTGCATCATAAAAAGAGGGAAAACAAAATGAAGAAAAATAGAAAATAGTAAAAACAAATGCATAAATCAAATAGACTTAAAATAACAAATAAATCAAGATAAAGAAAGAACCATCATAGACAAGATAACTCTCTTGGGATTTTATCAAAATGTAATAAACTTACCTTATAAATAGAAAAAACCAAATAAAAAAAGTGTTAACTTTTTTTTGGCAACCAAAGGATTTGAATTCTAGAGTTTGCTCACCTAGCATAATATATTCATAGGCTAAAATCCTTTGTTTAAAAAAAATCTAATTCAAGAATTATAATTTTACAGAAAAACATAAACTTTGTAGACTGCTAGCATGAAATATATCGAATATAACATTACTATAAAAGAGATGAATGAAGAATAAGGATTTTCCAAAATCAAGTTTTATACATATTCTAAGAGTTAAAGATTTAATAAAAAGAAAAGCTAATTTAAGTTGTGCTCATTTTGTGTCTCTTTTATTAGCTTTTGGCGTACATTGCACATCTATTATTTTTATCAAACTTATTGTGCATATTTTGATTTTAGGCTCATTTTGTGTCTCTTTTGACTTTTATTTTGCAAATTGCTTCCTTTCTAAATCTTTAAGAATCTCAGTTGTAAAGATTATCTTCTAAATAGAAGAGAAGAGTAACTCACTCTCCTATATAGGGAGGAATAACCTACAAAGAAAACTTGGTATGTATAATAGGAATAAAGATCCTAATTTATGAAAAATAATGAATATCATTTATAAAATTTTAGAATATATTCATGATATAAAAATATGCAGTAGAGTGAATAAGCTTTCATTTCAACCATCTTAATTCCAAATTGATTTAGATTTTTAAGAATACATAAGGAAAAAATGGATATATAAATTCATGAATTTGTATCCTTTTAATTTTAAACATGTCAGTAATTACTTTCATAACATTTTAAGTAAGAATAGAAGTAGTTTTATTACAAAAAAAAAGAGCATTGTAGTCAAACTAAATTTAAACAATATAATCTAAGTCCTATAATATGATTTAATTCATACAATATGATCTAGGTTGTACAATATGATCAGTAAAAACAACATTTACAAGTCTAAAAATTTCTTAAGCAAGGAGAACACAAATAAGCCAATATTTCACTTGAGAGAGAAAATAAACAATTTTTTTAAATAACAATTGACCAAAAAGGGAAAAATGTAACATAAGAAGGACTGAAAGACAAATTCATTACAAAAACTAGCTGAAATCAAACAAGTATAGAAAAAAAATACATTACAACAAAAACTAAATTAAACTAGTATATTTGTAAATCTTAATTATGAGGTGGCCATGGAGGTGGTTGGAAGAACAGACTAAAGCTATCGTACTGCTATTGGATATTGGTTAACTAATGTTGGAGATTTCCAAATTGATCCGTGAATCAACCCATATAATTATCATGTTGGGTTTATTATTGATCCAGGCGAGTCTAAAGCCTGTCAAACTGTTGAATCAACTCCTCATATGAGTAGCAGTGAGGAGGTGGTGTAGGTGCAGCATCAACTACAGGGCTAGCTTCTCCTTCTTCATCAAAGAGCGAGACTTTTAGCTCTTGATCTCTATGAAATAACATCTAAAAGGAGGCATCCAAAAAGAATATTGGAGTGTGGTCAAGAGGAGCAGGATATGTAATATTATATTTTTCTGTCTAAGATATACCCAATCAGATGTCCTAGAGGAAGATTTTGCTTTATCCTAATGGATGGGAGCTTAATGGAAGTGAGTTTTTGGATGTAATCAATTAGTATTTTAGCTTCATCGATTTGGGTGTTTGACATTATGAAGAAGGTGACAATTGATAGAAAGGGAGTGATGATTATCCGACCTCTAGAATTGGGGATTATAAATGTTCTCAAAATGTGTTGGATAACCCTAGCATTCTGATTTTGAGTGTGAACTAAGGGTTGGTGGTTGTTTAAGGCATCATTTCAAAGTAAAAGATTCATTAAACTCCAGTGAAAATTAGATCTAGAGGCTATGGCATGGGGTCTATTTCCTTGGATATTTATCCTAAGGTTTGCTAGAAACTTATAAAGGATTTTAAAGTGGAAGGAATAGGCTAAATGTTGAGATAGTTGCTATGCATGTTTGATATTATTGCAACTTGTATGTTTTTGATGATTCCAAATAATATTGATTTGATTATTATTTCTCCTAACAAATTTTGGAAGAATTGTTTTTCCTCTTGTGTGTACTAACATTTCAGAGAAATCATACTCCAGATCATTGAAGACTTCAAATTGATAATAGTTTAAAGTTTATTGTAATCGAAATATGTATTTTTCATTTTATTGAGTCTAAGAGTGTGTGATTGTAATTGAGTAACTGAGCACACACACACTGGGGTAGAGGTTTAATATTCATGTTTTAAATAGATTGTACTGTATGATACCCTTTCGTACGGGACGATCTGGTCAATTATGTTCCCCAATAAGCATTTGAAAGAATAGTTTAGAGAATTTTTTTTATTATGGATCATACAGATGATATTTAATTTCATCCCACAACGAATGTCTCTGGTCTTTCCTTGGAACAATATCGTATGGACGATATTTAATTTCATCCGAACACCTCTATTTTGTACTCAAATGAAGATCGCACGAATCATATTTAATTTCATCCCAGAATGAATGTCTTTATTATGTCCTTAGAAGAAGATCGTACAGACAATATTTTATAATCATCCCAGGACAAACGTCTCAGTTCTTCCATCAGATGATGATCATATGGATGTTATTTTACGATCATCCCAGGACGAACATCTATGTTCTATAATCGGATGAAGATCGTACGGATGATATTTATGATCATCCTAGGATGAACTTCTCTGCTCTATTTTTGCTCATTTCATCTTGACGTTTCATACAAATGAAATTTAATTTTCTAACTGTCCATCCAGGGCAAACTTAGTTTGTACCGACTGATGATCGTGTATTAAATGAGTTTATACCAATTCATAATGGGATTGAATGCAGTAGTATTTGAACTGTTCATAAGTACAAATATACAATCATATTGTACGATCGTGGATGGTCGAAATTGAAAATTTTAGTTTTTTGGATGGTTTTTCATGTCTTCGGTATAAAAGGTCCACTAAAAGCTGACACTTAATCTTTTTCTTATCTTAACTTTGTGAATTATAAAGGGAAATTGAATTAGAGAGTGTGAGAGAGTGTTAAAGTGAGATATCTTACTAGTGGAGTGTGAAGGGTTCATAAAGTTACTCAAATGTAAGGATCTCTGCGTGTGATTTATACTTTTCACTCTTCCTCTTGTCCTTCTAGTTTGCTCGTGAGAAGATCACTGAAGAAGATCTGGTTCTCTGCCGACACTTAGAGAGTGTGAACAGCCGACGATTCTTTGCCGACACATAGAAAGTGTGAACAGCCGACGATTCTTTGCCGACACTTGGAGTGTGTAAAATGATGAAGGTTCTCTTCCTATACTTAGAGGGTGTGAAAGGATGATGGTTCTCTACCGCATCAGGGATTGGTGGAAGAGAGTTTTGTAAAGGCTTCTCTGCCTTGCTGTGGGGGCTAAAGGAGAGTCACTTTGATAATAGTGCAATACCCTAAGTGAGAGGCTTTAGGGAGTGGATGTAGGCCAGGTTTGACCGAACCACTATAAATCTTTGTGTCTTTTATTTTCGCTGCTTATTTACTTCCTTACTACAATTTTTTGATTTTGTGGTTGAAAAAATAATTTAAAAGCTTTTAAATTAACTTGCTCAGTATATTAATCAGATTTAGTTTTAAATCCATAAAGATTAATTTTTTAAATTGCCAATTCACCCCCCCCCCCCCTTGGTTAGCCTTGAGACATTAGCTTAGGTTTAACAACCTATTCTAAATTCAACAAGAATCACCACCAAAGTCAAAAGAAATTGAAGTGCAATGGAATTGAAGAGGTTTGTTATCATATAGCTATGGGCCAATTGATTAAGAACCTTGGAGGGTGTGATCTTGGCTATTTTAAATTTGTAGTAGGCAGCTTCTTCAAAAGACATCAAAAAGTTATCGTTAGTAGGGTTGTAAGAGGAGCAAGTACATTGGGTTTGTCAACTGCATTTTCCACTACTAGCCATTGCAAAGATTAAGATTGTAAGAAGGAAGGATTGGAAGGTTGTATGAAAATTTTGAATAAATTGAAGTAGTTTAAATAGAGTTTCAGTATATTGTGCTATACGATTGTTAGATCATACGAGACAATCACGTGTAATTATTTCAGCTAGGCAATTAGGCTAAAAGATGTGTCTAATCATATAGTATGATCAAAATTTATAAAAAATGATTAGAGATATGGAGCTCATCTCAAGGAGTCAGGCTGTATAATTTTGAATAAAAAGGTTTGTATAGTACGAACAAGTGTTCAAACAGTACAACCAATAATAAATTTCATACCAACCAAAATGAATTTGTCCCAATATGGATTGACGCATGGATTGTCTAGACAAACAGGTGTTTGAACAGTACTATTATCAATCATAGATTTAATCTGGTGCATCCATTGAGTTAAGGATTGTGATTAAGGTAGTGTTGTATAGATCATACATTACAAATGTAGTTCGTAAAATATGATAGAAAATGAAAATTTTAATTTGTAAGAAAAGGCAGTGAAGTTTATAGAAGTGGTTTGTGAGATGTCTTGAAACAAACATAAAACCTGATAATAACAAAATCAAAATAACAAAAATAAGAACAAAAATAAAATCAACAAAAAAAAAAAACAAATTAATGACTAAAAAACAAATTAAAATCCAGAAAATCACAATACAATGAAAACAAAAAAGCATAAAACATGTAAACATAAACTAGCATAACAAAAATAAACAAAACATAAACAAAAAGAGAAAGTTTCAAGCATGAATATCAATCACAACTAATCTGGTTCTTATCATGCTAAAGGTTTTAAAAGCCAGTGGTTTTGTAAATATATCATCAAATTAATTTTCAATGGCTACATGGTGTAGCTCTATTCCTTCTGTGGTAACATGGTCCCTAATGAAATGACGCCTTATGTCTATATGCTTTGTCCTGGAGTGTTGGATTAGATTATTTGACATGCAAATGGCACTAAAGTTATCACACAAGATTGGAATTGTGCCAATAGGTAGTACTAAATCCAAAATTTGTTACTTTAACCACATGACCTAGGCCACACAACTTAGTTAGGATATGTACTTTAGCTTCAACAGTGGATATATAAATCAAGTTTTATTTTCTACTAGACCAAGAGACTAAGGACTGTCTTATGAATTGACATATTTCAGAAGTACTTTTCCTATCAGCTCGACATCCTGTAAAATCTGAATTAGAATATCTTATGATTTCAAAGGAGGTACTATGCCTAGGATACCAGATTCCTAAGTCTAAGGTTCCGAAGAGATATCTAAGAATTCTCTTAACATTAGTCAAGTGGGACTCTTTTGGATTAGCATGAAATCAAGTACAGAGATAAATAATAAATATAATATAAGGTCTTCTATAAGTAAAGTAAACAAGTGATCTAATTATTTCTCTCTATTTAATTTGATCAACAGATTTTCCATTTGAATCTTTATCTAATTGAATTGTGGAACTCATGGGAGTGTTGATTGGCTTGGATTTATCCATTTCATATTTTTTAAGGATGACCTTAATGTATTTTGATTGACTAAGAAAAGTTCATCATTTTTCTTCCTTATGCTAAATCCTAGAAAGTAGGTCAATTCTCCCATCATCTCATCTCAAATTCCTTAATCATTCTTTTTAAAAACTCATCACAACGGCTTTTATTAGAGGATCCAAACAAAATAACATCAACATAAATTTGGAAAATCAATAGTTCATTTCCTACCTTATTCAAAAATTTGGTGGTGTTTATGCTCCCTTTAACAAAGGTTCTTTCTAGTAGGAATGTGCTTAGCCTTTCATACAATGTCCTGGGTGCTTATTTTAGTCCATACAATGCATTTTTAAATTTATACACATGATTAAGAAATTGTGAATTTTCAAAGCCTGAAGGTTATTCAACATACACATATTCTTTTATCACCCCATTCTTTTTTTAAAAAAGAAATTTGATTGCATTAAAAAAAAACTAAGGAGAACAATTACAGACTATTACCCATCAACTAAATCCTCCTTTAACAATTGAATAAAAGGAGGAATCTTAATTGAAGTAAACTCTTACCAACTAAAATTGCTAAAAAGGCCATAGTTAGCGCATAAGTTTGCTAACTTATTACAATCTCTATTTACCCAATTGAAAACAACAAATTTAAGTTCTTTTAAAAAAGCAAGATCATACTTCCAATTACCTCCCAATTTTTGTAGAAATTTGATTATGTTGTAGTTGTCTCCTTCAATGATCAAACCTTTATACCCTTCCATAAAATCTTTTTTAATCTCTTTTAACATCTGGACCGCCAAAAGCTCAAGTTGTGAAATGTCCCAATGAATGCAAGAATGTCCATAAGCTAGAATAAATCTTCCTTTATAATCTTCGATTACACCTCCAACTCCTAATTTATATGATTTTAATAATGATGCAACCACATCGATTTTAATCCAATCAGGATGGGGAGGGTACCAACGATCCAACAGTCTATTCGACTGATTATTACCCCAGCTGCTTGATTTTATTCAATCACCCATAAAAGATATAGAAGCAAAGATTACCGAGTTTAATGCAATCACCATAGCACTATCATCTTTTCCTCCATGAACAAATTTGTTCCTAGCTCGCTAGTTGAGATAGATTGAATTACAATACACATTGATAATGAATTTTTTTTATCAGCTTACCGAGTTTAATACAATCACCATAGCACAATTAATTGAGATATATTCTAGATCCTCTCTAGCATTGCAGCCTCTCGGGCATCCAAGTTCCTCCTACAATCTTCTATGGTATAGAAATTTAAAAGTAGGGATCACATTGTTAAAGAATCGCCACCAGAAAACTTCTACTCGAGGCATCAGTTTGAAATTTTTAAGTTTTTCCCAATAAACATCTGAGTCTTCATCCTTCACCGTAGCTTTATAAGCAATAGAAGCAATAGATAAACCTAGTTTGAACTGAATGAGCTCCATCTCATCTTCCTCCTTGTCCACATGTATTGGGAATTTACAGATTAAGTAAATTAGTTTTAGTAAAATTCATGATATTGAAGATGCAAATGTTGTCAAACTTGACATGGAAAAAGAAAAATCTAATGTTCACATTTTGAGTAATTCATTGGTTGGGAAAATTCTTGGTAAAAACTTACCTTTTTCAAAGTGTGCAATTGAATTAAGAAAGCAATGGATGAAATATGGAGGGTCTCATATAACCTTGCTTGGTATAGATTGGCTACTATGTTCCTTTCAGTCACATGAAGCCATGGAGGAAGTTCTTAATGGAGGTCCTTCATTTGTAGGGGGCTTCATTGTAGGTTTAAACAAGTGGTCACCTAACTTCTCTCCTAATTCCTTGGAAGGGGTTTCATCTCCGATTTGGGTTCGTCTTCCTCATTTGCCTTTACATTGCTGAGATGAATCCAATATCACTAGAATTGTTTCTAGAATTGGGACTCCTTTATTATTGGATGGTAACGTGTTTAGATGGGGGAGAAGGGAATTTGCTAGAGCCTGCATTCAGGTTAATTTGAATTCTAAACTCCCTTTTGGTATTTCGGTTGAAGGTCTTCATGGTAGATTTTTTTAAAAGTTTGAATATGAAAATCTATCATCACTTTGTTTCAATTGTGGGAGAATAGGACATATAGATTCTGCTTGCCCAAATTTATCTCATAATTAGAATATGTTTGTTAAAGTTGTCCCTCCCAGTTCAGTTCAAATTGAAGATAATCCATTTCGACTTTGGATGCATGTGAAGTTCAAAAACAAAAATAGAAAAAATTCTCAGAAAAAGAAATTTTATTCCAAGGTTTTTTCAGCCAAGAAAAAATCGGATGATGTTTGCCATAATTTCAAAATTGCAGAATTTTTGGAAGGAGATGAAGAAGTTGTTATTGCTGAATCAGAAGTAATTGTTGATCCATTGGCAGCTCGAATTTCTAATGTTAAAGATCTACTAAGGAGAATGGTTCTTCTGCTTCTAAACACAAATTTTCAAAGAACTATAAGCTCTAGGACCGGTGAAAGATCTACCTAGAAGAAGGATTGCTGATCTTAGAATGAAGAACTATATGAGAGGTTCTACTCAATTATCTCATTAATATGCTTTCTGGTTTTCTCTTGGATTTTAACAAAGTGGAAAGAAACTTGAAGATGGAGCTATTGATCAAAGAATTATTCAAAATTCTAGCTTTGGACTAGAACTTTGGGAATTGTAAATGGCATCCGAAATACCTTTTTTTCTTAAGTGTTTTATGGATTTCAATGTTTAAATGTTTTTTTTTATAGCTTCTTTTTTCTTTTAGTCTTTTATTTGTTTTCTAAACTTATTCTAATTGCTTATGGGATCAATACTAGGTTCTATTTTTTAATAGATTGGGAACTCTGGGATACTAACCAACCCTAGGGTTGTTTAATATTTTGGTATCCCCTGCATCTCAAGGGTTTTAAAATGGGAAATAGTGGGTTTCATTTCAATTATAACAAGTTTAGCTTAACAAATATGCTTTCAATAAAGTTCCTTTATCAAGGAACTACTAGTTTGTTTCTAGCTTGTATTAGGTTGTTCCTTCTTTCCTTTTAATGAAATTATTTGCATTTCTTCAAAAAAAAAAAAAAAAACTCATTCTCCTCATACAACTTGATAGTTTCTCCATTATCAATCATGTAGTTTCCAATTTCAAAATTAGCCACTCTTCTATTAGACTTAATACTCCAGACATTAGCCAATCCATTACCTTCCTATTCTTTTGCCTTGGAACTCTCAACTTTATCTTCAACTTGCTTACATTGATCACGATCTCCAGAAATTCATTTTCAAGCTACATCTAGATCTTTAATTGAATTAATTATGTTAATCCCATCAGATCATTAGGAGAGTTAACTTCTAATTCTTTAACATATTCATTTTCTTTATTTGAATTCCCCACAGTTTTAAAAATAGGGTTTTCAATATCAATAATCACACTAGTCTTCTTTTCATCTTCTTTAAGAATAGATAATTGAGTATAGCCAAAATAGATCTGAAATGCTTCATTTTTATTTTGAAATTTGAGCTCATCTTCGAACATCACATTCTTGCCTTTTCCAAAATCTTGAATAACCTTCTTTGTTTTTAACAATCCACCTTCATTCATTATTAAGGCCTAACTTTTGTTGGCATAGAAATTCCCAAAAATGCTAGAGCAGATAATTTGAAAAATCCTTGTGATTGTGTTGCAGAGCTTCCATGTGGTAGTTTATGATCCATCCTCACGACTAATTCAGATGATGATCGGCGATCAGTCACCATCACTGGCAAATCCAACCGACGCGTCAATTTGATTTTTGGAAGAACAATTTCTCTCTAGCAAATCCCACAAATTCTCTCTAGCTTGATGTCCTATTAGTTAGAATTATTCCATAGATCCTCTTTATCACCCCATTCAAAAAGATATTTTTGACATTCATTTGGTATAGTTTAAATCCCTTAAAACAAGCAAAGGCTAGTAGCACCCAAATGTCTTTTAATCTAGCTACAGGGAGAAAAGTTCTCTTCAAAATCAATTCCTTCTATTTTTGTTATACCCCTTAGCCACAAATCTTTCGTTTTTCTAACAACTACACCATAATCAATAATTTTGTATTTTGAAAGCCATTTTAGTTCCAACCACACTATGGTCCTTAGATCTTTCAACAAGTTCCCAAACATTATTCCTCATAAATTATTTAACTCTTCTTGTACAGCTATGATCTAGAATTCATTATATAGGGCCTAATTTATATTGGTAGGTTCAATCATTGAAATGAAGGAAGAGTGGTTTACTTCTTTTCCAAGTCCATGCCTAGTTTTAACACCTTTAGATGGGTCTCCTAAGATCAATTCCTTAGGAAGACTTGAAAAATATCTCCATTCTCTAGGCAGTGTGTTTTTTCCTCTAGATTTGTAGTTTTTAATCCTTGGATATTTTTTTACGACCTCTTCTTCTTCTACCCTAGACCCTCTAGAATTATTAAATTCATCAAATACAACATGAGTGATCTCCTTTACTACCAGTGTTCTTTTATTAAAAACTCTATAGGATTTCACAACATTTGAGTAACCTAGGAACACTCCTTTATTATATTTGGGGTCAAACTTTCATAATAATGACTTCTCATTATTCAAAATTAACACTTTACATCCAAAGATATGAAGGTAAGAAAGGTTGGGTTTCCTATCATTAAGAAATTCATAGGGTGTCTTATTTTGCTTGGATTTAATATTAACCCTATTCAAAACATAATAAGCTGTATTCTACACTTCTGCCCAAAAATATTTTGGAAGTGAGTATACATTTAGTATGGCTCTAGCAGCTACCACGAAGGTCCTATTCTTTCTTTTAACCACCCTATTCTACTAAGGGGTCTAGGAGCTAAAACATTGTGATATATCCCTTGCTCCTTATAGTAAGATTCAAAATTCTCATTCTCAAATTCTCTATCATAACCATTATGAATTGTCAAAATTTCACAACTTAGCTTCCTCTAAATCCAAGTGGACAATGATCTAAATTCCTTGAATAATTCGCTTTTATGAGATAGGAATCTAACCTAAGTAAACCTCAAACAATCACCAATAATTACATACCCAAATACGTTCCCTCTTAGACTTGAAGTGCTGACAGGTCCAAAGAGAATCATGTAAAGGACATCTAAGGGTTTGCTCGTGTTAATATCTTTGATTGAGTGGAAAGAGGATTTGACTTGCTTCCCTAATTGATAAGCATCACATAGGTGGTCTTTAGTGAAATTTAGTTTAAGAATTCCTCTTACTAAGACTTTTTGGGTGATTTCCTAAGATTTTCCATGCTTGCATGAAACAATCTTCTATGCCACAATAAGGATTAATCAACAACCATTTTTAGGCAAAAATAAGTAGAAGGTTCAACACAATTTAAATCAAGCATGTAAATATTATTAATTTTATATCCTTGCAACATAGTATTTCCATTTAAGCTAATTATGTAGCTGGTAGACAAAACTTTAATACTAAATCCTTTATCATAAAGTTGTCTTATATTAAGCAGGTTATGATTCATACCATCTACCAGTTGAACATTTTTAATAATGAAATTTTTGGAATTATCAATTATACTTGATCCCCCCACTTTCGTAGTGGTGTTATCTCCAAGTGTCACCTTGCCTCCAAGCTTGGCCTCCCGCAAAATGAATTGATTTGCATCTCCAGTCATGTGTCTTAAACATCCATTTTCCATGTACCACATGCCCTGACGAGGCCTTCTATGAGAGAATCCCTACAAAATCATCATATGTTATATTTGGGAACCCAAACACATTTGGGTTCCATATTATGGAAAGAAGAATAAAATGCGTGCATGCTATACTATAAATTTTGTAATTTTAATCTCCATACCAAATGTGTTCTATAATGAATGGTGCAAGTGTGGGAGTTATATCCTAGCATGCCACAAGAAAACATATAGCACTAAGAAAAGGATTTACTAATCTATTTTGGTAATGGTGCCTCTTCCTAGGTTTAAATTTGAAATTCTTGAAATAAATGTGGTCGTTTATTAATCTTAAATGCAATGACTTTTATTCTTAGAAACTCATTAGCTTGAAACTTCTAATTGTAAAGCATGCTCACTACTGTCTAGTTGACATGCAAGATTTTTTAATTCCTTGAATGCTATTTGTAATTCAACATATGATTTTTTCAAGGAATCATGCTAAGTAGATAATTCAAAACGCTTCTTGTTTAAAATGTCAAATTCATCTAATAAAGTCATGTGATTACTATCCAAAGTGGAATAATCTTTTCTTAGGAATTCATGCTCTTTCTACAAAATTAAAAAGTAAGATTTAAGGATGGCATGCCCTTTTTTAAGCTTCCTATATACAATATGAACTTTTTTCAAAAACTTTAAATAATTGATCATATGTAAGCTCACATACCTACTCTTGATCAGAGTGATCAAGACAATCATCTTCCATTAAGAACAGGATGGTTACCTCCTCTTCTTCTTTAGTTTTAAAAGAGTCTCATGTTGAGTCTCCCCATAAAGCTTTTTGAGTCCTTTCCTCGCCCTTATTGAATTTAGCTTTTTCTTCACCCTTCTCCTTACTTGGATGAGCTTTAAGAGTTTTGCAATTAGACTTTAGGTGCCCTATCTTCCTGCATTCAAAGTATATAACTTTAGAAAAAAATTTATAACTTTTACCATTCTTAACATTATTCCATTGTTGATGAAGTTTTTGCTTTTTCTTAAAAAAGCTCTTGAATTGTTTAGTCATCAGGACAATTTCATCATCTTCTTATCCCGAAGAGTTATTGTTAAAATTATTAGCCTTTAAGGCTACAGTTTTCTCTTTTCTCTTTTTTCCTCCATCAAGCTGCCTTTGACTCATTCTTTGCTCGTAGGCAATGAGTGACCCAAGTAACTTATCAAAAGAAAAAACATTCAGATCTTTAGATTTAATAATGGAAATGATTTTTACATCATAGGAAGATGGTAAACAATGAAGAATTTTATTAAATTTTTCATAAATTGTAAGCTCTCTTCCTATGGCATGCAGGGAAGTAATAATCTGAGTAAACCTAGTATACATATCAAAAATATATTCATTAGGTTTCATGCAAAAAAGTTCATAATCATGAAGAAGAATGTTTAACCTAGATTGTTTTCACTTCCTTTATTCCTTCACATGTTATATAGAGTTTATCCCAAATCTCCTTACCAATAGTACAAGTGGAAACACACATCTAGCATTCAAATTTTAAAGCACAAAAAAAATAAGTTCAAACATTTGGCATTCATTTGGGCTAAATCTTTATCATATGTACTCCATTCAGAATAAAGTATTTCAATTTTAAAACCATTTTTGAAAAAAAAGGTGCATAATAACCTTTTTGAACTAACATCCACATGTGATAATCAATGTATTATGAAGAGGTGGACATTCAAATATTTTAAAAAATCAAAAGAAATATTATCAAATAGAGATGGTCTAGTGATTGAGTATCCTTTTGAAGCATTACGATTACCTAAGTTAGCAATACTATTTTTTTCACTTGTTTGAAAAACTTAATTTATAAATCCTACTCTGATGCCACTTGAAAGTTTGTGAAGGTTATTAAATATTTAAGAACTAGCCTTAGGCTAACCAAAAGGAGGGGTGAGTTGGTTATTTAAAAAAAAATTTAAGGTGAAAGGAAATCTTTTTGAAACTTTATTGAATTTTTTAAAACAAATAATTTATGCAATAGCAAAACTAATTTCACAATAATAAAAATAAGAGATTTAAAACAAAACAAATCACAAATTAATGTAAAAATTAAATGTGGAAAAGTAAATTGAAAGAACAGACTAGAATTATAGTGTTTTGATTAACTTGACCTATGTCCACTCCACAAAAATCTCCTTTCTAAGTATTGCACTAAAAGTAGTGTCTCTCCTTTTTCCCACACATCAAGGATGAGAATCCCTAACAAAATCTTTCCACCGACCCGGTGAGGCAGAGTACCTTGAATCCTTTTACTCCCTCCTAGAGTAAGTAGAGAACCTGGAAATTCTTTTACTCCCTCTTTGATTACTCAAAGAACCTTGGAACCCCTTTTACTCCTCATGGAGTAGGTAGATAACCTAAGACCTAATGCCGATGAAAGTCTCCCTAGAGCCACCAAGGAACTAAGGAAGAAGCTTGAAGAAGATAGAGGAAACCTTTGTTTAACCTTTATAAATCTCTCAAAATTCCCCCTCAAAAGTATATATATATATATATATATATATATATATATATATATATATATATATATATATATATATATATATATATATATATATATATCAAAGCTCTCCTTTCTTCCTTCTGTAAGCTCTCTCTTAGGTCAACCAAATAAAAAAAAAAATTTTTAATAAGAGTATAAGAAATTCTTAAATAGCGGGCTTCAAAAAACCCTAAAATTCAATAGTAATATTGTACAGTATGATTAGTGTAATTTAGATTCTTCCAATAAGATCATTCAAATGAGTTGTTCAACTTTTATAACATTTATACATTATGATCAAAATATTGTACGATACAAATTATAAAAGTTCTTTTTGTTCATTTGGGACGATCCTTGGGATGGCCAACTCATACATGGGTTATCATCCAGTATTATGGACATCGTAAGATACGATCAATATAAAAATCATGGATTTTATTTGGTATGATCTCTAGGATGACCAATTTTGTAACGGATAATCATAAAATACAAACTCTATCATATAGAATGATCAATCGTAGTAATTATCCAAGATTTGATTGCCTAATTTGAGGGATTAATTAAGAAATATTTTATTTAGGGCTGACAGTATGAACCTAATCATATTGTATGATTAGTAAAGAATTAGTATCATTTTTAATCTTTTGTGGTTACGGTTTTGACATAGCACAAAATTTTATCAAGTATTAATTAAAATCATACAATATAAATTAATTCGTATAGTATGAAACAAGATCGTATGGTATGAATTACTAAAAAAAATAACTCTCTCAAAAACATTTTTATCTCAACCCCTATGTGTCTGCAAGGTTACTCAGCAATGATTTCCACCCAATTACATGATATGACTCAAGAAAGGAGAAACTACATAATAAAATAAAAACCAACAATAACCCTAGTCTACCCAGTCTTAAGTTAATCAACAATGATATCCACCTAATTACACTTGCGAGTGAACGGTGGAATAATTTATTGAAATGTTAGTACACACAAATACAAAACAAAATATCACAAAAATAAGATAAAATAGTAACAAACAAAATAATATTTGTTATGATAAAAATTATATTGTTTGAATCATGTTTGTAACACTTTCTTCACCTTTTTCCTTGGTTGTATTAGCTTTTAGGTTGGGGTAATCTGTCCTTAAGTGCCCCGGCTTCCTGCATTCAAAATAAATAAAATGAGAAGAAGCCTTGGAATTATTATTTTATTTATCTTTATTCCACTGCTGTTGACATTTTTGTTTTCTTATTAGTAATCTTTTGAATTATCATATCATCAGTATTATTTTTTCCACTCTTTAAGCAGCAGAGCTGTCACTTTTTGACTCATTTTCTTATGGTACTACCACTTTGTCCTTCTTATCACCTTCATCATGAAATTATTGACTCAAACCTTGCTCATAGGCAATGAGTGAGCCTAATTAGTTATTTATATGATAAACATTAAGATCCATTAATACACAAATAGCGATAACCTTAGCATCATAGTTACTAGGCAAACATCTAAGAATTTTGTTTACTTTCTTAGAGTTAGAAAGTTCTCTTCCTAAATCATGCAAAGATGTTATGATATTTGTAAACCTAGTGTAAAATGGTTTTGTAAGTTTCATATGAAAGAGTTCATAATCATACAATAGAATATTCAACCAAGATTATTTAATCTCACTGGTTCCCTCATATGTGATACATAAATTTTTTCCTTGATTTCTTTGCAAGTGGTATAGGTAGAGACTCTCATATAATATTTTGACATAATAGTACAGACAAAGTAGTTCAAACACGTTGCATTCAATTGAGTTAAATCTCTAACCTCATTATTCCATTCATTAAATGGTAACTCAGTTTTAATGCCATTAATAAATTGAGATAGTGTAGAATAAACCTATTATAATAAAAACCACATAGGAAAATTGATAGATTGCAATAAAGTAGACAAGCATATTTTTTAAAAATCAAACAATATGTTGTCAAATAAAGATGGACGAATAATAGAGTAAACTTCTATGGTATTCCTATTTTTGAAATATGTCATTGATCATTTTCCTCTAGGTTTTCTAAAACACTATTTTTTATTATCGCTCTAATACTAATTGAAGGTGACATGAATGTTAAGCCTAAGTGAGCTTGTCCCTAGGCACACCAAGAGACACGTGAATTAATTAATTTAAAAACTTATTGCTTATTTCAAAAATAAAAATGATATTTTTGGAATTTTTAGTAATTAAAAAATAAGTAATAATTATCTGTTAATGTAAAAGTAAAACAAATTTACCAAAACATTAGAAGAAAGATGATGATATTCTAATTAGTAGAATGAAGCATTGATTATGATTATCACCAAGCAGTTATCAAAGAATTAGAATGCAAAAAGTAGAAGTACGAGAATTAAAAATTAGAACAAACACACCATAGATTTATAGCGGATCACTCAAACAATGACCTACATCCCCTCCCTGAAGTCCTTCACTTTGAGTATCACACTATTACTATACCGTTTCTCTTTTCCCCCAAAGTAAGGTGGAGAATCCCGTACATAAATCACTTCCACCAAACCTAGTGTAGCGAAGAGCTGAAAGCTTTGTTACCCTCTAAGTGAAAGTAGCAAACCTAAAATCTTTTTCTCCCTCATGGAGAAGGCAGAGAATCTTGAACTCTTTTCTTACCCTGCTAGTAATGGTAGAGAGCCAGATCCTTGGACTGAAGAATTTCTTCCCAAAGCAATCTAAGAAACCTAGATAGACACTTTGATGAACAAGGTAAAACACTTGCTTGGAGCTACCTTATGAACCCCTCAAACTACTTCTCCTTCACAAACAAACACTCCCTCTTATTCCCAAAGCTCTCTTAGATTCTCTTCTCAAAGCTCCCTCTCTAAAACACTCAGCAGCCAAAGACTCTAAAATAAGTCACTGAGAGATATTAAACACAATGCCTCATATGAAGCCCTAACATTCTATTCTTTGATTATGATTATATAGTACGATCATGGAATATTCAATATGACTAGTTAAAAGTACTCCAGTTAGTACTATATGAAGGGCTAGATGTTGTACGATCAATTCATAAAATTTAACTAATTATCTAGAATGATTTGTTAAAACTACCTATATTATCATCCTGCATAATTGGTGATAATAAATTATTATCCTATGCAAGAATTAGATTAAATAGTAAGTTTGGTCTATTAGCTCTATATGATCTGTCATGATTAATTAATCCATAATCATCCCCTAATCATAACATTAATTAAGTTAATTTTTAATTATAATGTACCATATGATACCTATCATACATCATGATTAGTATAAAATTTGAATTTCAAAATATTTCCTAAATTGTTATTGGTGGTTAGAATCTTGATTTCAACTACTTGTCCTATATGATTACTATCATATAGTACAATTAGTTCAACTTATATTAATTATCACAATTACCAATTTAAATTATTTTTTATTAGATGATCATATATTACGATATGGATCATAAAATATGATTAGTTAAGAAAATTTAACTATTGATATTGTCACAAACTCATTCTCTTCAATGTGTGTGTGCATGATTACTAAGCTTAGTATCCACCAAATATGATTTGACTCAAGAAAAGTAAAAATACATATAATTCATGACATACCTAACCCTATTCTACCCAATCTTGAGCTAGTCAAACTTACAAGTGGAATGGTAGACCTAAAATGTTAGTGTACAAGAAAAAATAGATATGCAATAATAATAATAATAATAAATAAGAGATAACATAATATGTAATCCAATAGTATTTGTTATCATCAAAATCATAAGACTTAGGTCCATATTTGTAAGACCCTTGAAAAAAGAAGCTAAACTCTTAAACATTGAGGTGCCTTTTGGTATCATGGTTAGAATTTTATTAAAAAAATATGCACTTAAGCATTAATCACAGAAAAATCCTAAAATTGATGATCTCTAATGAAGTTACACTAATAGGACAATACCGTAAGGCCCTTAGGCCAAAGCGGATAGTATCTCGATACTTAAGAGTTTGAGCTATTGCAATGGGTGTGGGATTTAATGTTATTCTACATCATCTAAAATTTGTTCATATTGGTAAAGAGTGGTTTTGAAGCTTATGGAGTTTCCTTGTTGTTAATCAACTTGCATTGGAGGATTAATATGTGAATCATAGAATATCTTTATTTATACTATATTTTATTGAGTGAGTTTGTTTTATTCTACAATTTCATACTTTCATTCTCAACTTATGTTACTTTTGGCCATTTCAGCATTAGTTGAACATGTAATGAAAAGATTAAAAGGTTGTGTGGATCTTTTGGTTTAATTGAGTACCTTGCTCTCAATAAATTTGAATTTTCTATGTTTACTGATCATCTTCAACTAAATTGTGTTGTACTCAGATAATTATATCTGAATGGCATGACCTGGTCTCTTTTGTATCAATTTATTACAATTCAAGAGTAAGGTAACAAACCTATATTTAATGGATTAAGAACATCGTGATCACTCTGATCAAGAAGAGGTACGTTAGCTTAATTATGATCAATTACTTTAAGTTTTTGAAAAAATCATTTTTCATATAAGAAGCTCAAGATACTGTATGTTATCTTTAAAACTAATTTTTAACTTTACAAAAAGAGCATGAGTGCCTGAGAAAAGATCATTCCACTTTAGATAGCAATCATATATCATTACTTGATGAATTTAATTATTTGAGTAAAAATAATCTTGATTTAACACATGAGCATGATTCCTTGAAAAGTTTACATATTTAACTAGAAAATGCATATAAGGACTTAGATACTATAACAATTGATTTAGATAGTAGGGATAATGCTTTGAAAATAGAAAAGTCAATTCTTGAAAATGCAAATAAGTTTTAAGAAGCTAAATTAACTAATTTTAAAGAAAATAAAAAGCCACCCATAATGCTTGAGTTTCACAATCCATCATATCAACATACATCATTCAAACTTTGGAAAAGGCACCATAACTTGAGTAGATTAGTAAATCCTTTCCCTGAGGTTAGATGCTTCTCTTGTGGTATGCTATGGTATATCTCTCACACTTTCAGTGATCACCATATATCACATATGGTGTGGAGACTAAAACTTCAAAACTCACAGCATAACATGCATGCATTTTATTGTTCTTTCCATAAGATGGGACTCAAACCTATTTGGGTTCCCAAATCTAACATCAAACAATTTTGTAGGATATCTCTAACTTGGTTTTATCCCTTTTATATTTCTTCAAGATGTCCTTAATGTACTTTCATTGATGAATAAAGGTTCCATCATCTAATTGTCATATGTTAAACCCTAAGAAGTAGGACAACTCTCCCATCATACTCATCTCAAATTCCTTACTCATTATTTTAGAAAAATTATCATATAACATTTTATTATATGATCCAAAAAGTATATCATCAACACAGATCTAAACAATGAGTAACTCATATCTTACTTTTCTCGGAAAAAAGGTGGTGTCTATGCTTCCCTTATCAAACTCCCTCTCTAGTATGAATGTGCCAAGCCTCTCATAACAAGCTCTGGGAGCCCATTTTAATCCATACAAGGCCTTTTTAATTTGTAAACATGATTTCAAAATTGGAAACTCTAAAAACCTGGGGTTACTCTATAAACACATCGACTTTTATTACCCCATTTAAGAAGGAACTCTTTTCATCCATTTAGGAAAAACTTAAAATCCCTTATAACAAGTAAAGGCTAGTAACACTCTAATGGCACCCAATCTAGCTACAGGGGCAATAATCTCCTCAAAATCAATCCCTTCTATTTGGTTGTACCCCTTAGCCACCAATCTTGCCATATTCCTAATCACCACACCAGAATCATTCATTTCAATCTTAAAGACCAATTTGGTTACTACCACACTTTGATTCTTAGGTCTTTCTACCAACTCCCAAACATCATTCCTCACAAATAAGTTAAGTTTTTCTTGCATAGCTAAGATCCATAATTTAATAGAAAGGTCATAATTTATGTTGGTGGGTTCAGTCATTGAGATAAAGGCATAGTGGTTTAATTCCTTGCTAAGTTCATACATAGTTCTAACACCTTCTGAAGGGTCTCCTAAGATCAGTTCTTTAGGATTACTTGAATAATATATCCAATCTCTAGGAAAAGTATGTCTAGGTTCTACCCTTACCTCTATATTTGTATTTTTTACTCCTTGTATAATCTCACATACTCCATTAGTGTTTTTAGGCTCTACCCTTTTCTCAAAATTTTCAACTCCTTAGGTAATCTCTCCAACTTCATCTTTTTTCTCAACTCTAGATTTCTTAGGATCAGATTCATCAAACACTACATGAGTAGTCTCCTCCACCACCAATGTCCTCTTGTTAAACACCCTAAAGTTTTTCCCCACACTTGAATATCCCAAGAACACACCATCATCAGATTTTGGGTCAAATTTTCCTAAGGGTGACTTCCCATTTTTTAGAATGAAGACCTTATAGCCAAAGGCATGGAGATGGGAAAGGTTGGATGTCCTACCCTTAATGATCTCATGGGGTATCTTATTCAGTTTGGTTCTAACATTCACCCTATTTAACATGTAACAAATTGTGTTTACTGCTTCAACCCAAAGTATTTTGGAAGAAAATATTCAGCAAGCTTGTCTTTAGCGGCTTCAACTAAGGTCTTATTCTTCCTTTAAGTTACCCCATTCCATTGAGGGGACCTAGGAGCTGAGAAGTTCTGACTAATCCCTTGATCCTCATAAAAGTCTCCAAATCTCTTATTTTTATACTCTCCAACATGGTCACTATAGATGGTCAAGATCTCATAACCTAACTTTTTTTAATATAATTGGAGAAGGATCTATATTCATCAAAAGACTCACTCTTATGTGATAGAAATTTAATCCAAGTGAACATTGAGTAGTCATCAATAATCACAAATCCATAGACTTCCCCCCTAAGCTAGAAGTGTTAATCCAAACAAATCCATATGAAGGAATTCTAAAGGTCTACAGGTACTAATGTCTTTAATGTAATGGAAAGAGAACTGGACTTGCTTCCCTAAATGATAGGCATCACACAGGTGGTCTTTTATGAACTTAAGCTTGGGGACATCTCTAACTATGTCTTTTTGGGTCACTCTCCTAAGGGTTTTCATGATGACATGACATAAATTCTTGTGCCACAACCAAGACTAATCAAAAAAAAAAAGTTTAACAAAAATGAAGCAGCACATTCAATGTTATTTAAATCAAGCATGTAAATTTTTTTAATCTTTTTTCCTGCAAAATAGTGTTGTTATTCAAGCTAATGATCCATGTATTTGCCAAAACATTATGATAAAACCCTAATCACAAAGCTGATTGATGTTTAGTAAGTTGTGTTTCAGTCCATCTACAAGCAAAACATTTTCAATCAAAAGGTTCTTGAAGTTTTCGATTATAACTGCGCCCACCACTTTCATGATGGAGTTGTCTTCAAGAGTGACCTTGCCTCAAGCCCTGGCCTCTAGTGAAATGAATTGATTGGTGTCTCCAGTCATGTGTCATAAGTATCTGCTTTCCAGGTACCACATATTCTCACGTGGTCTTTTATGAGAGCACACCTACTAAATATTAAACATCATATTTAGGAACCCAAACAAGTTGTGGTCCCTTCTTATGGAAAGAAGAATGCAATGAATGTGTGTTATGCTGTGAATCATACAATTTTTACCTCCACAACCAATGTGTACTACTATAAACAATGCAAGTAAGGGAGATGTGTCCTAACAGAATAATATGATCCATAGTTAAATTTTCTAATCTATATGAGAAACATCTAACACCAGAAAAAGGATTTACTAATCTATTCTAGTTGTAGTGTCTCTTCCTAGGTTTCAAAACTTTTGGATTTGGATCAGGATTGAAAAACTATTTAGGAATGGATGGAATCCTATTTTTCTCAAGTGCTTTTAATTCAGCTTTAAAAAATGAGTTAGCACTTTCTAAAACAATATTATCAACTTTCAAATAGTTCTCCCTACTCTAAGATTTATTCATATATATGTTTTAAAATAATTTTAAAGTGCAATATGAGATGCTATTAATGAATCATTCTCAATTTGTCTTTATTCATTTTTGTCATTTTTACCTTCTTTTTTGTTATTTTATTTTAATTTTTTTACTATTATTTTTGTTGTTTTGGGCCTTCTCTAATCATCTCCATCCATCTCCAGAATTCTTGCTCCTTTTTATGATGTCAAAGGGGGAGTAGTGGTAGTGTTTCATTGTACTATTTTTTATTTAGTGTTTGTTTTTAGTAAAATTTGAACTTCCTTATTTACTTTTTTTTTGTTAAATTGCTTAAATTATTTTTTTTATTTACCATTATCAAAAAAGTTGAGATTATTGCGAATCTGGATTCAAGAATTATATTTTTGATTATAATAAATGTTTTTGATACTTTTGTTTTTCTACGACTGCCTTACCTACTAACATTTCAGGTCCACAAGGTCAATTGCAAATCAAGTCAGCTCAAGATTAGGTAGCTTAGAACTGAGTCATCTTATATGTATGTCAAGTGTCTTTTATCTTTTCTTGAGTCATTTGTAATAATGTAGGTCCTGGTGCTAAGCAACCTTGCACACACACACTTGGGGGAAATATTATGACTGTTTTAGAGTTTTTTGATTTTGATCATATCATCTGGGACAATCTTAATATGTCCTGGATGATCAGTTAAAAATAGAAATCCTAATTAGGGCATCCTAGTTATGGCAGTCGCAATTAAATAAATTGTCCTAGACTAAATAAGAAAGAATCAGCCACCAGATTTGTTTAGGCATGTTTTATTTTTGTACATCATCCAAAACTTTATCCTTGTTGATGAAGTGAAATTATGCCTAAATTAGTGTGGTAATTAAGGTTTGATTGAATAATTATATCGTCTGGGATAATCACGGTAACATCTGGGAATATCAATAAAACAAACCATAGTTTCTTCCTGGATGACCAAAATGATATTCTAGACGATGTGTTTTGTTTTGGCACTATTCATATGGGATGATCCCAAATTGTCCTGGACGACCCATTATTTTTTCATCGTCCAAACATGCAATAAGGGTGATGTGTTGGACGATATTTGTCATTTTGAACTAATCGTCCGGGATGATAGTGAAATCGTCTAGGACGATCAGTTTACTTTTCCATCATCCAAGAATGCATTCAAGGAAATGTTCTGGATGATACTCAATGATTTGAACTAATCGTATAGGATGATCCATAGATCATCGTGGATGATAATGACGGTTTGTTGCAATTAAGAGCAAATCTGAAACTCTTCTATATAAGACCTCTTATTTACCCAAGATTGTATCTTTTGCTATTATCTTGACCTGAGAGAGCCAAGATAAGAGGGAGAGTAAGGGAGAGAGAGAGGATCTTGTGAGTGGGAGTTTGTGAGGGGTTTCACAAAGGTTTCTCCAAGCAAGGATCTAAGTCATCTTCTCCGGTTGTCATCCCTAGTTCCTTGGAGGTTTAAGAGAGGTCTACTTCAGTAACTAATCAAGGTTCTTTTCCTGCTTTAGGAGGAAGAAAAAGGAGTTGGGTTCTTTGTCTCACCGGTGTCGGTGGGAAAGAGGTTTGTACAAGCTTCTCTACCTTGCTATGGGAGCAAAAGGAGAGCCACTGAGTTTAGTGCAATACCCAGAGGAGAGGCTTCAGGGAGTGGACGTAGGTCAAGTTAACCAAATAATTATAAAATTCTATGTATTCTTTCTTACTACTTTTTCACATTAAATTTTTGCACTTTGATTTTCTTATGGTGCTTAATTGTTGGTTCGGTTTAAGATTGTATTTTTGTTTGAGAAATTTTAAAAAAACCAGTTCACCCCACTCTTGGTTAGCGTTGGGCTAGTTCACAAGGGATTAACATCCCTAACAAACTTTCAAGTTGTATCAGAGTGAGATTCATAAAGTTGAGTTTTTGAAAACTTTTCAATTTCAATCCATGACTAACTCCAATAATCGTAACTCTACGGAAGGGTATTATATTACTCGTCAACCTTTGTTTGATAATATTCCTTTTGATTTTTAGAAAACTCACATGTCTACATTTTTTTTGCCATCGTATGTAGATGCTTATTAAAGAGGGTTATTCACCTCCGTCATGGGAAATTAATGGCATTAAAACTAAACCTTCTTTTACTGAATGGACTTTTAATGATAGTGATTTAGCACAACTTAATACAAAATGCTTCAACTATTTTTTCTATGCTTTGAAATCAGAAGATTACCTGCATGTTTCAACTTGTGCTTCCAGTAAAGAAATTTGGGATAGATTGTGTATTACTTATGAAGGAACAAATGAAGTTAAGCAATCTTGGTTAAATATCTTATTTCATGACTACAAACTTTTTTGTATGAAATGTTTTGAATTATATTCTGAAATGTATACTAGGTTTACTCAAATTGTCACCTCACTGCATGCCTTATGAAGAGAACTCACAAATTATGAAAAAATTAATATGATTTTAAGATGTTTTCCTTCTTCCTTTGATGCTAAGATTACTTCAATAACCGAATCTAAGGATTTGAATACTTATTCTATTGATTATTTACTTGGATCACTCATTACTTATGAGCAAGGAAGAAGGGTAAGAGAAACCCAAGTTCAAGAAGGATAAAGGGTAGTTCCAAAAAGCATTCTAGACGAATTCTACATCGGACTCTTCTAAGACTGAAGCTAAAGAGGAGAAAATAAACTTGTACTTGATGGAGGACGATCATCTTGGTCAGAGTGACCAAGAAGAGGTATGTGAACTAACCTACAAATGACTACTTAAAGTTTTTGAACAAATTCATGTATCATATAAAAAACTTAAGAAATTGCAAGCTAGTTTGAAATTGATATTTTTAAATTTACAAAAAGAGCATGAAGTTATATTTAAAGATCACTTTACACTTAATAGCAATCACATGGCATTACTTGATGAGTTTGATGAGTTAAATAAAAAGCATTATGAGTTGGTCATTGAGTGTGATTCATTAAAAATAAAACTCATGGCTTTGGAAAATGATAAACCATCATTGCATACATCTCATAACTTTAAAAAGAAGCATCACCACCTGAGTAAATTAGAAAACCCTTTTCCTGGTGTTAGATGTTTTCATGTGACATGTTAGGACACATATCATACACTTGCACTATTCACCATAGTACACATTAGGTGTAGAGACCCAAATTATATGATTCATAGCATAACACACATGCATTGCATTCTTCTTTTCATAAGAAGGGACCCAAATTTGTTTGGGCTCTTAAATCTGACGTTTGATTATTTTATAGACTTGCTCTCACAAAAGTTCTCATGAGAGCAAGTGATACCTGGATAGCGGATGCTCACGACACATGACTGGAGATGCCAACTAATTCATTTTGTTTGAGGCCAGGGCTGGAGACAAGGTTACTCTTGGAGATAATACTATTAGAAAAGTGATGGGCGTAGGTATAATCAGAACTCCAAGAACATTTTTATTGAAAATATTTTTCTTGTAGATGGACTGAAACACAACTTGCTTTGCATAAGTTAGCTTTGTAATAAGGGCTTCATCATAAAATTCTTAGCAAATACTTACATTATCAGCTTAAATTACAATATTATTTTATAGGGAAAGCGGATCAACAACGTTTACATGCTTGACTTAAATAATATTGAATGTGCTGCTTCATTTTACTTAAAAATTATCGTTGATGAGTCATGGTTATGACATAGAAGTTTATGTCATGCCAGTATAAAAATGCTTAGAAGAGTGACCCAAAAAGACCTAGTTAAAGGTGTCCCCAAGCTTAAGTTCTCTAAAGACCACCTGTGTGATGCTTGCCAACTAAGGAAGCAAGTCCAATCCTCTTTCCATTCCATTAAGGATATGAACACCTCTAGATATTTATAAGTCCTTCACATGGATTTGTTTGGACTCACTAGCACTGCCAGCTTAGGGGAGAAAGTCTATGGATTTATGATTATCTATGATTACTCGAGGTTCACTTGGATTAAATTTCTTACAAGAGTGAGTCTTTTGATGAATTTAGATCCTTTTCCACTTGGATTCAGAAAAAAATAGTTTATTAGATCTTAACCATCCATAGTGACCTTGGGGGAGTGTTTAAAAATGAGAGATTTGGAGACTTTTGTGAGGATAAAGGGATTAGCCACAACTTCTCAGCTCCTAAGACCCCTTAGTAGAACGAGGTAGCTGAAAGGAAGAACCGGACCTTAGTTGAATCTGCTAAATCCATGCTTACAAAGTATTCACTTCCAAAATACTTTTGGGCTGAAGTGATAAATACAGCTTATTATGTGTTGAATAAGATGAATGTTAGTGCCAAACTAGATAAGACACCCTATGAGATCATTAAGGGTAGGACTCCCAACCTTTCCCACCTCCATGTCTTTGGTTGTAAAGTTTACATTCTTAATAATGGGAAGTCACACTTAGAAAAATTTGACCCAAAATCTTATGAAGGAGTGTTCTTAGGATATTTAAGTGTGGGGAAATCCTTTAGAGTGTTTAACAGGAGGACATTGGTGATAGAGGAGACTACTCATGTAGTGTTTGATGAATCTAATCTTAAGAAGTCTAGAGTTGAGGATGAATTTGAAGTTGGATACCCAAGGAGTTGAAAATTTGGAGAAGAGGGTAAAAGGAGTAGTTGAGATTACCCAAGGACTAGATAATATAAATCTGGAGGAAAGGGTAGAACCTATATAAACTTTGCCTAGAAATTAGAGATATTCTTTGAGTCATCCCAAAGAACTTATCTTAGGAGACCCTTCTGAAGGTATTTGAACTAGGCATGGACTTAGGAAGGAAGTGAACCACTCCGCCATTATCTCAATAACTGAATCCACAAACATCAATCAAGCCCTATCTGACGAGTTTTGGATCTTAGCCATGCAAGAGAAATTAAATCAATTTATTAGGAATGATGTTTGGGAGCTTATAGAAAGACCAAAAGGAAAAAAGTGTAGTTAGAATAAAATGGGTCTTTAAGAATAAGATGAATGATTTTGGTGCGGTGGTTAGGAATAAGGCGAGATTGGTGGCTAAGGGTTATAACAAAATTAAATGGATTTCTTTTGAGGAGGCCTTTTCCCTAGTAGCTATATTAGAAGCTATTAGAGTGCTACTAGCCTTTTCTTGTTATTAGGGATTTAAGCTTTTCCAAATGGACGTTGAGAGTGCCTTTTAAATGGGGTAATAAAAGAAGATGTATTTGTATACCAACCCCCAGGTTTTGAGAGTTCTCAATTTCTAAATCATGTTTTTAAATTAAAAAAATCCTTATATGGATTAAAATAGGCACCCAGAGCTTGGTATGAGAGGCTTAGCACATTCTTACTAGAGAGAGAGTTTATTAAGGGGAGCGTAGACACCACCCTTTTTCTGAGGAACCTAAGAAATGAGTTACCCATTATTAAGATCTATATTGATGACATATTTTTTAGATCTTCTTATAAAAAGCTATGTGATGATATTTTTAAAATAATGAGTAAGGAGTTTGAGATGAGTATGATGGAAGAGTTGTCCTACTTTTTGGGATTTATCATAAGATAATTGGATGATGGAACTTTTCTAAATTAATTAAAGTACATTAATGACATTTTGAAGAAATATGAAATGGATAAAGCCAAGCTAATAAATACTCTCATGACCTCTAGTGTTGAGTTGGATAAGGATCCAAATGGAAAATTTGTTTATCAAAAGAAGTACAGAGGAATGATTGGATCACTACTTTACCTGATTGCTAGCCAACATGATATAATCTTTAGTATTATTCTCGATGCTTGATTTTAAGTTCTCCTATAGAATCTTACCTGATTGTAGTTAAGAGAATCATTACATATCTCTTAAGGACCCAAAACATAAGAATCTGGTATTCTAGGCACAACACTTCTTTTGAGATTACTGGATATTATGATTCTAATTTTACAAGGTGTAGAGTGGATAGAAAAAGAACTTCTAGAACTTGCCAATTCATAGGATAGTTTTTAGTCTCATGTTCTAGTAGAAAATAAAACTCTGTTGCACTTTCCATTGCTGAAGCTGAGTATAATTCCTTAGGAAGTTATGTGGCCCAAGTTCTTTAGTTGAAATAATAAATTCTGGATCTAAGATTATATGTAGGCACAATTTCAATCTTATGTGATAATACTAATGTCGTCTACATCTCTAAGATTCTTATCCAACATTCAATGACCAAACACATTGATATAAACCATCATTTTATTAGGGACCATGTTACCAAAGAAGACATTGAGTTACATCATGTGGCAACTTAGAATCAACTGGCTAACATCTTTACCAAACCACTTGCCTTTAACACATTCAACATCTTAAGGACAAAATTAGGTGTGATTGATATAAATGCATGAAATTAATGCTTTCTAAAATTATGAATTTTATTTTTCGATCTGTTTTCATTGCTTTCTTTTCTTTCTATTGTCTTTAGTTTTATTTATTTATTTTATCATTCTTTTTGGGTTTTCAATTCTGTAGTTTTAATTTACTTCATTTTTTTTCTTTGATCACTGCTGAAATGATATTTTGTGTCTTATTTTACTTTTGAAAATTTGTTGTTAATGTTTAACATCCATAAATTAGTTAAAGGGAGAAACACCGTTGATTATTTCCCTTCTTCTAAATTCTTTTAGTGGTGTTATTTTCCTTTCTAAATAAAAGCCTATCTCAATTTAACAACTGGACTTTGCGATTGAGATCTTTTCTATCTTACTATAGTAATCAATCTTATAAAAATAATCATCAATGTCATTAAATCACTTTAAAGCCTTCGTAATATTATCGTTTCATTTATCTTATGAATTTGATTTTACTTTGTGGTTTACTCTTTCTTATATTAGAGAGTGAGTTTTTCTTCTCTAATATCTAGAAGATATTCTCACAACTGAGAATATTTAAAAGTTTCAAAAGGGATCTAGCTTGCAAAAAAAAAAGGGAATGACAATGGCATAAAATGAGCCCAAAAAGAAGAAAAACTGAAAAGATACGCAATGACTGCCAAAACAATTGAAAGATACACAATGTGTATTAAAAATCAAAAGATGCATAAAGTGTTCCAATAAATTGATAAGAGACATAAAATAAGCCATAAAAAGTAGGCTTCTGTCTCTTTTAAACCTTTAAATCTTAGAAGAATTCATGTGTCACTTGATACTTTCAAATGCTTGATATTGACTTTCGTGATTTTTTTTTTTTTTTTTTGAAGAAAATGCAAAATGCATTTAAAAATAAAAACTATTACAAAAACTAAGTGATAGATAGTCTATCACAATCCTCCTTTAATAACAAATAAAATAAAGGAAGAATCTTATTACTACTAAGATCTTCCCAAAGAAAATCTCTATTTAAAGCTATGTTAGCACACAAATGAGCTAACTTATTACCAACTCTATTAACATGGTGGAAAAGAATGTTACCAAAACCATCCAAGAATGAGATATCTTTAAATTCTTCATTATGTACATTCTGGTTATCCTTCCTCAGAGCTTTTTGTAAATGTTTGATAATATTAAAATTATCACCTTCAATAATACTCCCTTTAGCATCCATCATCCAATCCAAGAAAGTTCTTCTTAAAGACCTAAAAGCAATCAATTCAAGTTGTCCAGAATCCCAATGAGAACAATTGATTCAAAAAGCAAATAGAAATCTTCCATTTGAGTTTCTAAACACTCCACCCACTCCACCATTATTAGAACAAGTTAATGCAGCATCAAGATTTACCTTGATCCATTCCGGGGGCAGAGGGTGCCAATGAGAAGACAGCCTATTTTGCTGGTTGGTACCCCAGTGATCCAAGAATAGATTGGTATTATAATTTGAAGCATAACATATGGCATTAGAGGCTATAAAAGATGTACTCAACTCTAGAGAACCGTGCTTAATTAAGTTTCTACTTTTCCAAGAAAAATATACTAAAGAGCAATAAACTTTAGCAATAAACTTTAGCTATAAAAGACTTTCATGATAATGACTAATTACTTTTGTATATTATTCTATAAGATATTTTTCTGGAACCAAGTTTTGAACGAATCTCTTTTTCTTATCCAATTGATTTTTCTGAGTTAGATCTTTATTTTCAAAGATGGTTTGCCCTGTGAGAAGTCCAAGTTAGGGCTAACAGGATCGATTGTTCGATCAATTTTTTGGATTTTGATGATATAAACTCATTGATTCTTACAAATTTTTTAATTCAATCACATAAAGAATTTATCATATTCATGTGTTGATAAAAAAACACCACTTGTCTTCATTCCTTTTATCATTTTTACAGTTTTTTTTCACTATTTTATTTTTTATTTTTTTACTATTCTTTTTGTTATTTTGGGCCTTCTCTGATCATCTTCATCCATCTCCAAAATTCCTCCTCCTTTTTGTGATGTCAAAAGGGGAAGTAGTGGCAGTGTTTTGTTGTACTGTTTTCTTTTTAATGTTTATTTTTAGTAAAATTTGAACTTCTTGGTTTACTTTTTTTATTAATATGCTTAAATTGTTTTTTGTTTGCCATCATAAAAAAAAGGGGGAGATTACTAGGAATCTGGATTCAGATATTATAATTTTGATGATAGCAAATATTTTTTACACTTCTATTTTTCAACGACTTCCTTGCTTACTAATGTTTCAGGTCCACAAGGTCAATTGTAAATCAAATAAGCTTAAGATTCAATAGATTAGGACTGAGTCAGTTTGTAATGTACATCAAGTATCTTTTACCTTTTCTTGAGTCATTTGTAACAGTGTGGATCCTGGTTTTAAGCAACCTTGCACACACAAACTTGGGGGAAAAATTCTAACTGTTTTATAGTTTTCTAATTTTGATCATATCATTTGGGATGAACCCAAATCATCCTGAACGATTAGTTAAAAATAGAAACCCTAGTTAGGGCATTTTAGTTAAGGCGAATGTAATTAATCAAATTGTCCTTGACTAAGTTAGCATCGTCTGGGATAATAGGCTCAAATTAGAAAAAATCAACCGCCATATCTGTTTAGGCATGTTTTATTTTTGAGCATCATCCTAGACGATGAAGTGTAATTATGCCTAAATTAGTATGGTAATTAAGGAAAGCAATTAAGGTTTGATTGAACAATCATCTCATCTTGGACGATCACAAGACCGTCCATGACGATCAGTAAAACAAACATTAGTTTCTTCCTGGACGACCAGAATGATGTTTTGGACGATGTGTTTTATTTTTGCACTAATCATTCAAGACGATCCCAAATCGTCGTGGACGATCAGTTATTTTTTCATCATCCAGACATGCAATCAGGGCAATGTACTGGATGATATTTATAATTTTGACCTAATCAACCAGGACGATCGTGAAATCGTCCGGGATGATCAGTTTACTTTTCCATCATCAAGGCATGCATTTAGAGCAATGTTCTAGATGATACTCAATAATTTGAATTAATCGTACAAGATGATCCGTAGATCATCCTGGACGATAATGATGATTTATTACAATTAAGAGCAAATTCGAAGCTCTTCTATATAAGACCTCTTGTTTACCCAAGATTGTATATTTTGTTGTTTTCTTGACCTCAAGAGTCAAGAGGAGAGGGAGAGTAAGGGAGAGAGAGAGGATATTGTGAGGGAGAGTTTATGATGGGTTTTACAAAGGTTGCTCCAAGCAAGGATTGAGTCGTCTTCTCCGGTCGTCGTCCCTAAATCCTTGGAGGTTTTAAAGAGGTCTACTTCAGCAACTGATCAAGGTTCTCTGCCTGCTTCAAGAGGAAGAAAAAGGAGTTAGGTTCTCTGTCTGCTTTAGAAGGAAGCAAAAGGAGTTGGGTTCTCTGCCTCATCGGTGTCGGTGGAAATGAGGTTTATTCAGGCTTCTTCGGCTTGTTGTGGCAGCAAAAGGGACTTGCTGTGGGAGCAAAAGGACAGTCACTGAGTTTAGTGCAATACTTGGAGGAGAGGCCCTGGGGATTGGATGTAGGTCAAGTTGAATGAACCACTATAATTTTCTGTGTGTTCTTTCTTATTGTTTTTCTGCATTAAATTTTTGCACTTTGTTTTCTTGTGGCGGTTATTGGTTTGGTTTAAGATTATGTTTTTTGTTTGAGAAATTTTAAAAATATCAATTCAACCCCCCCCCCCCCCCCCCCCTCTTGGTTAGCCTTGGGCTAGTTCAAGAGGGCTTAACATCCCTAACGAACTTTCACCTTCTACAATATTTCTATTGCCAAAGTTATCCATAGATCGAAATTTAAAAGTCAAAAACTATATTTTATGAAACCCACTCTGAAATCACTTGAAAGTTTATTAGGGATGTTAAGCCCTTTTGAACTAGCCCGAGGCTAACCAAGAGGAGGTGAATTGGTGTTTTGAAAATTCTCAAACAAAAATTATGATCTAAATCAAATAATTACCAACATAAAATAAAGTGTAGAAATTAAATATGGAAATGCAATAAGAAAGAACACACCATATTTTATAGTGGTTCAGTCAACATGACCTATGTTCACTCCCCGGATCCTCTCCTCCGAGTATTGCACTAAACTTAGTGACTCTCCTTTTGATCCTATAGTAAGGTGGAGAAGCTTATATAAAACTCCTTTCCACCAACCCAGTGAGGCAGAGAACCTAACTTCTTTCACTTCCTCCTAAAGCAAGCAGAGAACCTGACTCCTTTCACTTCCTCCTGAAGCAGACAGAGAACACATCTCCTTTTGCTTCCTTCTAAAGCAGGTAGAGAACCTCTATCTATCACTTAAGTAGACCTCTCTAGAATCTCCAAGGAGCTAGGGATGATGACTAGAGAAGATGACTTGGATCCTTCCTTGGAGAAACCTTTATTAAACCCTTATAAACTCCCCCTCAAAAGATCTTCTCTCTCTCTCTCTCCCAAGCTCTCCCTCTCATCTTGGCTCCCTCAGCTCAGGATAGCAGCAAAAGATCACATCTTGAGTAAACAAAAGATCTTATATAGAAGGGCTTCAAATTTTCCCTAAATTGTAACAAACTGAAAAACATCATCCATGTACGATCAGTACAAACTCAGCTCAATCAGCCAGGACGATCTGGTAGAGGCTAGATGATTAGAAGATTTATTTGTTCTGATCGTCCAGGATAATGGGTACATCATCCTGTATGACTAGTTGAAAATTTCAAATATCATCCAAACCAACGCTCTGTTCGGCCATATTTTACATGTTTAGATTATGAAAAAATAATTGCTCATCCAGGATTATTCATGTATCATACTATACAATTAGTTCAAAATTTCAAGTATCATCCAGACCATCGCTCTGTTCGGCTAGACTTTTCATGATGGATAATGAAAATTTTACTTTTTGTCTAGGACAATTCTTAGATCATCCCATACGATTAGTTTAAATCAATACATATTATCCAAAACATCGTTCTATTTGTCCATAAAGAAACTAAGGTTTGTTTAGATTATCATCTAGGATAATCCTGCGATCATCCCAAATGATATGATTGATCAATCAAAGCTTAATTTCTGTCCTTAATCATCAGACTAATTTAGGCATAATTGTAATGCATCATCCAGAACGATGTCCTATACGATGTCTAAAAATAATAACATGCCTGAAAGAGTTGGCAATTGATTCTTTCTAATTTGAGCATATCATTTAGGATGATACTAATATCATCAAGGACAATTTGCTTAATTTGGTTGGCTTAACCAAAATGCCCTAATTAGGGTTTCTATTTTTAACAGATAGTTCAGAACAATTTTGGATCGTCCATGAGGATATGATAAAAAAACAGACATAATTTTTCCCTCTGAGTTTATGTGTGCAAGGGTTTTTAGCATCAGAACCCACTTTATTACATTTGACTCAATAAAAGGTAAAAACACTTGAAGTACACTTACAGACTGGCTCAGTCCTAATCTACCAAATCTTAAGCTGGCTTGATTTGTAATTGACCTTGTGGACCTTGTGGACTTGAAACATTAGTAGGTAGGGCAATAGTAGAAAAAAAAAATAAAATTTTTAGAAATGCTTACTATCATCAAAATTATAATCCCTGAATCCATATTCGTAACATCATCCTCACAATCCTTCAAAGATACATACTCACCTTCACTGGAAAAGAGAAACCAATCCAAGGTCATCATTATAGCCTTGATCATTAATTATCAAATTGATAATATCTTGATAAATTTTGGGAGTTTAGTAAATAGAATTATAGACAAATAAAATGTGCCACATCATTCACTTTAATATTTCTTTAGTCAAATTTGCATAGCATAACTTCTATTACCTCAAAAAACAGACTGATGCTCGACCATCAAAGCAATTTGAAAAGAGAACTGAAATTAACTTTCTACTACAAGAAAATTATCATTTACCATAGGCATTTCGATATACTATTTTTCGATAGTTTTTCGACAAATTTTTGATGAATTACGATGAAATATTTTTTATTAATTTTTTGAAAGATTTTTTAATAGTGTAGTAGCAGTTTTAAAAAATTATATTTTAAATAAGAAAGAGTAACTATTTTAACACATTTACCCTTCCATCAAACTGGTTGGGCCTTTGAAGTGTTTTTTACTTAATTTGAATCCCACGGTGGGTGGGCAGACGGGCAACTGGGCAGATGACCATATGAAGGTAGCAGGTATCGCGGGCGGATACCCAAGCAGGTGATCACTGGCAGCACGAGAGGGAAGCGAGCATCATAGGAGGCAAGCAGGTAACTTCATTTTTTAAATTTATTTTCATTTATTATGGTTATAACAGCAAAAAAATCACTAGAATAAATCACTGATTTTAGTTTCCTACATGATTTATATCAACATAAAAATTTTGCCAATAAAACTCATTTCCATCCAAAAAAAATCCATCGATAATGCCTGATTTTCTTGTAGTGTTCATATCCAAACTCAATCTAAGAAATATCAAATTCATCCCGAAGGATAAAATAAGCATTCACTTATTATTTTAATTATTAAAATAAACCAATATATAAAGTTACATTTTTCATTCATAGGATTTTACCCCTACCTTCGAAAGGATCAAGATAAGGTTTATTATTTTACTATGTAGGTCCTAGACTCCCTATAGAGGAAAGTATTTATAGTTAATTATATCTCAACATAATTCTTGAGAATGCTCTTGATTAAAGTGAAGATTTTACTTTTTAAATTTATAAGGAGTTGATTAAAGGTTTTTGTTTAAAAGAACTTGGAAAAAGATTTAGACTTTAAATTCAAGATTTATGAGACTTTAAATTTTAGATTTAAGATTTTAGATTTAGATTTTAGAATGATTGGAAAACCCTCCCATGGAGGATATTTAGAGAAATGTGTATAAAAATTTCACTTATGTATGTTGGAAGTAGCATGTCAGCTAACATTCTAAAAGTAATTAATCACCTTATATATGCAAGATATGATGGCTATATATCAAAGGACTCAAATATTCTTGTTAATATCTTAAATCAGAGTTTAGTAATATGAGTCGAGTTAGATGCACCTAACTAATGAAGTTTTGACACAAATACACCCTAAACTTTAAATTTTATTTTTAGTTAATATAAATTTTTTAAAAACTTTTAAGTTCAAACTTTCTAGAAAAATCTGTAGAATAATGACCCTATACCATAAGAAAAACTACAGTTGCCCCATCACGTAGGCCCCTCATACCTTGTTTTTGGCTTGTGTGCTTTGATTTAGTGTATTTTGCATAAATTTAAAATGTATGTAAGTATGCACGTTAGAGTAAAGGTATTCGTGGATACGACACCACTATCGTATCATCTTATATCTTGTATACATGTTCTTACAAAGTCTAGAACATGTATAGTGAAAGAAACCTCTGAAAGTTTATCCTCTAATATAAATCTACAACCCTTAAAAATGTTGTGCATATAATATAAAGCATTATGAAATAATAGTGTATAAATTAAAAAAAAACTTTTATTGATCTATTTTTAATGTAAAATACAAAATAGGGCTTATTGAAAAGTAAGGCAGTCATGTTCCACCATAACATGCTTGAATTTATATCTCTATGTAGTGTAGATTTAAATATAATTATTTTATCTTTTCTTTATCTTTAGGCTCAAGAATCTTTTTTTAATATTTCAAAAGATAAAGATATTCAAAGGAAGAAATTTTATTTTCTTTTGGAGATTTATATGTATATGCAATCATCTTTAATCTTAATAACTCTAGAAACCATACAACTCAATCTAGCTATAAGAGAATCTAAAAATTTACATTTATAAATTTACATATACATTTGTTGACCTAATTTTTGTATGAGATCATTAGGAATAACCAATACTTCTGCCCGTTGAACTGATGGTTGACAAGCTTTAAGGTATCAATCATCTAAACTTCAAACCACACTTTCAATCTAGGCTTCAATCAATCCAATTTCTATAAAACTACATCTTAATTAATCCAAACTTCAATCAATTAAAGATTCAATCAATCCAAACTTGAAACCAAGATTCAATCTAGGTTTCAATCCAGAATTCAATCATTCTTCGTATTAACCCGCAATCAATCTTCAATTCATCTTCCAATCAACATTCAAGATTTCTCCAATCAAGATTCAATCCTATATAATCATTAACAATCATCTATTTAAATGGGATTGGTGGGGACAATTCAAACCCAATCATTCAAATCCAGAATCCAAATCAAACCAAAAAATCTAAACCAAAATTAAAAGTTAAAGGCTTATGTTCTAAGGCCTTTTTGAGTGATTTTTTAATCACTTTAAAATTGAGTCAAATAACCACCAAATCAAAATATGTCAATTGAATATTTATTAGGAATGTCCCTAGGGTCAACCCTCCAAATTTAAAATCAATATGAGACATCTAGACCCAAAAACTAAACTTATTTCCAAATATTACAAAACCTTCAAATATTTACTGCCTATGTCACTAGACCTACCACTTGGTGGAATATGACCATGGAACCTCCTCCAAGACACTTGATCATGCCCATAACTTTTGTTAAGAAATTTTGAGCATTAAACTACATTTTGGTGGACTCCCCTAGTTGAGCAAGGTCAAAATGATCAAAACTCCCCAAAAGGTAAAATTGAAGTTTCCTCTAAACTTCAACATGGAAAAATTAAATAAAACCTTGAAACATCTTCTAATGCATCCTAAACACCATTGGGAGTGCATTGAACTCAAACCTAGATCTTTGTCAAGCCTAGTTGACAAATTCATCCTAGTTTGACCAAATTGCCCATTAAGGGCGTTAAAGGTCATTTCAACTCAAATGGCCTCACCTTTGCATGGGGCCACCATCATTGAACTCAAAATATCATTTTAAACAAGTTGAGCCCAAACACAAGACCTGGGTCAACCTAGTTGTCCAAGTCAACCTATGTTGACCAAAAGGCCCCTTAAGGGTTTAAATTGTCAATTTGACTAAAATGACAATTCCTGGCCTTGAAACTATTACCATTGGTCTCCATTGATCATATCAAACTTATTGAGCGCAAACCCAACCCATGGTCTGATTGGGTTGACCAGTAAACCTAGGTAGCCCATATCAACCTTTAAGCCTATTTCACATTAAAGCAAGTCTTAAATGCATTCAAATCTCATTCAAATTTCCTTAACTACATCACCTACTAATTTGGGACCTGTCTAGTTACCCTAACCCAATCATTAGTTGACTTGGTCAACTAAACTTGACTTTGGTCAACTTAAGTCAATATGAGCCCATTATGGCCCACATTCAACTCAAGCTTTTCAAACTTCATCAAATCTCCAAACCTACATGTTTCAAATTTCAAATACATTCAAAATAATTAATAGTTTAGGTTTGATATGTTTGATCTGGTTAAACCTATGTGCATGACCAACCCATATCAAGATGAGTCAATTCAATCCTTCCAACCAAATTAAATACTTCAAACTTCTAATCTTATCTGAATACTTGATTCAAATGCATTTGAACATATCCTAAATTAAATTATTGGTCTTTGACTTAGTCAAACCACTATGAGTGGTTAAACCCCTATTATATATGATCTTTCATTTAAACTCCAAACCTACTCCTTTAAAAACTCTCAAATCTACTTCATTTGATGCCTTAAATATTCCATAGCTTACCATGAGTTAAGTTATGGTCAATTTGACCAAGTCAACTTGCTTAGTTTGGTTAAACTTTCCTATAAATGCACAATCTCATTCATGCAATGGACTTAACCACTTAGTGTTGCAAATCTATTTTCATGGATTATGTTTTGATGATTAGCAAACACACTTGCTTCTCTATGACTAACTTAGCTACTAACATTTTAGGACCTCAAGATCAGACGGCAATCGGAACCAGCTCAAGATTGGGTAGACTAGGTCTGAGTCAGTCTGTAATTTTCTTTTTCCCTTTCTTGAGTCAATTATAACCATTGAAGTGTTCTGATGCTAAGTAACCCTACACAAACACACTTGAGTGATTTTTTTGTCTAACTTAGAATTTTTGTTTTTACTCACATCCTCCCGTACGATATTATTGTTGTCCTTGACGATAGGGTTCAAAATAGAAACCCTAATCAGTCATCATAGTTAAGGAAGCCATCATTAGCCGATTGGACTAGATGATACATGTATTGGCTAGGAAGATAGGCTTAAAACAGAAAGAATTAGCTGCCATGATTTATTTAGGCATTCTTTATTTTTGGCAATCGGCCAGGACGATCTTGTATCCTCCTAGATGATTTGATACTATTATGCTTAAATTAATCTAGTAATTAAAGAAAGCAATTAAGGATGATTGATAAGATCACATTGTCTTGGACGATCGCAAGATCGGCCGAGACGATCAGTTCAAAAACCTTAGTTGCTCCTGGACGATCAACATCAGCCAGCTCAAATTTCGGGCGATGGTCTGGACGATAAGGATTGGCCAGCTCAAATTTTAGGCGATGCTCTGGACAATTTTCCTATGATTTGAACTAATTGTTCGGGACAATCGTGAGATCGGCCCAGACGATCAAGCTATTTTGGAATCATCTAGAACTCTTTTCAGAACAATTGTCTGGCCGATGGTCTGTGATTTGAACTAATCGTACATGACAATTTATTATCGTCCTGGACGATAGGAACACCTTTCTTGTATTTGTCCCAGATCATCCCGGCTGATTGGGCTTAAATTATACTGATTGTACAGGATGATATACCTATCGTCCTGGATGACAATGTCTGCAACTTGTAATTAATGAGCTATTTTAAAGCTCTTTTATTTAAGAGCTATTGTTTAATATTTTGAATAATCTTTTGCTGTTGTCTTGACCTAAGAAAGCCTAGAGGAGAGAGAGAGAGAGAGAGGGAGAGAGAGAGAGGATCTTGTAAGGGGGAACTTGTGAGGGAGATTCACAAGGGTTGCTCCAAGCATTGTTCCACTTCTTCTTCCACTAGAGTCTCTTGTCCTTGGAAGAGTTGGGAGAGGTAAGCTTCAATGATCGATCAAGGTTCTTTACCTGCTTCAGGAGGAAGCAAAAGGAGTTGGGTTCTCTGCCTTGTCGGGGGTGGAAAAAAGGAGGTGTTTATAAGGGCTTCTCCGCCTAGCTGTGGGGGCTGAAGGAGAGTCACGATTGTAGTGTAATACTCGGAGGGCACTTCCGGGGAGTGGACGTAGGTCGAGTTGACTGAATCACTATAAACCCTTGTGTTCTTTTTATTGCTTTCACATTTAAGTTTTTGCACTCTATTTTTCTGTGGTGATTTTGGTTTGAGCCTTACTTTGGTTAAAAAAAAAATTAAAATACCAATTCATCCCCCCCCCCCCTCTTGGTTAGCCTTGGGCTAGTTTATAAGGGCCTAACATCCCTAATGAACTTTCAAGTGGTATCAGAGCGGGATTCATAAAAACTGTGTTTGAAAAACTTTTTGAATTTTGATCCATGGCTAACTTTAGGAATCATAACACAACTAAAGGATATTTTATTACACGACCACCCTTATTTGAAAATCTACCTTTTGATTTTTGGAAAACTCACATGTCTACTTTTTTACAATCAACTAATTATCGCATGTGGATGCTTATCAAAGAAGGATATTCTCCACCTTCTTTTGAAATTAATGGAATTAAAACTAAAGTGCCTTTTATTGAATGGACTTTTGATGAAAGAGATTTAGCTCAACTTAATGCGAAGTGTTTGAACTATTTTTTCTGTGCTTTCAAGTCTGAAGATTACATGCATTTTTCTACTTTCTCTACTGCAAAAGAGATTTGGGATAGGTAATGCATTACTTATGAAGGAACCAATGAAGTTAAGTAATCTCGTTTGAATATTCTCTTGCATCATTATGAACTTATTCGTATGAAACCTTCTGAATCAATTTCTGATATGTATATAAGATTTACTTAAATTATAACTTCTTTGCATGCCTTAGGAAGAGAACTGTCAAACTATGAAAAAGTGAATAAAATTTTGAGATTCTTGTCTTCCTCTTTTGATGCTAAAATCACCGCCATTACTGAATCTAAAGATTTGAATACTTATTTGATTGATAACTTACTTGGCTCACTCATTGCTTATGAGAAAGGAGTGAATCAAAGAAATTTGGATGTATGTGAGAAAAGAAAGGAGAAAACTATACCATTGAAGGCCAATGACATGAACTCCGACTCTTCCAGGTCTAAAAGTGATGAATTTGCCTTAATCACAAGGCAATTCAAAAGCTTTCTAAGGAAGAAACAAAAGTATCATCAAAAGTGGAACAAATGTAAGGGAAACAAAAATTTTAAGAGTTCTAATGACATGTTTTGTTTTGAATGTAGGAAAACTGGAAATATGAAAGCTGATTGCCCTACACTTAAGTCTCACTCAAGCAAAGAAAAGGGTGAGGAGAAACCCAAGTTTAGAAAGGACAAAAAGACATCTCAAAAGTCATTCTGGGAGGACTCTGCATCTGATTCATACGAGACTGAACCTGAAGATGAGACAACAAACTTGTGCTTAATGGCAGATAATCATCTTGATCAAGAAGAGGTATGTGAACTATCCTACGACCAACTCCTTGAAGTTTCTGAAAAGATTCAAGCATCATATAGAAAACTTAAGAAAACTCATGACTAGTTTGAAATTGGAGTATTTAAATTTACAAAACGAGCATGAAATTCTGATTAAAGATCATTCAACAATTGATTCAAATCATATGGCTCTATTTGATGGATTTGATTATTTAAATAAAAAACATTCTTAATTAATTGAAGAGCATGATTCATTAAAAGTTTCACACACCTCACTTGAATCTGATTTTAAGAAATCTAAAGAAATAGAGCATAATTTGAGAATTAATAATGATGCTTTAAAAGATTCTAACTTGAGGATTAAAAATGAATTGGATGCACTTAAGAAAAATTGGATGACACCTAAACTTGATCAAAAGCCAAAACCTAGGAAGAGGCATTACTACCCAAACCATTTAAGAAATCCTTTTCCCGGAGTTAGATGCTTTTCATGTGGCATGCTAGGACACATCTCACACACTTGCACTGTTCACCATAATACATATTGGGTGTGGAGACCCAAGTTGTATGATTCATAGCATACCACACATGCATTGCATTCTACTTTTCATAAGAAGGGACCCAAACCTGTTTGGGTTCCTATATCTGACATTTGATGATTTTGTAGGTTGGCTCTCACAAAAGGCCTCATGAGAGTATGTGGTACCTGGACAGCGGATGTTCTCGACATATGAATGGTGATGCCAATCAATTTATTTTGTTGGAATCCAAGACCGAAGGCTAGGTTACTCTTTGAGACAACACCACCAGGAAGGTGGTAGGCGCAGATATAATTGGTAATTCCAAGAACCTTATGATTGAAAACATTTTGCTTGTAGATAGATTAAAACACAACTTGCTCAACATCAGTCAGCTTTGCGACAAGGGCTTCATTATATAATTCTTTGCAAATTCATGCATTATAAGTTTAAATAACAATACTATTTTGCAGGAAAAGAGGATCAACAATGTGTACATGCTTGATTTAAATAACATGGAATGTGCTGCATCTTTTTGTTTAAAAACTATTGTTGATGATTCATGGTTGTAGCACAGAAGATTATGTCCTGATAGTATAAAAACCCTTAGGAAAGTGACCCAAAAAGACCTAGTTAGAGGTGTCCCCAAACTGAAATTTTCTAAAGACCACCTTTGTGATGCCTGCCAATTAAGAAAACAAGTCCACTCCACTTTTCACCCCATTAAGGACATTAGCACCTCTAGAACTTTAGAAGTCCTTCACATGGATTTATTTGGACCATTAATACTGTCAGCTTGGGAGGGAAAGTCTATGGTTTTGTAATTGTTGATGACTACTTGAGATTCTCTTGGACTAGATTTCTATCACACAAAATGAGACTTTTGAGGAGTTTAGAACCTTTTTTATTTTGATTCAGAAAATGCTAGCTTGTGAGATATTAACCATCCATAGTTATCATGGGGGAGACTTTGAAAATGAAAGATTTGGAGATTTTTATGAGGACAAGAGAATTAACCATAACTTCTCAGCACCTAGGACCCCTCAGCAGAATGGGGTAGCTGAAAAGAAGAACCGGACCTTAGTGGAAGCCGCTAGAGTTATGCTTCCTGAGTATTCTCTTCCAAAATACATTTAGGCTAAAGCGGTTAACACAACTTATTATGTGTTGAATAGGGTGAATGTTAGAGCCAAGATAGATAAGACACCCTATGAGATCCTTAAGGGTAAAACATCCAATCTTTCCCACCTTCATGTCTTTGGTTGAAAGGTTTTCATTCACAATAATGAGAAGTCTCACTTAGGAAAATTTGATCCAAAATATGATGGAGTGTTCTTGGGATATTCTAGTGTTGGGAAGTCTTTTAGGGTGTTTAATAAGAGAACTTTGATGGTGGAAGAGACTACACATGTAGTGTTTGATGAGTCTGATCCTAGAAAGCCTAGAGTTGAGGATGATAATGATGTTGGAGAGATTACCACTGGAGTAGAAAATTTAGAGAAGGGAGTAGAACACCAAAATACTGAAGGAATAGGAGATTTTATCCAAGGAGTAGAAAATATAGATCTGAAAGAAAGGGTTGGACCTTCACACACCTTGCCTAGAGATTGGAGATACTCTACAAGTCACCCTAAAGATTTGATCTTAGGAGATCCTTCTAATGGAGTTAGGACTAGACATGGACTTAGGAAGGAAGTGAACCACTCTACCTTTATCTCAATGACTGAACCCACCAACATAAACCAAGCCCTTTCTGATGAGTTTTTGATTTTAGCCATGTAGGAGGAGTTGAACCAATTTGTTAGGAATGATATTTGGGAGCTTGTAGAAAGACCTAAGGAATAAAGTATAGTTGAAACCAAGTGGGTCTTTATGAACTAGGTGAATGATTCTGGAGTGGTGGTAAGGAAAAAAGCAAGATTAGTGGCTAAGGGGTATAACCAAATTGAAGGGATAAATTTTAAAGAGACATTTGCCCCTGTAGCTAAATTGAAAGCCATTAGAGTGCTATTAGCCTTTGCCTATTATAAAGGATTTAAGCTTTTTCAAATGGATGTCAAGAGTGCCTTTTTAAATGGGGAAATAAAAGAGGATGTGTTTGTAGAACAACCCCCAGGTTTTAAGAGTTCTAAATTTCCAAATCATGTTTTTAAATTAAAAAGGGTCTTATATGGTTTAAAGCAGGCACCCAGAGCTTGGTATGATAGGCTTAGTACATTCTTACTAGAAAGGGATTTTGTTAAGGGGGGCGTAGACACCACCCTTTTTCTTAGTAAAGTTGGAGATGATTTGCTCATTGTTCAAATTTATGTGGATGACATACTTTTTGGATCTTCTGATAAGAAACTTTGAGATGAGTTCTCTAAAATAATGAGTAGAGAGTTTGAGATGTGTATAATGGGAGAGTTGTTCTACTTTTTGGGGTTTAGCATAAAATAATTAGATGATGGAACCTTTCTAAATCAATCAAAATACATAAATACTATTTTGAAGAAGTATGAGATGGATAAAGCCAAGCCAACTAATACTCCCATGACTTCTAGTGTTCCATTGGATAAGGACCCAAGTTGTAAGTCTGTTGAGCAAAAGAAGTACAGAGGTATGATTGGATCTTTACTTTACTTGACTGCTAGCCGACCTAATATAATATTTAGCATTTGTCTTTGTGCTAGATTTCAAGCTAACCCTAAGGAATCCCACCTGACTGTAGTTAAGAGAATTCTTAGATACCTTTTAGGGACCCAAAACTTAGGAATTTGGTACCCTAGGCACAGCACTTCTTTTGAGATTATTGGATTTTCTGACTCTAATTTTGAAGGATGTAAGGTGGATAGAAAAAGTACTTCTTGAACTTATCAATTTATAGGACAATCTTTGGTCTCATGGTCTAGTAGATAGCAAAACTCTGTTGCACTTTCCACTGCTAAAGTTGAGTACATTGCTTTAGGAAGTTGTGTGGCCCAAGTCATTTGGTTGAAACAACAGGTATTGGATTTAGGATTACCTGTAGGCACCATCACAATCATTTGCGACAACATTAGTGCCATATGCATTTCTAAGAATCCTATCCAACATTCAAGGACTAAGCACATTGACATTAGGCATCACTTTATTAGAGATCATGTGACTAAGGGAGACATTGAGTTACACCATGTGATAATTGAGAATCAACTGGCTGACAACTTTACTAAACCACTGGCCTTCGACACTTTCAGCTCTTTAAGGACCAGATTGGGTGTGATTGACAAAAATGCATGAACTTGATCTTTTACTTGCTTTTCCTTTTGTTCTTTTTCTTTTCTTCTTTTATTGCTTTATGTTTTATTGTTAGTTTTTTTGTTTGTTGTTTTGTTTTATTTTTTGCTTTCTTAAATTTCTTTTAAATCATTATTGAAGTCATATCGTATACCTTGTCCTTGCTTTTAAAAATTTGTAGTCAATGTTTTACATCTCTTAATCTAATAAAGGGTAAAAATATTCCGTTGATTGTGTCTCTTTCTCTAACATATTTTAGTGGCACGGTCTTCTTTTCTAATCAAAATTCTATCTCAAATTAACAAATGGAGTATGAAATTAAGATCTTATTTAACCTTGTTACAGCAAATTTATCTTATATTTATAATGATCAAATTCTTTTTGTCACTTCAAGATTTCTCGTTAGCCTTGTCATTGCATTTTTTTTTCATACGATTATTGATTCTGTTTTGTGGATTGTTCTTCCCTATATTAGAGAGTGACTTTTTCTTCAATAATATCTAGAAGATATACTCACAACTAAAATTATTTAAGAGTTTTTAAAAGAGAATGTAGCTTGTAAAATGAAAAAAAATTGGCCAATGATGCCAAAAACAAAAGATGCGCAATGATGCCAAATTGAAAAAAATATACACAAAGTGTATCAAAAATCAAAAGATGCGCAAAGCGCCATTCAAATTGACAAGAGGCATAAAATGAGCCCACCAAAAGAAAGATCTCCTCTCTTTTCAAATCTCTTAAAACTTAGAAGATTTCATGTATCACTTGATAAAATCAAAGGCTTTATCTCCTCCACGCATATTATAAAAAGTCAAATACTAATTCTCCGTAAGGGTGAGCTCTGTTGGAAGGTAAAAGAAAAAGAATGAGCATATGCAAAAGGGCTTAAATTTCTTTTAATTTTCTATTGCAAATACCTCTCTCTCTCTCTCATTGTTTTGTGATTGTGACAAATTTACTTTGATACATTATTCTATAAGATTATTTTTTTTTTTTTTTGAAACCAAGTAGTGAACGGATCCTTTTTCATATCCAATTGAATTTTTGAGTTAGGTCATTGATTTCAAAAGTCAATTTTACCCTAAAAGAAAATCCGAGCTAAGGGTAACCATGATCGGATATTCTACCATCTTTTGGATTTTTAATGTTGTTAACTCATTAACTTACAAATTTTTAAAATCAATCACATGGAATACTACATCATGTTCATGCCTTGATTTATAAAAAAAAGGGTTTTGTTTACTTTGTTTCTTTGTTTCCTCCTCCTTTTTTAGATGTCAAAAGGGGGAGTAGGATGTTTGAGTGTTTTCACTATGTTATGTATTCTGAATTTTGGAAGCTTTCTATTTTGCACTACTGTTTAGGAATTAATCGTCAGAGTGTTTTACCATCATCAAAAAGGGGGATATTGTTGAAAATTTGTTTTCATGGATTATGTTTTGATGATTAACAAACACTCTTTCTTCTCTACAACTGCCTTGGCTACTAACATTTTAGGACCTCAAGATCAGACGGCAATCGGAACCAGTTCCAGATTGGATAGACTAGGTCTTAGTCAGTCTGTAATTTTCTTTTTCACTTTCTTGTGTCAATTGTAACCATTGAAGTGTTCTGATGCTAAGTAACCCTACACACACACTTGAGTGATTTTTTCTATCTGACTTAAAATTTCTATTTTTACTCATATCGTCTCGGACGATAATATTATCGTCATAAATGAAAGGGTTCAGAATAAAAATAGTAATCAATCATCATAGTTAAGGCAGGCGTCATTAGCTGATCGGCCTGGACGATACATGTATCGGCTAGGACGATAGGATTAAAACAGAAAGAATCAGCCGCCATGATCTATTTAGGCATTCTTTATTTTTGGCAATCAGATAAGACGATCTTATATCGTCCTAGATGATTTGATACAATTATGTCTAAATTAATCTGGTAATTAAGGAAAACAATTAAGGATGATTGATACAAACACATCGTGCGATCGGCCAGGACGATCAGTTCAAAAAACCTTAGTTGCTCTTGGACGATCAACATCGGCCAGCTAAAATTTTGGGCGATGGTCTGGATGATAAGGATCGCCCAGCTCAAACTCTGGGTGATGCTCTGGACAATTTTCCTCTGATTTGAACTAATCGTCCGGGACGATCGTGAGATCAGCCCGGATGATCAAGCTATTTTGGAATCGTCCAGAACTCTTTTCAGAGCGATTATCGGCCGATGGTCTGTGATTTGAACTAATCATACAGGATGATTTATTATTGTCCTGGATGATAAGAACACCTTACTTCTATTCGTCCCAGATTGTCCCGGCTGTTTAGCCTTAAATTACACTGATCATACAAGATGATATACCTATCATCCTGGACAATAATGTCGGCAACTTGCAATTAATGAGCTAATTTGAATCTCTTCTATTTAAGAGCTATTGTTCAACATTTTGAATAATCTTTTGATGTTGTCTTGACCTGAGAATGCCTAGAGGAGAGAGAGAGAGAGAGAGAGAGAGAGAGAGAGAGAGAGAGAGAGAGAGAGAGAGAGAGAGAGAGAGAGAGAGAGAGAGAGATGTTAAGAGAGTTATTATGTGTATGTTTTATACTCTTGCAACTTATATAGTTTTGATGATTTTAAGTATTATTATTTTATGTGTAGTTATCTCCTAACACTTTTTGGAAAAGTTGTTTTTGCTTTTGTGTGTACTAACATTTCAGGAAAATCAAACTCCATACCATAAAAACTTCAAATCAAATTCATCATGAGATACTTTGTGTATTTAAAACTTATATTTTTCTTTGAATTAAGTTTGAGAGGGAGTGATTGTAATTGAGTGAATAAACACACACACTTAAGGAGATCTAGAAAAATTTATACTGATCGTACGGGACGAACATAGTTCGTACGGGACGATCAGGTCAATTATCTCCTCGTAAGAGCAATGGAACGAACAAGAATTGAAGAAAATTTTTTCTAAGTCCTGATCATCCAGGACAAAGTGTATTCATCCCAGGATGAAATATTCTTTGGAAAATTTTCATTCAGACGAAATTTATATTTGTTCCAGGATGAGTTGCTCTCTGGTGTATTTTTGTCCAGGACAAAGTGCATTCGTCCCAGGACGAAATCTCCTCTGGAGAATTTTTGTTCAGATGAAATTTATAATCATGCTAGGATGAGTTTCTCTCTGAAAAATTTCCATCCTGATGAACCCATATTCATCCCAGGACGAAGTGAACCGACTCTAAAATTTTAGTGATGTTCTGCAGTTTTTGGGAACCGACCTATGGAATAACCATTCGCACCGGACGAATCTAGTTTGTACGGGATGATGTGTGTGTATGAAGTCATTTCATACCCATATACATTAGGTTTGTTTCCAACGCATTTAAGTAAAATCGTCCAGGATGATCCACGATCGTACGGGATGATCCAATGCGAATTGACTTGAAAATTTGTAATTTTTGAACGGTTTTTTATGTCTTTCCTATAAATAGTCCAATCTAAACTGCCACTTAATCTTTTTGCCTATTGATCTTCGTGCCTATTGAAAGAAGAATCAAGGAGAGATTGTAAGAGAGTGTTCGAAGGAGGATTCTTACTACTGGAGCGTGAAGGCTTTACTTGGTGTTCAAAGGTAAGAATCTTTACTTTTGATTTGTGTTTATTTCATTCTTTTCTTTCTTCCTTCTAGATTTCTTGATAAGAATATCTATCAAGGAGATCTGGTTCTCTGCCGACACTTGGAGAGTGTGAACAAATGAAGGGTTCTTTATCCACATTAGGAGAGAGTAAAAGGACGAAGGGTTCACTGCCCATACTAGGAGAGTGTGAAAGGATGAAGGGTTCTCTACTCATACTAGGAGAGTGTGAAAGGATGAAGGGTTATCTGCCCATACTAGGAGAGTGTGAAAGGATGAAGGGTTCTCTGACCACACTAGAAGAGTGTGAAAGGACAAAGGGTTCTCTGCCAACACAAGCAAGAGTGTAAAAGGATAACGGTTCTCTACCGCACCGGGTAGTGGTGGAAGAGAGTTTTGTAAAGGGTTATCCGCCTTGTTGTGGGTGCAAAAGGAGAGTCACTAGTGGTATCAGTGCAATACTCAGAGGGTACCTCTGGGGAGTGGATGTAGGTCTGGTTTTGAACGAACCACTATAATTCTCATGTCTTTATTTTTTCGTTGTTTTTATTTTTGTGTTTTTACTTTTAAAATTGTGATTGAAAAATGTTTTCTAGAAAAATTCATTAAATTTTTATTTCTGTTTCCTAATTTAAAAAGAGGGTTATAATTTTTTTTTAATTACCAATTCACCCCCCCCCCCCCCTCTTGGTTAGCCGTGGGACATAGCTTAGGTTTAACAACCTAATTCATAGTGAACGAGTTTCAACAAGTGGTATCAGAGCTTTGTTTCAAAATCATAAGTTTTGACAACTTTTTGATTAACATAGATGGCTAAATTTGGAAACCAAAATACACCCGAGGGTTACTCTATAACTAGACTTCCATTGTTCGATAATATACCTTTTGATTTTTGGAAAACACGCATGTCTACATTTTTACAGTCACTTGATTATCGTGTGTGGATCTTAGTTCATGAAGGGTATACAAAACCAACTAGATTAGTTGATGGAGTTAGAGTTGAAACACCTTTTACAAACTGCACAATAGAAGAACGTGACTTAGCACAACTAAACCCCAAATGCTTGAATAGTTTCTTTTGTGCTTTAAAATCAGAAGACTACATGCGGGTTTTCACTTGCAAAAGTGGGAAGGCATATTGGATAGACTTTGTATAACTTATAAGGGGACTAATGAGGTTAAACAATCTATACTTAATATCTTATTGCATGATTATGAATTATTTCGCATAAAACCAAATGAATCTATTTCTGATATGTACACAAGATTCACACAAATAGTCACCTCTTTTCATGCACTAGGTAGGGAACTAACGAATGCTGAAATGGTTAATAAGATTCTTCATTGTTTGCCTACTACTTATGATGCTAAAATTACTGCAATTACAGAGTCTAAAGATCTAAATATTTACTCTATTGACAATCTTCTTGGTTCGCTAATTGCTTACGAGTAAGGAGTTAACCAAAGAAAGATTGATGCAGGTAAACCACGAAGGGAGAAAAACATAGCACTAAATGTGGAAGAGTCTGAGAGTGAATACTCACAACCTGAGGATGACTATGACATCGCATTGATGACTAGACAATTTAGAATCTATCTGAAGAGGAAGTAGAAGATGTTAGAATAGTTGCTATTTGAATGATTTATATTTGTGCAACTTATGTAGTTTTGATGATTCCAAACATTATTGTTCAAATGTATAGTTATCTCCTAACAATTTTAGAAGATTTGCATTTGCTCTTGTGTGTACTAACATTTCAGGAAAATCAGACTCTAGACTACGATAACTTCAAATCAAATTCAACATGAGATATTTTGTTTATTTGAAGTTTGCATTTTCTTTGATTTAATTTTGAAAGGGAGTGATTGTAATTGAGTGAATAAAAAACTTCACACACACATAAGGAGATCATAAAATTTTATATTGATCGTACGGGACGATATTTATCGTACTGGACGATCCGTCAGTTATCTCCTATAGAGCACATGGAACGAATAGGAACTTGTTCGAAAAAATTTTTCTAAGTCCTATTCGTCCAGGACGAAATTAATTATCGTCCCGGACGATGGGTTCTCTGTAAACTTTTCGTCCAGACGAATTTTATTATCATACGAGGCGACCGGCTCTCTGGAAAATTTTTGTCCAGACGAAATTAAATATCGTACAGGACGATCAAGTCTCTGGAAAATTTTTGTTTATACAAAAATAAATTATCGTCCGTGGCGATTGGTCCTCTGAAATATTTTCGTCCATACGAAATAAATAATCGTCCAGGACGATCGGGTCTCTGGAAAATTTTTGTCCAGACGAACATATTTTCGTCCAAACGATTAACCGACTTAGAACAGTTTTCAGCAGTTTCTAGAACCGACCTTGTAATAACCGTTCGTACTGGACAAACCTAGTTCGTACAGGACGATCATCTGTACAAAGTCATTTCGTACACATATATAAATTGGGTCGTTTCAGATCGTTTAAGTAAAATCGTCATGTACGATCCAGGATCGTACAGGACGATCCACTGCGTACAGAATTGGAAACTTGCAGTTTTTGGGCGGTTTTTCTTGTCTTTTACATAAATAGTCCAAATTAGACTGCCACCCAATCTTTTTGGCATTTGATCTTCGTGCCTCTTGAGAGAATAGCCAAGGAGAGAGTGGAAGAGAGCATTCAAAGGAGGTTTCCTACCACTGGAGCGAGAAGGCTTCACTTGGATTACAAAGGTAAGAGTCTCTACTTGTGAAATTGGATTTCTTCACTCTTTTCTTTCTTCCTTCTAGATTCTTGTGAGAAGATCAGTCAAGGAGATCCGGTTCTCTGCCGACACTTGGAGAGTGTGAACAGCCGAAGGGTTCTCTGCCTACACTTGGAGAGTGTGAACAGCCGTAGGGTTCTCTGCCCACACTAGGAGAGTGTAAAAGGACGACGGTTCTCTGCCAGCACTATGGATTGTGTAAAAGGACGATGGTTCTCTGCCGCACCGGGTAGTGGTGAAAAGAGTATGTTGTAAAGGCTTCTCCGCCTTGCTGTGGGTGCTAAAGGAGAGTCACTTTGTGGTATTAGTGCAATACTCAGAGGGTGCCTCTGAGGAGTGGATGTAGGTCTGGTTATAGACCGAACCACTATAAATCTGGTGTCATTTACTTTATTGTTTTTACGTTTCCGCACTTTTTAACAACTCTGTGGTTGAAAAATAATTTTCTACAAACTTTAAAAGAAAATTTTATTTCGGTTCAACTTTATCATTAAGAGGGTTTAAAATCTTTAAAACTACCAATTCACCCCCCTCTTGGTAGCCGTGGGACATTTACTTAGGCTGAACAACCTAATTACTGGACTCAACAAGTGGTATCAGAGTATAGTTTCAAAATCATAAGTTTGAACTACTTTTTGATTAACGTAGATGGCTACATTTGGAAACCGAAACACACCTGAGGGTTACTCTATCACTAGACCTCCACTGTTTGATAATATTCCTTTTGATTTTTGGAAAACACGCATGTCTACTTTCTTACAGTCACTTGATTATCGCATGTGGATGCTAGTCCAGGAAGGTTACTCAAAACCAACTAGATTAGTTGATGGAATTAGGGTAGAAACACCCTATGCAGATTGGACTATTGAAGAACGTGACTTAGAACAATTAAATGCGAAATGTTTAAATAGTTTCTTTTGTGCTTTAAAATTTGAAGACTACATGCGAGTTTCCACTTGTAAAAGCGGAAAAGACATATGGGATAGACTTTGTATTACTTATGAAGGGACAAATGAGGTTAAGCAATCAAGACTCAATATCTTGTTACATGACTACAAATTATTTCGCATGAAACCTAATGAATCTATATCTGACATGTACACAAGATTCACACAAATTGTCACATCTTTGCATGCACTTGGTAGGGAATTAACTAATGCTGAAATGGTTAATAAGATTCTTCATTGTTTACCTACTGCATACGATGCTAAAATTACTGCAATTACAGAGTCTAAAGATCTGAACATTTATTCCATTGACAATCTTCTTGGTTCACTCATTGCTTACGAGCAAGGAGTAAGTCAAAGAAAGATTGATGCAGGTGAACCAAGAAAGGACAAGAATATTGTACTAAATGTGGAAGAGTCAGAAAGTGAACACTCACAACCTAAGGATGAAGATGATATTGCATTGATGACTAGACAATTCAGAAGCTTTTTAAAGAGGAAACAGAAGAGACGCCAGCAATGGAATAGAGGTAAGTATAACAGAAATGGCAAGGTTTCTAATGAAGTGATTTGTTATGAATGCAGAAAACCAGGTCATATAAAGACTGATTGTCCAAAACTCAAATCCACTCCTAGCAAGGAAAGTGTAGAGGAGAAACCAATGGTAAAGAAGGGCAAGAAGAAGTTTCAAAAGGCTTTTTGGGCGGACTCAGCTTCAGACTCATCTGAGACTGAAAAAGAAGAAGAAGTCACCAACCTTTGCTTGATGGCAGATAATGTTGAACAATCAGATCAAGAAGAGGTATGTGATTTAACCTATAATGAATTGTTTGAAGTTTCTGAACACATGCATGATGCATATAGGAAAATAAAAAAGATGCATGCTAGTTTAGTTTTAGAATTGGAAGAGCTTAATAAGGAACACGAAATCCTTAGGAAAGATCATGCTTTAATTGATAGCAACCACATGAAACTACTTGATGAATATGATGACTTGAATAAAAATTTTGAGAATTTAAAATCATCCTATGCTGAACTTGAAAAAGAATTTAAGAATTTTAAGGATGAATCTGAGAGCAAGATATATAGAATTAATTATACCAATCGAATCTTGGAGGATATGAATTCATTTTACAAACTCACTATAAGAGCTCTCGAGGATAATAGGAACCCCCCTAAACTTGAAGATTTTACAAATCCTAAATATTATCCTAAATTCATGAAATCCCTTAGAAGACAATCATATGAAAGAAAACATAGGAATATTTTTCCTAATGTTAAATGTAACAATTGTGGATTTTTGGGACATATATCTCACACCTGCACTTTTAAGATGAAACCTAATTTGGTGTGGAGAACTAAGATGCATAAACCTAGACATATCATACATGCATCTGATTATAAATTTCATAAAGGTGAATCCAAACTAGTTTGGGTTCCCAGGTCTAACATTTGAGAATTTTGCAGGAATACTCTCACACAAGATCTCGTGAAAGTATATGGTACCTGGACAGCGGATGTTCAAAGCACATGACTAAGGGATACTGCTCAATTCATAACGCTGGAAGCCAGGAGTGGAGGCAAGGTTACACTTGGAGATAATACCACAAAGAAAGTGGTTGGATCAGGTATGATTGGAAATTTGAAAACTTTTTCATAGACAATGTTTTATTAGTTGAAGGCTTAAAACATAATTTGCTTAGCATAAGTCAGCTATGTGATAAGGGCTATAATGTAAAATTTTTACCTACTAGCTACATAATTAGCCTAAATGGGAAAATTGTTTTAAATGGAAAAAGGGTAAACAATATCTACATGCTAGATTTAAATTGTATTCAATCTCCTACTGCTTTTTGTTTGAAAACTGTTTCTGATGAATCATGGCTTTGGCATAGGAGACTTTGTCATTCTAGTATGAAAAATCTTAGAAGAATTACTCAAAAGAATTTGGTGAGAGGAATACCTAAACTAGACTTTACCAAGGACCATCTATGTGATGCATGTCAATTAGGAAAACAAGTGAAGTCCTCTTTTAAGTCCAATAAAGATCTTAGGACTAGTAAACCTTTAGAAATTCTTCACATGGATCTTTTTGGACCTGTAAGCACTGTTAGTCTAGGAGGAAAGGTATATGGTTTTGTTATAGTAGATGATTTTTCAAGATTCACCTGGGTTAAATTTCTTTTTCATAAGAGTGAATCATTTGAGGAATTCAGAAATTTTTCAACTTGGATATAAAGAAAACTAGGATGTGAAATAATTTCTATACAAAGTGATCATGGAGGAGAATTTGAAAATGAAAGATTTGAAGATTTCTGTAAAGAAAAGGGGATTGATCACAATTTTTCTGCACCTAGAACTCCTCAACAAAATGGAGTAGTTAAAAGAAAGAACAGAACATTAATAGAAGCCGCCGGAGCAATGTTAGCAGAATACTCGCTTCCTAGATATTTTTGGGCTGAGGCGGTTAGTACTGCATGCTATGTTCTGAATAGGGTGAATGTGAGATCAAATTTGAATAAAACACCCTATGAGTTGCTAAAATGAAGAACACCAAATTTGTCTCATTTGCATGTATTTGGTTGCAAGGTGTTCATACATAATAATGGAAAATCTGCCTTAGGAAAATTTGATCCAAAATCAGATGAAGGAATTTTTGTTGGATATTCAAGTGTTGGAAAATCTTATAGAGTATTCAACAAAAGAACTTTAGTCATTGAAGAAACCACACATGTTGTTTTTGATGAAAATGGAAACATGGAAGAGCCAAATGTTGTTGAAGAAGAAATTGAAGAAAACTCCCAAAAGATTGATAGATTAAATTTGGAAGAAAATATGGAAGAAAATTTAGAAAGAGAAGACCCTTTGCCTAGAGATTTGAGATTTTCTAAAAACCACCCAAAGGAATTAATTATAGGTGAACCAAGTGAGGGTGTTAGAACTAGGCGTGGATTAAACAAGGAAGTCAATCATTCAGCCTTTATTTCAACTATTGAACCCACTAATATTGATCAAGCACTTTCAGATGAATTTTGGATATTGGCCATGCAAGAAGAGTTAAATCAATTTGTAAGAAATAAAGTTTGGGAACTAACTACAAGGCCAAAAGATCAAAGTATTGTTGGAACCAAGTGGGTGTTCAAAAATAAAATGAATGACTCAGGAGTAGTCATTAGAAATAAGGCTAGATTAGTAGCTAAGGGGTATAATCAAATTGAAGGAATTGATTTTGAGGAAACTTTTGCCCCTGTAGCTAGACTTGAAGCAATTAGGGTTTTACTAGCCTTTGCCTGTTTTAAATGTTTTAAATTGTTTCAAATGGATGTCACAAGTGCCTTTTTAAATGGGGTAATTGAGGAAGATGTTTTTGTAGAACAACCTCCAGGTTTTGAAAATTCTAAATTTCCAAATCATGTTTTCAAATTAAAAAAGGCGTTATATGGATTGAAACAGGCACCTAGGGCTTGGTATGAGAGGTTGAGCACCTTCCTACTTGAAAGATCTTTTGAAAAAGGAAGTATGGATACAACTCTCTTTTTAAGGAAAATTGGAAAGGATATACTTATTGTTCAAATTTATGTGGATGACATCATCTTTGGATCTTCAAATAAACATCTTTGTGATGATTTTTTTAAAACAATGAGTAGTGAATTTGAAATGAGTCTAATGGGAGATTTAAATTACTTTCTAGGATTTAGCATTAAGCAACTTGAGGAAGGTACTTTTCTTAGTCAAACTAAATATATTAAGGACATCCTCAAAAAATATGAAATGGACAATGCTAAACCTGTTAGTACACCAATGAGTTCTTCAGTTCAGTTGGATAAGGACCTTAAGGGAAAATTTGTTGATCAAAAGAAATTTAGAGGGATAATTGGATCTTTACTTTACTTGACTACTAGCCGACCAGATATTATGTTCAGTGTTTGCTTATGTGCTAGATTTCAATCAGATCCAAAAGAATCACATTTGACAGCAGTGAAAAGGATTTTAAGATATCTACTAGGAACTCAAAACTTAGGAATTTGATATCCTAAGTTTAGCTCTTCATTTGAAATTATTGGTTACTCAGATTCTGACTTTGCAGGCTGTAGAGTGGATAGGAAAAGCACTTCTGGAACATGTCAATTCATTGGAAATTCATTAGTTTCATGGTCTAGTAGAAAACAAAATTCAGTGGCACTATCTACTGCAGAAGCAGAATACATTGCATTAGGAAGTTGTGTGGCACAAGTACTTTGGTTAAAACAACAGTTGATTGATTTAGGATTAACTATAGGCACTATTCCAATTTATTGTGACAATACTAGTGCTATTTGCATTTCCAAAAATCCTATTCAACATTCTAGAACCAAACACATTGATATAAGGCATCATTTCATAAGGGATCATGTATCCAAAGGAGAAATTGAACTCATACATGTTTCAACTGAAAATCAACTTGCAGACATTTTTACAAAACCTTTAGCCTTTGATACCTTCAGTACTTTAAGAACAAGGCTTGGTGTTATTGATTTGAATGCTTAAACAAAATGTCTTTGCAACATTGATATTTGTTTTGTTTTGTTTTTTGATTTTGTGCAATTTTGTGTGTTTTGAATGAATTAGTTTTGGATTTATGGTTTTGTTTTATGTTTTCTGTGTTTTTGAATATTTTGTTTGATTTTCTTATTTTAAAAATTCAAAATTAAAAATTTTTTTTGGAGGAAATCGTCCAGGACGAAAATGTTTTCGTACGGGATGATGTGTGAAGGAACAGTTTGCGCGAATTTTAACCGTTTTGAGAGCAGTTTTTAATTAGATCGTCTGTACAATCTGATGATCGTCCAGGATGAATTTTTTTTTCTCTCAAACATCGGGACGATTGAATGCAACGGTTGAGTGGATAAGATAGTTTTTAATATGAACTTCGTCTATACGAAGTTTTAGTTCGTCCAGACGAACATGTGTCGGTTCATTGTAGGGGACGGTTTTCAAGAGTCATTAAAACGATTTACTTTTTGATCGTCTGTACGAAATTTTTTTGTCTGTATGATCGGTCAAGTCAAAAAGCCTGTACGAAGGGACGCATCATAAGTTGTATTGATTACAAAAAGCCGTTACATTTTGGACGAATTGGATCATCTGTACGAAATTATTTCGTCCAGACGAACGATAATCTTTCGTCCAGGACGAATATTTTTGTCCAGGACAAACGTATCATTTTTCTTTAAATATGAAGGCTTTCTAACTTAACAATCACACTTCCAAACTTCATTTTCAATCCCTTTCTACTTCAAATCAACAATGGCCTCCTCAAGCAAAAGACAAAAGGTGTTGGTGAAGAAACCAAATAGGAATGCCCCAGACAACTTTCTTTCTAAGGCGAATGAGGAATCTTTTCCTCGTTTTGCATCCGCAAAAATCACTCCCTCTCGCATTCTTATTCAAACTGAGTTGAAATTTTGGGTAATGCACCTCTTCGCCTCAACCCAATTTCATTTCATTCTTTCTCTCGTCCACTTCTACAACAAACAAACCTACCACTACTTTCTAGCGAACATGAGTTTCAATTCTGACCACTCCACCATTAGTTCTTTTGTTTTTAAGCAAAAAGTTGAGATCACCAAGCACGACCTTGGTGCATTTTTAAACTTAAGAACTGAGGGATATAGAGCCCACACCCTAATGTCAGAAACCTCCTTCAAATGGTTTCAAATCAATATGGTAATTAGAGAAAATGGTCTTAACTATCATGTCGCTAGACTCTCCGGTATGACCCAAGATGCCCGAATCATCTAGCATATCCTTAGATCCTCAATCATTCCTAAAGCTGGTGATAGGATTAACATTTCTCCTCTCCTTTCTACTCTAACCTTTTTGATTATGGAATGTCATCCTATTGATGAAGCCCAACTCATCATAGATCATATCTATGGGCTTTCAGAAATAGGACATGCAGATCAGAAGAGGAAGAAGAACATTTCATTATGACACTTAATCACTTATATTTTGGAAAAGAAATACAACATAGTGCATCCTGATGAAGAATATGAAGAGCCAGTTTACTATAATGATGCATCATTCAGATTTCTCTTCAAGGAGGAAAAAGAAAAAGCACATGCCAGTGCTTCAGAAGAGGAAGAAGAAGAAGGAGTGCAAGCTTCTGCTCCTCAATCAGATTACCAGAATCTGATTGAGAGATTTGATAGATTAGAGACTCACATTGATCAAAGGTTTGATCAATTTGATGCTCAACTTACGCAGCAGCAACAAGACATTGGTAATATTAGAAATGAAGTTCATGAAATTAATACCAATGTAATGTTGATGGCCTCCTACTTCAACCTTTTTGGCGGCATTCCTCCTCCTCCTCCAGAACAGTAGAAATGTTTTTATGTGTGTCTGTTGTATTTGTTTTTTATGTTTTTATCGTTTCTGTTTAATTGTTAAGTGTTTGTGTTCATGTTATTTTTTTTTAAGTTCAATGTATTTTCTTCTTGTTTTTTTTTATATGTAATCTGTTTCTTTAATTTCAATGAAAGTTGTTATGTTTTTTTTTTATTTATTATATTTGTTTTGAAATGTGGTTAATGTTTATGAATTTCATTAGTATTATTTAATCTACATAGTGCTTAAATTCGATTATAATTTGAGATTATCTATATTAGAAAATCTAGACTTTCTGAATTTATAAGTTGTTTATAACTTGTTGTAATTAGAACTGTTAAATTCATGTCTATTCATTTAGACTACATAAAAGTTAATATTACTATTGCAATTTAGATGTTTTCTTATTTTGTATTTCTATGCTCAAGTGATATTTATGCACTTAAAAATATTTGAAATTTTAGATTATAGATTTTGGAAAGAATTGGTCTCAATTACTCTTGAACATTGTACAAATGTACAAAAATCAAAAGGAATTCGCAAAGATTTGCAAAGTGAAAAAGAGGCACAAAATAAGCCCAACCAAGAAAAAATGCACAAAAATGTGCCCCAAAATTTTGAAAAAGATGCGCAAAGCGCCACATGAGGTAATTCTCTTCTTTCCAAATTCGTTCAATCTCTTAATTCAAATTGATCTTATGTTCATTTATATTCTATTGAACTTTGAAATATAGAATTTTTTATACATCTCTCTTGTAATGATTTTCTATAATCAAATGTCTAAATTGAATCATGTCTTTGATAAATTCTTCTTACTTACAATGTTATATCACTTCTTAAATTTTATGAATTTCTATGATTGACCTAATATCTTTAGTTTAAAATTGCATACCCTATGTCAATCACAATTTAGATTAAATTTTAAAAATGAATTTCATATAATTACTTACATTTCTTGTCTATTTCTTCTTCACTTTTTGTTGTTGTCAAAAAGGGGGAGAAATTATTGTATTTTCTGTTTTGATTGTTCTGTTTGCAAGTTTTTGACTTTGTAGTTGTTTGTGTTAAAATTTTTGAAAAACAAAAATTTTGTTCTTTATGCCTCCTTATTTTAATGTACTCATCAATTCAGGGGGAGTTTAGGAGATAGGAGATTTGTTTAACTTGAAACCATACAAATAATAATTATTTTGCCATCATCAAAAAGGGGGAGAGTGTTAGAATAGTTGCTATTTGAATGATTTATATTTGTGCAACTTATGTAGTTTTGATGATTCCAAACATTATTGTTCAAATGTATAGTTATCTCCTAACAATTTTAGAAGATTTGCATTTGCTCTTGTGTGTACTAACATTTCAGGAAAATCAGACTCCAGACTACGATAACTTCAAATCAAATTCAACATGAGATATTTTGTTTATTTGAAGTTTGCATTTTCTTTGATTTAATTTTAAAAGGGAGTGATTGTAATTGAGTGAATAAAAAACTTACACACACACATAAGGAGATCATAAAATTTTATACTGATCGTACGGGACGATATTTATCTTACTGGTCGATCCGTCAGTTATCTCCTATAAAGCACATGGAACGAATAGGAACTTGTTCGAAAAAAATTTTCTAAGTCTTATTCGTCCAGGACGAAATTAATTATCGTCCCGGACGATGGGTTCTCTGTAAACTTTTCGTCCAGACGAATTTTATTATCGTACGAGGCGACCAGCTCTCTGAAAAATTTTTGTCCAGACGAAATTAAATATCATATCGGACGATCAAGTCTCTGGAAAATTTTCGTTCATACGAAAATAAATTATTGTCCGTGGTGATTGGTCCTCTGAAATATTTTCGTCCAGACGAAATAAATAATCGTCCAGGACGATCGGGTCTCTGGAAAATTTTTGTCCACACGAACATATTTTCGTCCAAACGATTAACCGACTTAGAACAGTTTTCAGCAGTTTCTAGAACTGACCTTGTAATAACCGTTCGTACTGGACGAACCTAGTTCGTACAGGACGATCATCTGTACGAAGTCATTTCATACACATATACAAATTGGGTCGTTTCAGATCGTTTAAGTAAAATCGTCCAGGACGATCCATGATCGTATAGGACGATCCACTACGTACAGAATTGGAAACTTGCAGTTTTTGGGCGGTTTTTCTTATCTTTTACATAAATAGTCCAAATTAGACTGCCACCCAATCTTTTTGTCATTTGATCTTCGTGCCTCTTGAGAGAATAGCCAAGGAGAGAGTGGAAGAGAGCATTCAAAGGAGGATTCCTACCACTGGAGCGAGAAGGCTTCACTTGGATTACAAAGGTAAGAGTCTCTACTTGTGAAATTGGATTTCTTCACTCTTTTCTTTCTTCCTTCTAGATTCTTGTGAGAAGATCAGTCAAGGAGATCCGGTTCTCTGCCGACACTTGGAGAGTGTGAACAGCCGAAGGGTTCTCTGCCTACACTTGGAGAGTGTGAACAGCCGTAGGGTTCTCTGCCCACACTAGGAGAGTGTAAAAGGACGACGGTTCTCTGCCAGCACTATAGATTGTGTAAAAGGATGACGGTTCTTTGCCGCACCGGGTAGTGGTGAAAAGAGTGTGTTGTAAAGGCTTCTCCGCCTTGCGATGGGTGCTAAAGGAGAGTCACTTTGTGGTATTAGTGCAATACTCATAGAGTGCCTCTGAGGAGTGGATGTAGGTCTGGTTATAGACCGAACCACTATAAATCTGGTGTCATTTACTTTATTGCTTTTACGTTTCCGCACTTTAAATTTCAGTTTTAACAACTCTGTGGTTGAAAAAGAATTTTCTACAAACTTTAAAAGAAAATTTTATTTCGGTTCAACTTTATCATTAAGAGGGTTTAAAATTTTTAAAACTACCAATTCACCCCCCTCTTGGTAGCCGTGGGACATTTACTTAGGCTTAATAACCTAATTATTGGACTCAACAGAAGAGACGCCAGTATTGGAATAGAGGTAAATTTAATAGAAATGCCAAGATTTCAAATGATGTGATTTGCTATGAGTGCAGGAAACCTGGTCATATCAAGACTGAATGCCCAAAACTCAAAGACACTCCTAGCAAGGAGAAGGTTGAGGAGAAACCAATTGTAAAGAAGGTCAAGAAGAAATTTTAAAGAGCTTTCTGGGCGGACTCAGCTTCAGATTCATCAGAGATTGAGAAGGAAGAGGAAGTCACAAATCTGTGCTTAATGGCCGATAGTCTTGATCAGTCAGATCAAAAAGAGATATGTGACTTAACCTATGATAAACTTTTTGAAGTTTCTGAACACATGCATGATGTATATAAGAAAATGAAAAAAATGCATGCTAGTCTAAGTTTAGAGTTTGAAGAATTACAAAAGGAACATGAAATCCTTAGGAAAGATTATGCTTTAATTGATGACAACCACGTGAAATTACTTGATGAGTTTGATGACTTGAATGAAAAACATGAAAATTTAAAATCAAACTATACTGAACTTGAAAAAGATTTTAAAATTTTAAGGATGAATCGGAGAGCAAGATTTATAGAACAAATTATACAAATCGAATTTTAGGAGATATGAATTTATTTTACAAATTAACGATAAAATCTCTCGAGGATAAATGAATACCCCCTAAACTTGAAGATTTTACTAATCCTATTATGTATCCTAAATTTATGCAATCCCTGAATAGACAGATGAATGGTAAAAAACTTAGGAATCCATTTTCAAAAGTAAAATGTAATAATTGTGGATTATTTGGACATATAGCTCACACATGTATTTTGAAGATGAAAACTTATTTGGTGTGGAGACCTAAGATGCATAAATCTAAACATATCATACATGCATCTGATTATAAATTACCAAAAGGAGAACCCAAACTTATTTGGGTTCCCAGGTCAAAAATTTGATAATTTTGTAGGGTCGCTCTCACGAGGTACCTAGACAACAGATGTTCAAAGAATATGACTGGAGATACTACACAATTCATATTGTTGGAAGCCAGGAGTGGAGGTAAGGTTACACTTGGAGATAACACTAGAAGAAAGGTGGTTGGATCAGGTATGATTGGAAATCTTAATAAATTTTACATTGATAATGCGTTATTAGTAGAAGGTTTAAAGCATAACCTGTTAGGTATAAGCCAGCTATGTGATAAAGGATATTATGTGAAATTTTTTTCTTCTAGCTGCATATTAAGCCTAAATGGTAAAAGTGTAAATAATATTTGTATGCTAGACTAGAATTATATTCAATCTCCTACTGCTTTTTGTTTGAAAACTATATCTAATGAGTCATGGCTTTGGCATAGGAGACTTTATCATTCTAGCATAAAAAACTTTAGAAGGATTACCCAAAAGAACTTAGTGAGAGGTATACCAAAACTAGACTTTACTAAGAATCACCTTTGTGATGCATGTCAATTAGGAAAATAATTAAAGTCCTCTTTTTAGTCTAATAAGGATCTTAGAACTAGTAAACAATTAGAGATTTTGCATATGGATCTTTTTGAACCATTTAGAACAGTGAGTCTAGGAGGGAAGGTATACGGATTTGTGATTGTAGATGATTACTCAAGATTCACATGGGTTAGATTTCTATTTCATAAGAGTGAATCATTTGAGGAATTTAGAAATATTTTGACTTGGATTCAAAGAAAACTTGGGTGTGAAATTATTTCTATACAAAGTGGTCATGGAGGAGAATTTGAAAATGCGATATTTGAGGATTTTTATAAGGAGAAAGGAATTGATCACAACTTTTCTGCACCTAGAACCCCTCAGCAGAATGGGGTAGTCAAAAGGAAAAATAGAACATTAATAGAAGCTGCCCGAACAATGTTGGCAGAATACTCACTTCCTAAATATTTTTGGGCTGAGGCGGTTAGCACTACATGTTATGTTCTAAATAGGGTGAATGTGAGATCTAAATTAAATAAAACACCCTATGAGTTGTTAAAAGGTAGAACACCTAATTTGTATCATTTACATGTTTTTGTGTGCAAGGTGTTCATTCATAACTATGGAAAATGTGCCCTAGTAAAATTTGATCCAAAATCAGATGAAGGAATTTTGTTTTGATACTCAAGTGTTGGAAAATCTTATAAAGTATTCAATATAAGAACTTTGGTAATTAAGGAGATTACACATGTTGTATTTGATGAATCTGAAATTTTGGAAGAGCCAAATGTTATAGAAGATGAGATTAAGATTAACTCCAAAAAGATTGATAAAATGAATTTGGAAGAAAATTTAGAAGAAAATATGGAAAAAAATTTGGAGATAAAAAACCCTTTGCCTAGAAATTTGAGATTTTCTAAAAACCACCCAAGGGAACTGATTATAGGAGAACCTAGTGAGGGTGTAAGGACTAGGCATTAAACAAAGAAGTCAATCATTCAACCTTCATTTCAACTATAGAACCCACAAATATTGATCAAGCACTTTTGGATGAATTTTAAATTTTGGCCATGCAAGAAGAGTTGAATCAATTTGTAAGAAATAAAGTTTGAGAATTAACTACAATGCCAAAGGATTAAAGTGTAGTTGGAACTAAGTGGGTATTCAAAAATAAAATGAATGACTTAGGAGTAGTCATTAGAAATAAGGCTAGATTAGTTTTTAAGGGGTATAATCAGATTGAAGGGATTGATTTTGAGGAGACTTTTCCCCTATAGCTAGACTTGAAGCAATTAGGATTTTGCTAGATTTTGCCTGTTTTAGAAGATTCAGATTGTATCAAATGGATGTAAAAAGTGCCTTTTTAAATGGGGTAATTCAAGATGATGTTTTTGTAGAACAACACCAAGTTTTGAAAATTCTAAATACCCAAATCATATTTTCAAGTTGAAAAAGGCATTATATGAATTGAAACAGGCACCTAGGGCTTGGTATGAGAGGTTAAGCACTTTCTTACTTAAAAGATCTTTTAAAAAAGGAATTGTGGATATAACTCTCATTTTAAAGAAATGTGGAAAGGATATACTCATTGTTCAAATTTATGTTGATGGATATCATTTTTGGATCTTCAAATAAAAATCTTTGTGATGGTTTTTCTAAAATAATGAGTAGTGAATTTGAGATGAGTCTAATATTAGATTTAAATTACTTTATAGGATTTAGCATTAAGCAAATTGAGGAAGGTACATTTCTTAGCCAGTTAAAATATGTTAAGGACATCCTCAAAAAGTATAAAATGGACAATGCTAAACCTATTACTACACCAATGAGTTCCTCGGTTCAGTTGGATAAGGACCCTCAGGGAAAATTTGTTGAGCAAAAAAAATTTAGAGGGAAAATTGGATCTTTACTTTTCTTGACTGCTAGCCGACCTGACATCATGTTTAGTATTTTCTTGTGTGCTAGATTTAAATCAGATCCAAAATAATCACATTTGACAGCAGTAAAAAAGATTTTAAGATATCTGTTAGGAACTCGGAACTTAAGAATTTGGTATCCTAAGTTTAGCTCTACATTTGAAATAATTTGTTATTCAGATTCTAACTTTGCACGTTGTAGGGTGGATAGAAAGAGCACTTCTGGAACATGTCAATTAATTGGAAATTCTCTAGTCTCTTTGTCCAGTAGAAAACAAAATTCTGTAGCCCTATCTACTGTAGAAGCTAAATACATTGCATTAGGAAGTTGTGTGACACAAGTACTTTGGTTAAAACAATAGTTGATTGATTTATGATTAACTATAGGCACTATACCAATTTATTGTGATAATACTAGTGCTATCTGTATTTCTAAAAATCCTATTCAACATTCAAGAACCAAAGATATAGACATAAGGCATCATTTCATAAGGGATCATGTGTACAAAGGAGAAATTGAACTCACTCATGTTTCTACTGAAAATCAACTTGCAGGCATTTTTACAAAACCATTAGCCTTTGATACTTTCAGTGCATTAAGAACAAGGCTTGGTGTGATTGATTTGAATGCTTAAATAAAAATGTGTTCTGCAACATTGATATTTGTTTTTCTAGTTAATGTTTTTGTGTTTGTTATTTTGTTGTTGTTGTGTTTCTTAGTTTTGATTTGTGTGAATGATTTAATTTTTTTTTTTTTTAGTCATCATCGTCCGGGAAGAAACAGTTTCGTACAGGACGATTTGTATAGTATGACAAACTATGTGATTTTGAACCGTTTTAAGAGCAGTTTTAATGTAATTCGTCTGTACGATCGTCACGATTGTCCAGGATGAAATATTTTTCAAATGATGGGACGAGTGAATGCAGCAGTTGAATGGATAAGATGGTTTTTAATATGAACTTCATCCGTACGAACCTTTTGTTCATCCAGACGAACACATGTCGGTTCATAGCGGGGGACAGTTTTCCAACTGCCATTAAAACTACTTGATTTTCTAATCGTCCAGACGAACACCTGTTCGTCTGTACGATCATTTTGGTCAAAAGCCTGTATGAAAGGACGTAAGTTGTGTGATTACGAAAAGTCATTTCATTTTGGACGGATTGGATCGTCTGTAAGAAATTTGTTTTTGTACAGGATGACATTTTTTATCCGGGACGAAAATTTTTTCATCTGGTACGAACAAGTCATTTTCAATAAATAGGCGGGCTTTTTAACTCAATAATAACACATTAAACATCACTTTCAAACCCTTTCTTGCACTAGATCATTTTCAAATGGCCACCTCTAGCAAGCGTCAAAAGGTATTGGCAAAGAAACCACATAGGAACTCCTCTGAAAATTTTTTGTCCATAGCAAATGAGGATTTCTTTCCTCGATTTGCCTCTGCCAGAATCACACCCTCTAGGATCCTACTACAAGAAAATCTTACTTTCCAGGTATTGAACTTGTTCGCCTCGACCTAATTTGATTTCATTCTTACTCTGATCTACCCTTACAACAAAGAGACTTTTCACTATTTCCTGGCTAATATGTCCTTTGGCCCTTTTTAGTCTGTAGTCCACTCCTTTGTCTTTAAACAAAAAGTAGAAATTACTAAGCATGACTTAGGTGCATTTCTAAACTTAAGAACTGAAGGGGAAAGAGTAAATTATCTGATCACTGCCAATGAATATTCGTGGTCAGAAATAAATCAAGTAATTAGAGGGAATAATGTGAATGAACATGTGCCTAGATTATCCGGTCTTGTGAAAACTGCACGAATCTTCCATCATGTCTTTAGAACTTCCATTATCCCTAAGGCTGGTGATAGAGTGAACATTACTCAACTTCTTTTTATGCTTCCTTTTATGGTCATGACTAAAAAACCTATAGATGAAGCCCAGTTAATTCTCGACTATCTTTTTGGGCTTTCTGAAATTGGCCATGCTGAACAAAAAAGAAAGAGAAATATTGCTTTAGTTCACTTAGTTACCTATGTCTTGGAGAAGAAATATAAATTAGTGCATCCTGATCAAGAGTATGAAGAGCCGCTCTACTACAACGATGCATCTTTTAGAGCAATCTTCAAGGAAGATAAAGGAAAATCACATGCTAGTGATTTAAAGATGATGCTGAAGATGTACCTACTTCTACTAATGAACCAAATTATCAGAATTTGGTTGAAAGGTTTGATCGTCAAGAGACTCATTTTGATCAACGCTTTGATCATATTGAGGCTCAATTTCAGCATCAGTAAAATGACATGAGTTTCATGAAAGAGCAGATGAATGAAATTAACACCAATGTGATGTTATTAAGTTCATATTATAACCTCTTTGGTAGTGTTCCTCCTCCTCCTTCTGATCAGGGTCCTCAGTAATTGTTGTAGTTGTCTGTTATGTTTTTATGTAGTTTATTAGTGTTGATTGTTTCTTTCTCTTAGATGTTTTAGTATTGATATCTTGATATGATTTGTAAAATCCTTAATTGATATCAATATTTTTTGCTTTAGCTTTGAAATTTTTCTTTGAAATGTGTGTAAGTAATTATGAATATAATTAGATTTTTTTAATCTTAATAGTGCTTTGACCTAAATTGTAAATTAAAATTAATTTTATTAGAAAATCAAATTATTCTAAATTTAAGTGATGCTTATAACTTGATATTATTATAATTTTCAATTTCATGTCTCTTATTTAGACTACATTATCTTTAATATTATTATTATAATTTAGATGTTTTCTTATTTTGTATTTCTCTTTTCAAATAGTATTTCTGCACTTAGAAAAATTTGAAATTTTAGATTATTTATTTCTGAAAGAATTCAATAACTCTTGAAAATTGTACAAATGTACAAAAATCAAAAGTATTGCACAAAAGTTTGCAACAAGAAAAAGAGGCACAAAATAAGCCCAAAATAAAAATATGCATAAAATTGTGCCATAAAATTGAAAAAGATGCAAAAAAATGTGCAATAAAATTGACAAAGATGCGCAAAGCGCCACATGTGATAGTTTCTTTCCGAACTCTTTTAATCTCTTAATTCAAATTGATCTTATGTTCATTTATAACTGACATTGAAATTTGAAATATAATTTTTTTTATTCATCCTTAGTGCAATGATTTTCTTTATCTTAATGTTTAAATTGACTCATGTCTTTGATAAATTCTTTTCATTATCTATGTTATATCACTTCTTAAATTATATGAAATTCTATGATTTCTTTAATGTTTTAATTTTATTTGCATATCTTATTTCAATCACTTTCAAGATTAAATTATCAAATGAATTTCATACTTTTGCTTACATTTCAAGACTTCTTTTCTTCTTCACATTTTGTTGCTGTCAAAAAGGGGGAGAAATTGTATGTTTGTTTTGTTTGATTTGTTTGTTTTTTTTTTATAGTCCTTTTATGTTTGTCATTATTGTAGTTGTGTGTTTTGTATGTTTCTTGTTATGTATAAAATATTTGAAAAATAAAAATTTTGAATAAATTTAAGCCTCTTATTTTTCATGTATTCATCAATTCAGGGGGAGTTTAGGAGTTTCTAAGAATTTGAAATTCTACAAATAATATTTGTTTTGTCATCATTAAAAAGGGGGAGATTGTTAAGAAAATTGCTATTAGCATGTTTTACATTCTTGCAACTTATATTGTTTTTTATGATTCCAAATAATGTTTTATGTGTAGATATCTCCTAACACATTTTAGAAGAATTGTTTTTGCTCTTGTGTGTACTAACATTTCAGGAAAATCAAACTCCAAACCATGAAGACTTCAAATCAAAATTCAGCATACAATCCTTCGTAAATTGAAGTTTTAAATTATTCTTTAAATATATAAGGAGTGATTGTAATTGAGTGAATAAAAATACATACACATAAGAAGATTTTACATAAGTTGTACTGTTTGTACGGGATGAACCTAGTTCGTACAGGACGATCAAGTCAGTTGTCTCCTCTTACGAGCAATGGAAAGATCAAGAATCGAGAAAATTTTTCTAAGTAATGATCATCCAGGATGAAATTATTTTCATCCCAGGACGATTTAGGCTCTGTAAGAATTTCATCAAGACGAAATCTATAATCGTTGCAGGACGACTTGGCCTCTATAAGAATTTCGTCCAAACAAACTCAAAAATCATCCCAGGATGATTTGCTCTCTGTAAGAATTTTATCCAGACAAAATCCTGATCGTCCCGGGACGGATTGAATCAACACTTCAGTTTCTGGCGGCATTATGCACTTTTTGGAACCGACCTATGGAATAACTAGTCGTCTATACGAACCTAGTTCGTATGGGACGATAATTGTGTACGAACACAATTCATACCAATATTTATAAGGATTGTTTCCGATACTTTAAGTAAAATCATCCGGGATGATCTACGATCGTACGGACGATCCACGATCATACGGGACGATCCATTCGTGTTAACTTAAAAATTCTGCAGTTTTAGATGATTTTTCTTATCTCTCTTATATAAGGTCCAATTTTTACTGCCACCCAATCTTTTTGCTCATTGATCTTAGTGCTTATTGGAAGAAGAGTCAAGGAGAGAGTGTGAGAGAGCATTCAAAGGAGGATTCCTACCACTGGAGCATGAAGGCTTTGCTTGATATTCAAAGGTAAGTTTTCCTACTTGTGATTTGAAATTACTTCACTCTTTTCTTTCTTCCTTCAAGATTTCTTGTGAGGAGATCTGTCAAGGAGATCGGGTTCTCTACCCACACTAGGAGAGTGTGAAAGGACGTAGGGTTTTTTGCCCACACTAGGAGAGTGTGAAAGGATGAAGGGTTCTCTACCCACACTAGGAGAGTGTGAAAAGACTTAGGGTTCTCAGCCCACACTAAGAGAGTGTGAAAGAACGGACGGTTCTCTGCCAACACTGGGGATAGTGTAAAAGGACAACGGTTCTCTGCCACGCCGGGTAGTGGTGGAAAGAGTGTTTGTAAAGGCTTCTCCGCCTTGCTGTGGGAGCAAAAGGAGAGACACTATTTGTATTAGCACTACAAGAAAATATGTAATCAGCGACCAACAAAATTGGTCGCTAAAAATGTTAATTTGGACGCTAAAGCAAATAGCGACCAAAAATGTTTAGGTCGCTGATTTGTCGCAGTAGCCTCGCCGCTAAGGCTTTTAGCGACCAAATTTTTTTTTTGGTTACTAAATTAGCGACCACTAATTAATATTGGTCGCTAAAATGGTACATTTTAGGACCAATTTTTTGACGCTAATGATTAATTATTTGGATGCTATTTAATATTTTAATTATTAATTTTATTTATCACATTTGTTAATAGCGACCAAAATAAAAGTTGGTCACAAAAAAGATCAACTAAATAAATCACAAGCCCCTTTAATTTCATGAAATGTGATTATTAATGCATATCAATTTTGGTAATGTTTAGTAAAATTTATTTATTATTCAATTATTATATCTTTGCTAAAAGATTTAAGATTAATCAATCACTCGATATTATCACATCTAATTACTTCTCATTAATTAGACATATAAAATACATATTAAAGAAAAAAAATAGTAATTTTATTGCTTGTCCGACAATGAATCTCACTCACATACTAAAAGTTGTCGTCTTATTCCCACATTTTTTAATCTATGGCTGCAACGCCATGAACAACAGTTCATGTTTTATTAACAAACTTATGCATAGAATTTGGCTTTTTAGCATAAAGACGCTTGTATCTTCTACATTCTAAAGCCTCTTCATCATCAATGTCAATCATGCTATCTTGAGGATGCTGATCATCACCAACTAGAGTTACGGATACTCATTCTATAGTCCATTTAGTGGCAATTCGGCTATGGAAAATTGAATTCCACCTGAAATTGTTCCATCATATTAATTCTTATTCAAGATAACTTTGTAAGCTCCTTGATATTCTCCAACCTAAACCAGGAAATAAAACCATTAGAAAATTGAAAAGAAATGAGATGCAAGGTTAGCCACTTCATTAAAAAAAATTACCTCCTCGCCCATTATGAAAACTTTTGGATCAGCTGCCATCTCCTCATCTAATGCGGCGTTCAGAGCATCACATAATGTCAACTGCAAAAGAAAATATCCATTTCATGTCCTCCAAGAGGAAATAAAAGACTTGCAAGGTATTTTTTTGTTAAAAAAATAGAATAAAAAAAAGTTGCATAACATTCACGCTACTATAATAATTATCTCATATTCCTGTTTGAGCAATCAATTATACCTACTTTACCATATATCTTTTAATATCCAAAAGTGGTTACAGAAAGGATACTTAAGAGAAAACATGAAAAAATAAAGAAAACCAACAGACAAATTGGAATTCATGAACCGCCAGTTTCAAATAGTAAATCATTGATAATTGGTTGCACCTAAGAAAATTCTGCAGGGATGGACGAAAAGCTAGTAAGGTTATCATAGTAGTACCAAATACATACCCGAAGGACATGGAAACAATAGAAGAAGTATCGATGAAGGTATTTAGAAGGTTTGTATAGTATGTCCCTATTTAAGAACAAGATTGCATATTTCCAGGATAAAGAGAAAAATGGTATCAAGAGAACGCTCTTCAAGCTCACAAATGTGATAACCAGAGGCACCAGGAATGAACACAAAAGAAAAAGCATACTTCTATCGTACAAAAAAATTTAAAGAGAGGCATCTCCCAAAGCAAATAAAACCATTTGAGTAAAAACAAAGGAAAATGGAACTGTAGGAGATTTGGAAGAGAGATATTGTCGTTTGAAGTGCAAAATAGAATGCTAAGAAAACTACCAGCAACTAGCTAAACCAAAAGGAAGACTGAAAGTTAGGCACCTGAAGATGTCAGCTAACATAATAAATAAATTGGAACTTGTTACCAAATTTCAAGATCAAACTCCTCTTACCTCAAATTTTTGTTTCAACACTTTACCATTTCAAAACTCAGACACCCAAAAAAAAAACCTGAACACCTAAAAGAACAGGCACATGTTTAGCCCACCAAGGAGTCCAGCTATCACTATTTTTTCTTGGAAGAAAAGAAAAAAGTGATTTTTACGACACTAATAAATTTCGAAGTCAAATTTAAATAGAAAATTCTTCTTCACTTTCCTCAGTATCACAAGGAAAAAAATTTGACATTGTCTTCAAAAATAAGCCCAATTACCACAACAAGATAAACGCTAGAAAGCTTAGTGATATAAGTACAGAAAATAATCCAACCCCATTCAAAGAAAAGAGACACTATACATCACAAACCAAAAAAGATCACCTAGTGAAAGAAATGGCCAATTATTTTGGATTTTACCCAATATCAACTTCCTCAAAAGAACATATTAATTACTGCTAACAAATACCAACTAAATCAGAACTTGCAACCAAAATAACATTTGCAGCAGTTGAAGTGCCTTCTATAAAGGTAAAGAAAATATAGGGAAAATAAAAACACAGTTAACAACTAGCAGAGTTTTAAACAAAGCTCCTCTTTTCCGACTGATTTTTTATTTTTTTGATGATGAGCGGTAAATTGTTGTTTTCCTGCTGATCAGGCAAAACAATTAACTTCTAAGGGCTGTAGGTTTTTAGATTTAACATATCTAACTACATACATATAGATCATGTTCTAAATGAATCAAAATAAACTAAGAAATTTAACAAACTAAGCTAATTATCCTTCTACATTACCTGTTGAATTGCTGGCAAAATCTCTGCTCCTGGCCACCAACCAACACAATAGGAGTCTTATAGTGTTTTTCACAGACTTTGTGCCGCCTGTGATACTCCCTACAGTGGCTGAGATCATTTCTGCATCCATCAATGAGGCATGAAACATTCTGACTGCCACCGCTCAGCACAGGAGGCCTCTTCATCTGCCCGCCCGCCGGCACTGTCACAGACATCTTCATCGGCATTGAGAAAGGTCTCCTCTACTCCTTCCACTTATCAGCCACTCTAAAATCCCCGAAACCCCTAAGCTTGAGATCAACGGAGCCGTCAAGGCCTCTTGTTCTTCTCCCACTTGAGCTAACCACTTGTAATGAATATGATAAAATCTCTATCACACAAACAAAACAATCACAAATTAGTTTAGATGACGGAACAAAGATAGAGATCACCAAATAATAAATCCACAACTCATACTAGGAATAGAAGAATTATACTTACAAAGTTGGCATCAAAACTTGTTAAGCAGTTAAAGAATCCACATCTTCAAACACACAAGAACAAAGAGAAAACATATATTGTTGTAAAATAATTAATGAATTTTACATATCACAAGAGTCATATTTATAACCCAAAAAGTAAAAACTAAATAATTTCTCTTAATCCCATAAGTCAAAGAGTCACAATACAAGTTTAAATTCAGAAAACTTGGATTTTAGCAAGAATAAGAAGTTCTCAATCATAGATTAAATTAAAAAAAGAAATTTCCATGTCAAATTATGTTCCTAACAACGTTCAAATTGCTACTACGGGAATATATTACAAATAGAGAAAACAACCATGTGTTAAAAGAAGGAAATTGATACAATAAAATAAGGTAGTTCAAGAGCCAAATTGAAAGTGAATTATTAACATTATAGTTTCAAAAACTAAACATAAATCAAATCTCTAATTATCATTTTCTTCATTTGAGAAGCCTAGACCTACAAGAAGAAATTTATAATATTAGTTAAACAAAATTTTCAATTTTATTAAGTCAACCTTAATGTGCATATTCTAAATACTTACCATCATCATTAGGGGGTTGCATGCCCATTTTTTCTGCTATCATTTTTAACCAATCTATAGTTTTTTGTTGAGATTTAATGATCTTACTTTGTTCCTAATATTTCTCTTGTATAACTTTTAAACTGGTTTCAAGCTCGGTCTCTCTCTCGGACGATGCATTTGATCTGACAATTTTAGTTTTCTTTATCGGCTTTGGCCCATAACCAAGGCCACGAACATATGATGATGTTTCACCTATAACTTCAGCACAAATGATTGTCTCATCAACTATTCCTCCATCGTCAATAATTTTCTCACGAATTTCCATCATCTTGTCCTGTATGTTTTAAGAAAAATCAACACAAAAAAAGATAAAATATTACTAATAAATCTATTCAAAAAAATAAATTTATACTAACATATTTTGCCTGACACTCTTCAGAAACCCATTTCTTTTCTTTGTCTGTAAAGTCCTCCTTGTATAGCTCAATCCTGCTTAATTTCTACACCATAACAAAATATATATCACAAATTAATAGTTTTCAAAATTTAAACAACTAAAAAATTATAGATTCCTGGTCATATAAATGAGTTACAAGGGACTTTGTGCCCATTCGGTGAATGGCCTTCAACGTCGAACGATTTTGACAGATTGATTCCGATTTTTTCTGTATAAAAAAAAATTTATTAAACATAATATAACAAAAAAAGTAGCGAGAAAATTTGATCTTCATATGCTTGAAATTTAAACATTTTAATATTGATGTCTTTTATATATATGTTTATCTCATTTTTGTTAAATTATCTTTAATACTCATTTTTTTCGTCACAAAATCTTTACATAATAAGAAGTTTCATCAATCACTAATAACAATATAAGAAAATTAGCAAACCTATAATTTTTTTTTAAATTAAAGACAAACCTTAAAGGTTTCTGAGTCAAAAAAATTACATAACCAAATCCAATCATCTGGTCTCTCGATAAGTTCTTTGTAAGGCTTTTGTCTTGCTAACATTCCACCTCCATGTTTTTTATAATGTACATAAGCCTTTGAGCGAAAATCAAAAAATCTCTTGCTCATCGTGTGCATCACACAATCCTTTACATGTGATTCTTCAATGGACAAATTAATCTTTACTTGCAAAATTTTTTGAAAGCAACGTTAAATTATTTGAAATCTTTATTTAAACATGTATATACTAGAGTTCGTAAATTTGGTGAATCTACAGCCAATGCACTGTATTGAATTAGACTTGTTACTAATTATATTTTAAGCACAAATATCAGATAAATAAGAATAATAGAACCGACAAACTAATCTAGTTTGCAATCTGGAGATAATTAGTACACAAAACTAAACTAATCTTTGTTGTGGTATTGTAGAATAATAGACATCAAGGAAACAAATAGTGTGTTACTCTACCTGGTAGCCATAAAATTATTTTCAACAATATTAGAACAATTGTGTAAAGATCTTTGAATAAGACATCAAGAATATTAGAACATCTCGGCTATCGAATTTCATTACTTTTTAGGGATGCAAGGCAATGATCAAACATGAAGATGAAAAAAAGGGTGCAAAATGCCCTAAAAAAAGTCCTTCTCCTGTACTTTTTATACATCAATATTGTTCTACAAATTGTAATAACCAAGGTCATGAAGTTTCATTTTATTTGAGTACTCAAACAAAAAATCCATGAATCATTAATCTCACTACTTGAACCATGTGTGCAGGGATACTCACCTATGTGCATGATCTATAACTAAATCAATGTGAATATTTTTGAAATATTATTGCTACTACGTTTCATTTCATAGTTTAGACTAAAATTAGCGGTTATGATTTTCCGATTTGGAAGTTGCATATAAAGAACGAGTCAAATAAAATTAAGTGGAAAGCTGCACCTTATAGCTCTTTAGCATTTTAATAGAACGAATATGTATCAGTTTAATAATTGTTAATATTAACAAATTAAGTCTGCAAAAGCATTCATACTTTAGTGATGATTGAGTGAGGGAGCTTGACCAGTAAACTACTTTATTTTCAGCACAAGCTCCCTCACCTTGTAAATACCCTCATAAATGAAACCAGAAAATAAAATTATCAAATTCAAAGATAAAAAAATATACATTAAATGTCAACAAGGAATTTAAAAAAAATATTCTTTTTTACAGCAAATATTTATCATTCTTCAATGTGTTTAAGCAGAATGTGCAATAACAATTCATGAAATCTACAATAAAATGTAGAAATCTGTAATCTCTGGGTGAATAAGAACGCAAAGAGTTTCTTCTGTGCAAAGACTTATGTTTGGAGAAACTAAAGAGACAGTAAATGGAATAAATAATTTTTTATTGCAATCACTGACTAACGAATGTGCAATAACACTGATATACGTAAAAATATCTTTGTTATCATTAGGCAGGTGTTAGATTACAAATATAATTAACCAAGCAAACATATGAAATAAAAACTTCTATGCAGAAAGTAACAAAAGGTAAAGCATAAAGATAAATGATATTCATAAACAGAATTGAATTTTATATCATAAAAACCTAAAATAATCGTTAAAGTTCTTACCATCAATTTTTTTAAAAGTATTTCTTTATCATCATCACTCACTTGATCCCATCTTTTGACTTGCATGGGTGCAAAGTGTCTAATTATAATACCCGCTTCTCTAGACAACTTAGAGTGATGCTCTCCAACTGGCCTATTCAAGCCCTCTGGAATGATTATTGATACCTTACCTTTTGTTCTGTAATGCTCCTCTAATGCTACACCTCTATTGGGATCCCTTTTTTTATTAGAACTTGAAGCTGAAAAAAAAATAAAAGTAAATAAGAAAGTCATTTATATTTATTATAATTATTAAATTTGAAGAAGCCATAAGTAATAATACCAATTATAGTTGTTTATGTCTCTGATGCTGATGGATGAAGTAAACTTGTCCTATCAGCAATTCGAGATGCTTCTCCTATAAGCAAACCTCCTTCAATTGATACATGCAAACAGTTAAGAGTAAGAGCAAGTAATGTACAAAAGAAATTTTATTTATCAAAGGATAATATTCAAGCCCGAAAGAGAAAAAAAAATATTAAAAATAATTTTACCTAATAAGATAAAAAAATACTAACTTACCATTATTAGCAGTAGATACAACATGTGAAGCATTATTTTTTAATGAAGACTCCACATTATTACTAGTTGATGGTGCAAACAAATGTGAGTAATTTGCAATTATTCGAGAGCTTATCCGTTTTCCTGGAGCCATGACTTAATAAACTGCAAAATGAAACAACAACAACAAAAAATTATTAAAAAAACAAATATATCAAGTTATTATAATATATAAAACAAATAAGTCATAAATAACAACCTAGTCTTTATCACTATCAATGTTGATATGCACATCAACATCATCTTCACTAAAATATTCAGCTAATGTTGCATCATATTCCTCTTCTTCATCTTCATCACATATAAAATCAGTAGTCTCAGTTGGTTGTGAATGCACATTTTGTACAGATTCCAAAATTTGTGGCTCTACATCTTCTCTATATAAGGGACCAATCTCACCAAAATCATCTTGGAAGTTTATATCATTTTGCTCATCTTCTTGATATGTTGTATTTTTAGTTTGTTGATCAGTGTTAAGTTGATCTTCATTCAAGTAATTCATGAGGGTGGGATCAAATAAATGTCTATGTTGCACTTTCTGTACAACATGTCAATCACCTCTTAACTTTGTATCTTGAACATAAAAAACTTGAGTAACTTGACCTGCTAATACGTACGGATCATTATCATACCAAGTTTTACTTATATTTATAGATGTGAAATCATCATCAATTATAATGGTCTTTTTATGCTCAAGATCAAACCATTTGCACTTGAACAATACTACATGATTTCCATCAATATAGCTCAAATCAACAACATCAGTTAAAATTCCGTAGAAACCAATACTTTCATCTTTATGAGAACCCTGAACTGATACGCCACTATTCTGGGTTACCCTCCGAATATCACGTTGGTTGACTAGAAACTTAATTCCATTAACAATGCACCCTGAATATACATTAACACGAATATCTGGACCCATTGCTAAAGAATAAAAATCTTCTTTACCTTCAAGTGATCCATGAAGTTTCAAGTTCTTCATCTAAGCAAGAAAATAATCCAGTTTTGTAAAATTTTGAACATTAGGAAAAAAATTATAAATATAAATAGTAAATAAAATTTAGAAATTGAGTATCTCACTCTTTGTTCAAACCATAATGGAAAATGTTCTTTTTGCTTTGTTGCCACACCTTGAATAAATGAATCTTCTTTTATAAGCTCATTCTCATGTTCACTAACACACAATTTTTATAAAATTAAATTGCAGATAACATTATTTGTAAATAAATTTAATATCATCAGTATTTAAGCTAATTACGTACCAAAGGTATGACTTTAGCTCTTCACAATTGTTAAGAACATACCATCGAACTAAATTGTACTCACTCCAAGATAATGTAGTGAAGAGTGGTTGACCAAAAGGATGAATCCTTCTAGAGAAAATTGAAAGTTGATTATCATGCAAATGAACCTCATCATTAGATTCTTCATCTTGATTATTTCTACTCTTCATTCCACGGAGGTATCTAGAACAAAATGTTAATGCCTCATTAACAACAAAAGCTTCTGCAATTGATCCTTCAGGGCGAGCTTTATTCCTAACATTCCCTTTATGAACACTTAGATTTCTAGCATATAAAAAAAATTAATCAAAATTTGTGCAAATAATCAATAAAAAAATATAAAAAGTAAAAGTTATTAGCATAAGAAGTAACCTTTCAATTGGATACATCCACCTATATTGAACAGGTCCAGCAAGCCTAGCCTCACGCGGCAAATGAATAACCAAGTGAACCATTATGTCAAAGAAAGCAGGTGGAAATATCATTTCAAACTGACAAATTGTATTGATGATCATATCTTCTAACTTCTCCAAGACATCCAATCTCAATGTCTTAGCACATAGTATCCTAAAAAATATTGACAAATCACTTAAAGCATCATGCACATCCTTATTTAAACATCCACGCAATCCTAAAGGAAGGATTCGTTGTAATAGAACATGGAAATCATGACTTTTTAATCCCATAAGTTTACCATTTCGAATATGTACTGAACTAGATATATTTGCTGCATATCCATGGTGGAAAAAAAAATTGTGTATCACCACGCAGATTTTGATTTTCTCCTATTTTGTAGTCGAATACTGCATTGAGAATAAAGTACAATCTCGAGAGATTGACACAATATTCTACAATGGATTCAATATCAAAATAAGGTTTTGAAAATTGATATTTTTATAATCAAACATAGTTCAAAGAATAACATATCATCTTAAAAGATGAACATGAAATTTTATAGAATATGTTTAAAAATAGAAACACGTTTTTTGAAAAAAGTTTATTCATTCTTTTATTTAGATATGGCAAGAAAAATATTATATCATCTTAAAATACGAACATAACATTCTTCAAGATATCCAAAAGCGAGAATGAGTTTTATAAAATTCATTATTTCTAAAGTTGAATATAATAAGTATAATATTATATTATCTGAAAAGATAATAATAACATTCTACAAGTCTATTCAAAATTAGAAATAAGGTTTTAAAAATATCTACGTTCCCAAAGATTCTTCCCTTGTTTTATACGAATAAAACAAGGTTTATTTTTGTCTGGGGTTCTCAAATCCCTATAGGAGCAAGCTCCTATAGTTAATTACATCCTAGGAGGAATGCTCCTAAGAAAACTCTTGATTAAAGCAGTGATTTCATACCCTTTTGACTACAAAGTAGAAGACAATGAACAAAAGTAAAGAATTTTCAAGGAGAAAGCTCAATATTGAACATTTATTAGTGAGTCAAAGGAGAAAAAGTAGGAGGAGCCAGATTCTGAGAAGCTCAGAGGCAACCTCAATCTATCCTATGTTGGGCTTTATATTTTAGGAGAGAAATTTTATGTTTAAGTTGACATTTTATTAGAAATATGGGATTTATATTCCCGAAGGGTGAGGACTTAAGATCTAAAAAGAATCTGCCTCAGAACCTAAATCTAATTTGGGTACTATAAAATAGTGACCCGAATCTAACTAATGAAGTGCAAATCTGGACTTACCCCGGCCTGGATTGGGGAGCCAGCTAACCACCTAGGCGCTTTAAAACCATGTGTCCAGTCTCTTATGAAAGATGTGTAGGAACGTTGTTTAAGTTTTAATGAATTGGGGGCCGACATCTAAGACAGTTCCTAATTGGCCCCTTAACTTATGTAGGGTGAGAAATGTCTAAAAATGCAATTAATATTTTAGACTCTTTTTAATTTGTATATAATACAATGCATGCTATTTGACTTGAATTCATAAAATGAATATGAAGCAATTTAAAAATTAGGCTTAGAAAATAGATTTTTCCCTAGAGATTGCACAACTTCCCCTTGACAGAACTGCACCCTCATAGGTCAAGTGGTCTGCCAGAACCTGCAGGCGGGGAGGTGCCTAACAAGGAAGAGAAAGTATTAATATGCTTATGGTGACTCTCGGTGGTCCCGAGCTTACTTCTTAGATCGTTAGAGTTACTATGTGAGCCTAAAAATTTTTATTTAAAATTACAAGTAGAAGAATTTTAAGCGTACCCTTACAAAAAAAATCTCTCGGATTCAAATCCAGGCTAAAACAAAACACGGTATGCAAGGTCCTAAAAAAATCTACTGCACAAATAATATAAACAATCAATTTAAATAATCCAAAATATAATGTCCAATGTCCAATGTCCATATTACACCCAGAATTTGCAGAAAAGTAAAGTGGCCGGGAACCACTGACAACAAACCCGGATTTTAATCCTAAGAATGACGCAAGTGATTTTTGAAATGGGATATACTGTTCCTTAAATCTTCATTTCTTCATCTTCTTTCTTCAATCTTCTTATTCTGTCTTTTCTTCTTCTACGAACTTCTCGGGTCCGTCGGGTTCTTGATATCCAAATGAAAAGAAACTCATCCCTAAGAGGAGTATTTTCTTTTCTATTTGGATATTGAATCATCCTAATTTGGCTTTCCAAATAAAAGAGAATAATCCTTTAAGGTATATTCTCCTTTCTTTAGATTTTTAATTGGATGTAATATCCCATTTTCAAAAAATCACTTTCACATTTATTGACTCTTGATATATTATATTTACATTACATTTCATTTCACAGAAAGGGAAGAAAAATCTAGTCCACCTGTAGGGTTATCCTAAGTAATTTATAATAAAAATCATCCCACACAGTTATATATATATGCAATTGAATTTAAATTATTAAGCCACACTTGGCCACACTCTTCTTCATTTGGGGGCTAAGCAGCTGAAGCACCTGTAGCATTTATTTAATATTAATTAATTAGCCCCCTTTTTCTACCCTACACGAGTGTGGCCACCTGCAGAAAATCATATTAACAATCCATATCGCTCCTAACCTATGGGTAATCTAATCGTTAATCAAATCACAACACAGAGTGCAATAAAAATAAATAAACAAACACACCAACATTTTACAACCAGCAAGCAATAAAAGTCGAGAAAAAGCCCGTCACAGTGCAATAAAGAAATAAACACCGGCCTAACCTAAAACTAGAGTCGGTTTTCCTAACAAACAAATCTAAGTGTGTGCAATAGGTTATGTGGTTTTGATATGTCCTAGGTCAATTATTGGCTAAAGTTTTCTAATTGATTGAATTTTAATTTAAAAATATTCACTAATCCTAAGGTGAGGTGTCACTAAGTTTTCTATGTTATATATTTCTATCCTAAAATGTGCATGCATCCTAAGTCTAAGTTTTCTAAGACTCAGTCCTTAATTTTTGTCCTTAAGTGTCACTACTTATATAGGGTGAAATTTTTGTTATTACTAACCCTTAGGACTTTGAGCGTGTGTAAAAGGGGATTAAGGATCTAAAATTAAACCTAATAAAATTAAAGTTACTACAGGGACCTAAAAGGGAAGGGTTTACGCACACCACATCAAGGGGCCCCTAAGGGTTTTCTAAGTTTAGAAATACTTACAGTCACTGGGGGCTACGACCCGATAGTTTTGCCCGTAGCACCTCTACCCGGTTGGATAGAGGCGACTGACGCCTTTAGCTCTTTGTCCTTTTGTTCCCTCGACTGGTACTGTTCCTCGTAGTTCATGCAAATAAACAGGAAAAATAGGGAAAAATAGGGATTAGAAGAACTTTAATAAAAAATAATAAAATAATTGAAATTTATTGAAAATAAAAGACATACCTTTCTTCGGGCTTGAGCACTGGTTTTGTTGCTTACTCTTTTGGAACCTTTACTTTTGGAAATACACTTTGTAATCTTCCAACATAAATCTTGATGCATGAGAAAAGGAAGCATAAAAGGGAAAAGAGGTAGAGAGGGAAATAGATTTCTTACTTTTCAACAATCACTCAAAACCACCACTCCTTAGCACAAACAATTTCAATTTTCAATGATTAACCAACATAACTCACTCCCTAATATTCACACACCCCATTTTCCACATAAGCATTTTTCAAAAATATTTTTCTTCTCAATATCAACACTTTCACAAATATATATATATATATATATATATATATATATATATATATATATATATATATATATATATATATATATATATATATATATATATATATATATATATATATATATATATATATACATTTCATTTTTCAAATCATACATGAATCACCTTTCAAAACATGTGTTTTACTTTCCAAAAACATACACTTTCACTTTTCCAAAAAATCATACAATTCTCACCTTTCAAAATACTTCAATTTTCAATAAATACACATTTAAAACACCGTTCAACAAACTTACACCTCACTTCTTATAACAATTCAACCTTTAACAAATACACACTTTTTAAAATACAATTTGATATATACACATTTTATTTCTCATAATCTAACACTTACTTTTCACTTTCAAAACGCTTTATCTTTCCAAAAATACACACAAATTCCAGCTTTCAAAACAAACAAATTCACTTTTCAAAATCACACATTCCAATTTGTAAAACATACAAGTTCCAATTTCAAAAATATACACTTTCTAAAACTTTACTTTTCCCCTTCTTACACTTGTCACCCTCCACACAAATCACCTATTCAAAAATAAACCGCTTTACATCCTCCAACTATCAAGCTTCAAATTTACCATTCATAATCACCCTTCACTTTTCTAAATTATAAGAAGAATAAATAAATGAATTAAAGCAAAGCATATTTTTTTTTTTATGTATATAAATCTTTACCCATCATGCTCCATCAAAATGCCCATATACGTTTACTTTCCAATTTCAAGTTTCACTAAAAACAATTTGGAAGATGCTGAAATTCAAGTTATAAGGTATTTTGAAATACCTTGCATTACCTTTCGAAATATCTCATCAATATGATTCTTTCATGCCTAAATAAATTTCTAAAACATCACATTTTAGAAATATTCAAGACATGAATGCATAAAATGGATTTTAAAACTATAAATGCAGTAACTTGAGACCCATAATAATTTGCTTCATTTCACTATTAAGATCTTGAAGAGAAAATAAAAATGAACCATTCACTAACTGATTATGAGAACTAATTACTAGTGAAGCTTAAACAAATGACTCAAGAAATCCTCTTAAACTTTGTAAAGACCGAGCAAACTATCAACAAGAGTTTAAAATTTCGTTTCTCAAGAATAACAACATCTAAATTGAGAATAGATTATTCATATGCTCTTGTAAACCTAACAAAAAATTGATCCATAGAAAACTCATTTGAAAGAAACGAAAATGTAGATTCAACAGGTTACACTCTTGATTATACACAACTAGATGTTTTCAATCTGATTTTTTTTTTTTTTAATGAAGCAGAAATATGAAATCTAGTTGATGATACTTTGCTAGCAATGGGTTTTATAATCATTCATGCTTCTAACTATTGGCTGATCACACAATTTTTCCATGAGAGCCAAGAACTGTAGCCAAATAATGAAGAAGAAGATAGGAGATACCTTGCAATTGGAGGAAGTATAAATAGTTAAAGTTTATATCCACGTGAGCAAGAGAGGCAAAGACTTCTGTTTTGGTTTCCCTGGGTTTGATCGGACAGTGGCTGGGCTTGGGATCATGCGAAACAGAGGAAAATGGAGGGCTGGAGCCGTGGAGACCTGGGCTTCTTGCGGCAGAGAGAGGAGGTCTTCGTGCGACTTGGAGAGAGAGCGACGGTGTGGGAGTTCAGGAGTTGTCCTGTGCATGAACTGAAAGAATACCGAATATATGAGAGTCTTCTGTGCGTGTATGAGAGTAACGGTGAGGGGGTTCGGGATTGTGCTGTATGAGAAAAGGGAGTTCGGTTCTTGCGAATGAGAGAGTCGGAATTTTGGTTGAGGGTTGGCGAATATGAGAGGGCTGGGGTGGTTTTCCGAAAACAAGAGGGAGAGGGTGATCGTGGGATTGGCAGTTTGGATCAGCCTTAACTACATATTATCCTTCTAATTTTAATTAAAATCAACAGTTAGGATTTAGGAGTTGGCTAGGATTTGATCAAAATAAAAAAAATTATTAGATAGAATTTGGGATTCAATTAATGAATTTATTTGAGCCCAACGATATAATAATTTGATCGAAAACGAATTAGATCAAATTAAATTGAGTCGATCGAGATTGACGAATCATAAATCGGGTTTGATTTGAGTTCATTTTGGAGTTGAATTGAAACTAGATTGAATTGATTTTGATTCAAATTGATCGATAGGTTCGAGTCGATGCTACGTCATTAGGTGTCCACCTAAGGGAAATCCTGCGGGTGCGACATCTACACTAGGCTACGAAAACCTAGGTACTAGAGTCGATTCCAGGGAAATTGACCTCGAATAATGAGGTCAACAATCCATCTGGAAACTTTACTGATCTAACAAAATTGAGAAACCCATCTATCTCTTTTGGAGATAATGTGTAAGAGGCTGGAGGTTTAAGATACTTCTCACCTTATTTTTGCAAATGTAGCTCATGTCTTGTGCCCATATCTTGTAGATCCAAACGAGCTTTCTCTGTATCTATTGTCTTTCCTTCTATATTTAATAAGGTCCCAAAAATTCTATCACAAATATTCTTTTCAATGTGCATTACATCAAGATTATGGCGTAAGGCGAGACTTCTCCAATAAGGCAACTCAAATAATACACTTTTTTTTTGTCCAGGTTGATTCATGAAGGTTACGTTTTCTTTTTCTGCAGCTAGGATGCTTTCCAAACTTCAAATCCTTTAATGATTCCATTTTTGATAAAATTTCATCTCCTGATAAAACTTGATGTCTCACCCCAACTTCATGCTTACCATTAAACTTCCAACTTTTTTCTCCATTTGTGCCCTTTAGGCAAGAAGCGCATGTGACCCATGTAACAAATTTTATTTTGCAAATATTGTGAAGAAGTGTCACTGTCACATATTGGGCAAGCTTTTTAACCATGTACTTTATGACCCGACAATATACCATAAGCTGGAAAATCATTTATAGTCCATAAAAGAGCAGCATGCATTTGAAAGGTATTCTTACTTACAGAATCATAAGTTTTGATACCATTCACCCATAAGTCATTTAATTCTTCTATAAGGGGCTTTAAATATACATCTATTTCTTTCCCATGAGCAACTGGACCAGAAATTAATAGTGTCATAAACATAAACTCAGAAGACATACAATTCCAAGGAGGTAAATTATATGGTATAAGAATGACGGGCCACATGCTATAAGAAGTGCTCATATTACCAAAAGGATTAAATCCATCTGAAGCTAATGCAAGGCGTACATTACGAGAATCTTCTGCAAACCAAGGAAAGTTAATATCAAAATCCTTCCAAACTTTAGAATCAACTGGATGAATTAATATATTTTCATCCCCAAACTGATTTTTCTTATGCCACCTCATTTCATGAGAAGTTTTCCTTGACATATATAACCGTTGTAATCGAGATGTAATGGGAAAATAACATAGAATTTTATGAGGAATTTTCTTTCCTTTTCCATCATTAACTTTCCATCTTGATTCCTTACACTCGGGACATTCTTCTTTAGCCTCATAATCTTTCCAAAATAAAGCACAATCATTTTTACAAGCATGATTCTTTTCACATCCCAATCCAAGGTCTGATAGAATCTTTCTTGATTCATAATATGAAGACGGAAGTGTTTCACCCTTTGGCAAGATAGATTTTATGAATTCAAGAATCATGTTGAATGATTTATTTGTCCAACGATTAAGAACTTTAATGTGTAGTAACTTTACAATAGCAGACAACATAGATAAATCTGAACCAGGGTATAAATCACGTTGTGCATCCTTCAGTAATCTATCAAATATAGATGTTTCATCTTTGTCGATAATATTATCATATTCCTCATCTGGTGAATTGTTGGGAGTAGAGTTCATGAAAGTTCCCGTATGTATATCCTCCAAGATTTCTTGAATCTCATCAACCTCTTCATTTGTATTATTAAGATCATTCACATCTCTTCTGCCTAAATCTGCATCACTGAAAGCTTGAGATGTTTCCCCATGACATGTTCACTCAATGTATGATGTTTGCATTCCATTAATTAGTAAATGATTCTCTACGACACTATAAGTCTAAAAAAAAAACATTTGCGCAGTATCGACATGGGCACCGAATCTTCTCCTTTTGAGGATTATTTTCATGGGAAAATTTAATAAATGCAGTGACTCCATCCTTATATTGTCACAAACGTCTATCGTTGATATTAATCCAACTTTTATCCATTGCTTTTGCCTGACAAATCTATGAAGAAAAAATAATTATTACATGACCAATCTTACACCTCTTTTTCAAAAATTATTTAAATTTTGGTAAATATTCATAAATAATATGCTTCAAATCATTTCTTATTTGATTTTTTTTTTGTGAAGACAATAGAAAATTCATTGTTAATGGAAAGACATAAAGTTTAAAAAAAAAATAAAAGTGCATTTTCATGAATGTTGATAATCTATGTATTGCATATAAAATTTGGATGATGTTGTTTGAATATATGGCATAAAATCGTCAAGAACTAAACTAAGTATGACATTTTGTAGTTCTAAAGTAAACTCTAAATATACAACAACAACAACATCAAGCTTTTATCCCATCATGTGGGGTCGGCTACACAAATCCTTCTTCTCCATTGTGCCCTGTTAAAAGTTAAATTCTCATTCAAATCTAATAAAGAAATGTCATTTCTAATATTTTATAACCAAGTCTTTTAAGTCTACCTCTACCCTTCTTAACATAAGTCAAATCTAATACTTTAGCATCTAATGGATGACATACATTTGGCTCACACATTCTCTCATGATGCAATCTCATATATCCAACATAACTCATAAATACAAACAATCTTTTTAATTTTAGAATAAGAGACACAATCATCTATAAGATTAGTTGTTTTTAACAATCTTATAAATTGATTGAAAACTTCATGTAGCATATTAAAATCAACTTTGATATTTGGCATTCTTATTGTAATAGATAAGTGATTAGTGCAACCATGCCATAACAATTGTAATAAATCATAAAATCATTAAACCTCACAATTAAAATATAAAAACATAGAGTTAAATAAATTGCATACATATATCAAAATAATTTTAATGTGAAACATGCATATTCAAACTAAATAATTGTTAGATCTAGGGATGGGATCAACAAGAACATATCTGATATGCAACATGCTCATGTGCATGCAAAAATAAGCTACTTCCAACCTAGAGGCACAAACTTCAGATATATAAATATGCACATATGCAAACATATTTTCTTTTTATTAGCATACTCGGTCATCTACAAAATAATAAATTTGATGATATCAAGAATTTAATATTAGAGCTAGGATTATGTATGAATATGCTTAGATTTCAATATCATTTGCCACAAAAAGAATTGAAAACTCAAGCATCCATATATTCAGAAAGCCAACGAATTTTCATCATTTGATTATCAGTATATCTCTTGCACTCCAATAAGGATTGAAAATTTAAACCTTACAATTCAATGCTCAGATTATGGATTCAGGGGACAAGTAAAGATAGTCCCATGTCCATCATATTAAGTTCACCACTCATAGATAGAGATGGTTTTCCCACCCAAAAAAAAGCATACATCATAAAATGGTTTCCTTCACAAATAAATTCATCAACAACAACATTAAAATTTGAATAGAAGATTTCATTTCCAGGATACAATTTCCCGGCCACTGATGGACCGAGATATCATTGAACATATGGTTTTTAGTTGAATAAGCTCGACCAAAGTTCCAAAAAATCAAGATCAGTAGCTGATATAAAATAGATCAAATAAAGGGCATTCAATACAAAAAAATAAATAAACACTTAGCAAGATTGCTTCCTCAACATTTTTTATAGCCATTGCACACTTGAAAGCTTAATAGGTATGTGACATCAGGCTAATTCATTCAACCTCCATACAAGAAACATGAAATTTATCAAGAAACAAGAGAATTACAAATAGAAAAAAAATCATATTTTAAACAAAATGCATTTGCAATGAATGCATAAATTATCTGCATAAATGTGATTTCTAGGCATAATTCATATAAGATATCACACAAGATCAATAACAGAATGAGACCCTCAGCTCTTGAATGCAGCTGAAAAAGATACGAATGAACAACGCAAAAAGAGAAGTATTAGTAAAAATATATAAATTACAATTTACGCATATAACAACCGCAAGAAAAATAATTTAAGTGATACAAGCTTCACAAGCTTACCAAGAACACAGACTTGTAAGTAAAACAAAACAAAGGAGGATAGAAAGCATGATCTTACCTCAAGCATACTAAGCAATTCTATGAAACTCGATACTCTATAATAGCATATAATTAAACTCCATTTACTTCACGGAAGTCAGCAGCTAGAGAAGCACAAAGTATTTCATTAGAAATTTTGTTCTTTTCCATCTTGAGCTTTAGCATCCCGATAAAAACCTCATAAAAACTTTCATCCAGACGCTTAGCCTGGATGGGATTCAACTTAGGGAGAGCAGCATGAAGAGTATCCATAATCAATTTTGAGTCAGCCTAGTATTCTTCTAATGCAAGCCCTAGATATTTATATGAATGCCCAGCCCCTTTAGCATCCAACAAACCATTATCTCCATCGACAAACATATCATCCTTATCTTGTCTTTCGCATGTGACTTGTCCTAAGTAGCATTCAACACAACCTGAGTGTTTGTCATGTGACTTGTCCTAAGCGTAGCTACCCTTCTTACATTTTCTATTATCGTTTTGATTGCTATTAGTTTTAATCATAACTACTTTATCAAGAAACTGTACAAGTTCTTATCGCATGCATTTAAAGCACTATAGTCCTGCATCAGGAACTATGTATTACCAAAAAAACACTCAGGTAGAAGAGGAAAATAAGGACAAAGACAAGAACAAAAACATAAATCTCCTGAATGCTATTAAAGCCAAATATTTATACATATTAGAGAAAATCAGTATTGCTTAAATCCAGATTCACTTTATCCTACTTCCAACCAAACAGCCTTGGAAAATCAGAACTTGAACAAACGTAACCGAGAAGCAATCAATACAGAAGGAACGCAAATGCTATAATCTTTGAAATAATACTACCAATATTAATAGGGGATTCTAACATCCTAAGATAGGATCAATCACTTCACAAACTGCAAAAAATAAAGACTGAGTTTGCCAGCGGTAGAACCCAACCGCCATCAGAGTTCCTCCACCTTGGCGAAGTGAGAATGTTCAGTAAAAAAGAAAAAAAGACTGAATGCAAAAGAATAAGTGAAGAGTGAAAATCCACACAGAAATAGCAATTGGATCTTTTCAACTCAACCATTGAAAATCAACCCTAACCTCTTAAAGCAACAATAACAATCAATAATGTTGAATGATACCATAAAAATGAGAGGCAAGCATAGTATAAAGAGGATCATAGAAATTTTGAAATTAAAATAGGAAGAACTGTATTAGGGAAAACCTGAGAAGGATAAACCAGCGGAGACGAGTTTGCGGGATTGTCCGAAGAACTATGAGTGAAGAAACTCATATCAATGCGCGAATGAGAGAGGTCGGGGCTGAGAGTCGGTCAATTTGCAGTTGGCAATTGCAGTTGGCAATTGCAGTTGGCAATTGCAGTTAGCGATTGCAGTTTGACGTCGCTAAAGAAGTAGGGCAAAGGAGACTAGCGAAAACGAGAGAGGTCCGTCGCGTGCGTGAGAATGATATCGGGAGACTAGGTTTTGTTATAATGTACAATTTTATTTAAGTAATTAATTGATAAGATTTAGATATTATAAATTATAATTTATTTCATCAATAAATTATTAGATTTATCAATATAAAAATATAAATATCAAATTGAATTCATCATTTTATTTATTAATTTGAATTTCAAAAATATTATTACAATCAAAAAATTTTCCGGGGGGCGCTGCCCTTGAAAACCCCCGTAGGGGCGCTGCCCCTTGACCCCGTGACCTGACCGGGCAGGTCGAACCCCGTTAGGGGGTGCTACCCCCTTGAACCCCTGACACATCTGTGAACCGTACGATTATGTACCCAATTAAAAAGAATAATTATTCACTACAATGACATGTATATATTTTAGAAAAAATATTTTCTAAATTTTTAGCGACAAAATTCGTGGCCTTTTTTTTTTTTTTTTTGTGGCTAATATCAAACTTCCTTATTATTTAGAGGCCTTACTAATTTTTGGTCACTAAAAGATATCTTTAGTGACCAATTTATTTTTATCTCTATTTTTTTTATCGCTATTGACCCATTTTCTTGCAGTGTAGTGTAATACTCAGAGGGTGCCTCTAAGGAGTGGATGTAGGTCTGGTTTAGACCGAACCACTATAAATCTTGTGTTTTTTATTTTTACTACTTTTTACTTTCTGCATTTTTTTGTTTAAAAAGTTGTGGTTGAAAAACTTTTTTATAAAAAATTCATTAAAGTTTATTTTCATTTCAACTCATCTAAAAGAGGGATAATTTTTCAACTACCAATTCACCCCCCTCTTGGTAGCCTTGGGACATTAACTTAGGTTTAACAACCTATTCACTAGACTCAACACTAATTACCCAAAATAGGACATATTCAAGCTACCTAGAATTCTCCACACACTTTAAATGATTTGTTAGGACAACCGACTCAAGTAAACATGATGGTTGCTAGTATTAATTGATGTGATTAATTATATTAATTTTAATGCAATCTATGAATTGATTTGAAGGGCGTTAGATTACCATTAGGTTAGAAATAATATGATTGCTCATATGACTTTTTGCAAGTGGTCTTGCTCATACATGTCTATAAAACTAAGGGGGTAAAGAAAAATTAAGCTTTAATTTAATAAACTTTCTATAGATTCTAAGCATACTAAGGCAATTCAAAATTAAAAAGAGCATGGTCAAGCATGACTATGAAATTAATTTGAGCATTTAATTATATAATTGTTTAAGATGTTGAATTTCATTATAATTGTTTAGGATAACCTTACAAATTATCTTTTAGTATAGATTTTCTTTATTTCATGTTTTTGAGATTTGATGTATTTAAATTTGAGTTATAATGTGAAAGTTGAGTTTGGATATGGGTCTAGTTATCCAACCTGAAACCCAAAGAGAAGGGTAACATCCCTAAAGGGAGAGTTTCTCTTCATTTGAGAGATTCATAGGATATTTTCAAAATATCCAAAGAGAAAAAAAATACCCATTTAGGCAGGTGTTTTTTTTTCATTTGGATATCCAAACCCGACGAATCCATGAAGCTCTCAGAAGGACGAAGAAGTGAAGACCAACAGAAATATAAATATGACATCTAGATATAGAAAGTAAACACACCAAGCATGAATACCCTCCAAGCAAGTTTCTCCAAACAAAACAAACCACACCACCAGTCTAACTTAGGTTATAGTTTGTAGACCTATCAAACCATCTAAAGTGTGTGTAACAAGCTATATGGTTTGGATAGGTCCTAAATTATTTATTATTTAATGTTATATAATATTTTATTTTTAATTTATTATAGGTCAAAGATAATTAATTTAAATTAAAATTTAAGTCTTTTATAATTTAAAATTTACTTTAAAGAATGTATTTTAAGTATTGAGTTATTTATTTTAAGTTTTAAAGAAGATGAACTGCTAAGTGCTATGAGTTATTGATTAGTAAGTCCTAAACTCATATTTATAATGCATTTATCTCCATAATAGGATCAATCCAAAGCATAGAGTCTTTCATTTTATTAATGTATTTTAATAATTTAAATTTTAAATAATCTTATTAATTGATCACTTCAAGAACATGAAGCTCTCAATTGAAACATCATAGGCTCAAAATTCAAACGCATTTGATTCCCCCTAAGGGATCAAATCAAGTGCATAAAATCATTTGATTTATTTTCTTCTTTATTTAAGTTATTCAATTTTATTTTATTTAATTAATTTAAATGATATTTTAAGTTTATTAACTTTTAAATCAATTTTATTTTCAATGTTTGTTCTCTAATTTTGATTTATTTAGTTGATTTACTTTTGAATTTTGAGGTTTAATTAAATTTGTATCATTATTTAATTTTCTTTATTAATTGAGTTGACCCAATTTTTTTTTTTTTTTAAGGTTTAGTATTTTATGATTTTTTAATAAATTTTAGATTTAACTTGAAGTTGAATGCAATTTAGTTTATCTTTTATGTATTTTTCTATAACTATTTATGATTTTACAAAATATGTCTACTTAATAGAATTAAATTTTAAGTGATTAGATTATTTTTAATTTTTTATCCAAATTATTTTAAACCACTTAAAATCACCACCAGAGGTAAATAAAGACCTTTAAAGATGATTTCAAGAGTTTCAAACTATTTGAGATTTTATTTATATTTTTACTTATTTTATTTTTTTTATTTTTTTTCTTTAAATATTTTTGAATTTATTTCTTATTTTTATTGATAAGTTTCAAATTCTTGGTCATTTATGCAAGGTGAATTAGGGTTCACTAATAAATAGACCAAATGAGCCCCAAACTTCTTGAAATTTAAACTCTAGGATAATTAAGACCTAAAGATAAAAAAAGTTTTAAGTCATCAAAGTCCTAAGATTCAAAATTAATTATTAAAGGAAATGTAACTACATATTAGAAATTTTATTTCAAGAGATCTTGATCATAGATAGGGTTGAAATCAGTGGCATAAGACTTGTACACTAAGCTAGCACACCATAAAATTTATGAATCAGTGCTCTATGGAGTGTGATTTAAAAATTTCCAAAGATCTAGGTCTAGAAAAGAGACATACCTTTGTAAATTCAATTCATGTAAATTTACTCATCAAATAGTCCTAGAATAATTAGGGTAGCTAAAGGACATGCCCTAGTATTAACCAGCAAAGTTTGGGATCAATTTAATCAGTATACAAGAAGAATTCATCAAAAAATAGTGAAGACATAAAGCTAAATTACTCCTTATCCACTCATCAAATTGACTTGATTTTTTTTAATTGTAGCCCTACTCATATTGGTTCCATCGAGCTAGTACATGAAACTTTTTATTAAGTGTGTGATTTATGGTGAATTTTTGAAATTTTAGTAAATGTATTCACTTAAATAATTAATTTAAAGCATTTTCCCACCGCCACTACCAAGTTAGGTCATCCTCATACTGGACGCATATCGATGTTGGATTTTTTTTTTTTTTTTGAAATATTACATATATTGCATTCAATTAAGAGTAATTACAAAGGTAAAGAGACAATCGGCCAAAGCTAAGTATGAAAAAAACAACTATCACACTCAAGAATTGAAATAAATTCTTAAGGTAAAACAGAAATATTTATATCTAAAACTCTCCAAAGGAAGCTCCCCTTAGTTGCCAAATTGGCACAGTAATGAACTACTTTATTCTGTCTTCTGTATGTATGTAAAAACTGTATCCTGTGGAAAATTTGTAGCCACTCAAAATTGTTGCAGTCCTTAGGCCGATTCCTCCATATTTGCTGATTGTTAAATTTCTGCATGAATTCAACGATTGCCAAGTTGTCCCCTTCTATGATTACTCCAAGCCTTCAAATTTTATGCTAATTTTGTGCAATTTTAGTTCTCTGATGAACTCCAAATCGATAAGCCAGGAAGTTCACGGTTCAATCGATTAAACCGGCTTGTCCAATTTAATTTTAAGATCCTTGTTAAAAATAATATTATTACTGACATTTAAGATAATAAAATAGTATCAAATTTACACTTAATAAAATACAAGATGTAAAACTCAACCATTGAGTCATAGTAACTAAGCTTACATTATAATGAAAGAAGGGTAAAAAATTCAACTCTGTCCCTCTAAGAGGCTCCATAGGAAGAAGGTTGGTAAACAAAAACTAACTGACATCACCACTCAAGTATGAAGAAGTATGAGAATAAAATAACTAAATAACTAAATAAATTTATTTATATCTTTCTATCTATATATCATCAAAGAGCATGATTAAAATTACAAAATTATAACATCAAGGTTGATGTGACACTTATTAGTCACACTTGCACATTCACTCTCTTTATCATTATCACTCTCAGGATATTCCCTAAAGTAATAAGAAGGAACCACAAATTTGGAATTAAGCTCACATTTGGCCAAAAGTCTCTTAATGTAATTAGTGACCCCATCAAAATAATGGTCACCCATCACACATTAAAGTCTCTGTCATACACAACATGGGGGACTGCATCTAACTATCTTGCTAGCTCAAAAATGCTCCTTAGCTTGAGCATTAGAATTCAAGATTGCAGCGTGATCGATAGAAATCACTTCACCACTATCCTTGGCCTCTACAGTCAATAATGCCTCACTCATCACCGAATCTAGCTCAAACAAATGTTGTTCCCTCGCTCAGGTGATCTCCTCTTCCAACAAGTTCACTTTACTCACCATCTCTCGGTGGATCTCCCTCTTCTTATACAGAGTGAGCTCGGGCATATCTTTTCCCTTCACTCGCTCACTCAATCTTCGCAACCACACCAAGATATTACTAAGCAAGAAAGTTTTTTTACTAAGAGTCTGTCAATGATATCATCATCAAAAATACCAAGCTACATAAATTCAACTAAAAAATCTCTCTTTCTAATGTTAAGTCAAGAATTATTCCATTATTCTCAAAGCACTAGCTTGATACTAGAATGGAATCATATTTTTCACTCGAAGAAACCTTTCTCTTACTAGAAGATGAGGCATCATCACTATTTGATGGGTTATAACTTCAAGAACTACCAAAAGCTTCAACACTCTTGACAGACTCTTTTCCCTTATGCAAAATAACAACAATTATTTCCTCATGTTGTATTGATATATTGGCAAGCGCTGCCTCCTCCTTGAAGGACTCCAAAACATCCTTTTTTTATAGGATGGGGGAGGATTTCTCTGCCCCTCGGGCACCCTCAGTCTCTTGGAAACCAAAACCTTGGTGCTCAGACCAACATCAGCATCCTTCTTCTTCTTCAACTAAACTTCTAGATGAATCTCAACACTAATAAAAAAAGATGTTCTTTCAATCTAATGGCCATCATCACATATGATGATAAAGATGTTGAAACTTGTTAAGAATTAGGTTGTTAGACCTAAGCTTATATCCCAGCGGCTAACCAGGAGGGGGTGAATTGGTGATTTAAAAATTTACCTCTCTTAATTTCAAACATATTCAAACTTTTGATGAAATTTTTGAAAAATATTTTTCAACCATAGATTAATAGAAAACAATAAAGTAAAAAGCAGCGAAAAATAAAAAGACACAAGATTTATAGTGGTTTGGTCAAACACTACTTACATCCACTCCCTGAAGTCTCCCACTTCAAGTATTGCACTATTACCACTTAGTGTCTCTTGTTTTTCCCCCATAGCAAGGCAGAGAAGCCTTCACAAAAACTCTCTTCCACCACTACCCGGTGCGGCAGAGAACCATCATCCTTTTACACCCTCCAAGTATAGGCAAAGTACCTCCCGCTGTTCACACTCTCCAAGTATAGGTAGAGAACCTCCCGCTGTTCACACTCTCCAAGTATAGGCAGAGAACCTTTCGTTGTTCACACTCTCCAAGTGTAGGCAGAGAACCTTTGTCCTTTCACACTTCTCCAAGTGTAGGCAGAGAACCTTCGTCCTTTCACAATTCTCCAAGTGTAGGCAGAGAACCTTCATCTTTTTACACTTCTCCAAGTGTCGGTAGAGAACTGGTTCTCCTTGACAAGATCTTCTCATAAGAAATCTGGAAGAACAAGAGAAAAGAGTGACAAAATCACAAATCATAAATAAAGATCCTTATCTTTTAGTACCAAGTGAACCCCTCACTCTTCAGTAGTAAGAATCCTCCTTCAAACGAATAATTATTACGTCCTCCGATCGAATGAGAGAAACATTCGGTTCGCAGGCAAAAATCCCGCGGTACCGAGGTGTACCGAGTTTTTTGAAAAACTCAGTACACCTCGGTACCACGGGATTTTTGCCTGCGACCGAATGTTTCTCTCATTCGGTCGACCGAACCAAATAAAACTTCCCTTCAAACACTCTCTCACACTCTCTCCTTTAATCTCCCTTCAATTTGCACGAAGACCAATGGACAAAAAGATTACAAGATAGTTTTAAGTGGATCTTTTATATGAAAGACACGAAAAATCATCCAAAAACTACAACATTTCAAATCTGTACATACTCGATCGTCCCGCATGATCAAAATTCATACGTACGAACAGTGTAAAAATTGTTGCGTACGAACTCAATATGCATTGGTACAAAATGACTTCGTACCCGATCATCATCCCATATGAACATAGTTCATCCAGTACAAACGGTTGTTTCCAAGCTTTATTGAAACAAAACTACATGATGGTCCTTATGTTTAAGGAATAGAGGACATCGTCCAGGGATGAATGTATAAGTTCATCTGGACAAACAGTACGAAGCATGAGTCCAGAGAAAATCATCCTAGGACAAATAGTGTATAATCATCTAGATGATTAGTTCAAGTCATGGGTCCAGAGGACATCATCTTGGGACGAATAGGACAATTCGTATGGATGAACATTTCAAATTGACAAATCAGAGGACATCATCCAAGGATGAATGGGACAATTCGTCTTGATGAACAGTTCAAAAGTGAGAAATCAGAGGACATCATCAAAGGATGAATGAGATAATTTGTCTGGACAAACAGTTCAAAGTGATAAATCAGAATACATCGTCCAGGGATGAACTAGGTAAATTCATCTGGATGACCAGGACTTAAAAAAATTTTCTTACTATTTGTTCGTTCCATTGCTCTCCGAGGGGTATAACTGACTTGATCATCCTGTACGATCAGTGTAAGAAATTTTGGATTTTAAAGATCTCCCCCAGTGTGTGTGCTAAGTTACTCAATTACAATCACACTCTCTCTGACTAAAAAATGAACAAAATACAAAATCCAAATTACAAAATATTATAATCAGATTTTTATTTGAAGTCTTCAACAATCTGGAGTATGATTTCCCTGAAATGTTAGTACACACAAGAGCCAAAAACACTTCTTCCAAAATGTGTTAGGAGAAATTTATAATCAATATAATAATATTTAGAATAATCAAAATAACAAGTTGCAAGAATATAAAACATACAAAAGATAAGTAGCAACTCTCTTAACAATCTCCCCCTTTTTGATGATGGCAAAACAATTATTATTTATATAATTATCAAATTTCTAAGTATCTCCTAAACCCCCCCTGAATTAATAATCATGTGAGAATAAGGGGCATTTGAACATAAAAATTTTTGTTTTAAAATTTTTGAACACACAAGGCACAATAAACAGTAAACGAATAAATAAAATAAAAATGCAATGATAAAACAAATACAACAAACAAATGCAATGATAGTTATGAATAATATTTTCTCCCCCTTATTTACAACAACAAAAAGAGAAGAAGAAAAAGAATAAATATAGAAATATTAGAAGTCATATGAAAAGCCTTAGATAATTGATCCTTGAAAGAGATTAAGATATACTTTCAAATAAAATTAAAGTTCATTACAGAAATAGAAGCATTCATATGATTTAAGAAGAGATTTAACGTAGACAAGAAAAAATTTATAAAAAATATGAATCAACTTAGACAATGAGATAAACAAAATCATTGCAAAGTAGTTGAATGTAACATTTGTATATTTCAAATTTCAATAACAAATAAAATTATACGGAATATTAATTTGAATTGAAAGATTGAAAGATTAAGGAAAGAATTTATTAGAACAAATACCACTTGTGGCGCTTTACGTATCTTTTCAATATTTGTGGCATATTTTGTTTATCTTTTTACTTGTGGGCTTATTTTGTGCCTCTTTTTCAAATTGCAAACTATTATACATTCATTTGATTTTTTTTGTACATTTATACATTTTCAAGTACATTCTTGATCTTTCCAAAATAAATAATCTAAAATCTCAAATTTCTCTAAGTACAATAATATTTATATTGATAAGAGAAATACAAAATAAGAAAACATCATAATTGTAATAATAATATAAAAATCATATTAGTCTAACAAGAGACATGATATTGACATTCTTAACTAGATCAAGTTATAATCACAACTTAAATTTTGAACAATTAGATTTTCTAATGAATTCAATTCTATGTTGCAATTCAAGATATAACACTTGTAAGATCAAATATTTTAAGGATGATCATATAGGCTAACACACATTTCAAAATAAATTAAAAGCAAGACAATATAACTTTTATTGATATCATGATAAAAGATATTACATCAAGTACTATTGATATCAATAAACACATTTTTCAAAACATAAAAACAAATACTAACAACACAAAACATCACAATGAAAACTAACATCGCATCGCATCGCATCACATATGGTAGAAAGAAACAAGAAGGAAGTACAATCATCACTCTGAAGGGTCTTGATCTGGAGGAGGTGGCTGGTTGTAGAAGTTATAATAGCTACTCATCATAGCCATATTTGAACCTATAAAATTGAGTTGACCTCGCATCCAACCCATGTCCTGCTGGTGCTGCGCATCCTGCTACTGTAGATGAGTTTCAAATTGATCTTAGCGTTGATAAACATGAGTCTTAAGAAGATCAAACCTGTGAATCAAATCTTGAAATTTTGGTTCATGAGCAGGCGCAGGTGTAGATCTTCCCTTATCCTCCTCAGTGTCACTACTTATTACATGAGGATCTTTATTAAAGATTTCTCAGAAAGATCCATCATAGTTTTAGACCGGCTCCTCTAAATTTTGAAATATATGGACTAGGTTATATTTCTTCTCCAAAATGTAAGTCACAATATGTCCTAAGGCTATATTTTTCTTTCTCTTGTGGGAGACATGGCCAATCTCAGAAAGTCCATAAATGTAGTCAATGATCAGTTGGGCTTCATCTATTAGTTGGCTAGTCATAATTAGATATGTCACTGTAGAAAGAAGAGGAGTAATATTTACTTGATCACCAGTTTTAGAAATAATGGAAGTACAAAGAACATGCTGGATGATTTAGGCATTTTGATTAAGAGCTGACACCTTGGGTAGATGAGCTATCCCTCCATGCCCTCTAATAACATCATTTATAATAGACCAGTCAAAATTAGAGGAAGAAGTCAAAGTATGGGCTCTAATCCCTTGAGTCTTTAAGTTCAAAAATATTTCCAAAACCACTTTTGTTATTTCTACTTTCTTCTTAAAAACATATGATCTAATCACAGTTTGGTCATTGTTAAAAGACATATTTGTAAGGAAGTAGTGGAAAGTTTCCTTGTTGTAAAAGTGGACTAGACTTAGAATAAGTGCAAACTATGTAGAAGCAAAAAAGTTCCATCACTTGAAAGTGAGTTGTTCTTGGAGAAGAACTCTAGAGGGGTAGATTTTGGCGGATGGGAGCCTAGGGAAGGACTCCTCATTTTCTTTTGATAGAAAATTTTCTCCAAAATTTCTAGAAGAAGGACCCTTAGTCAATTCTTTCTGCCTGATTCTCTTGCTTGAACTAGCCATTAATAAGATCTAAGAGATGTACAAATGGCTATCTGCTCAAAACATTTTTCTCTCTAGCTTACTTTGCAATGCAGTTTATTTTACTTGGAAGGACATGAATGAAATTGTGCATGGGAAGAAGGAAAGAAGTTCTTTCTTCATAGCTGTCGAAGCTCTTAGCTTTGCAAAAGTTCTCAATACTCTGAATTATATCAAAATGGTCTGGTTGAGTACCAATCAGCATTCACTGTTTGAAAATCGTCACTATTCTCCTCCACCCAATTGGATCAAGATAAATGTAGATGCTAAATTATTTCATTCTTATAAAGGAGGTATTGGAGGAGTGGCTAGAGATCATAGAGGTAGATTTATAGCAGCATATGGTATATCTCATTTGCATTGGGATATTACTTATTTGGAGTATCAAGCTATAGCTTCAATCAAAGAGATGATCAAGGATCAGGTGCATGGATTTCAAGGCATTATCATTGAGAGTGACAATGAATGTTATCAAGTTGATCCATAAATCTTTCAAGAAGGGAGGATGAGGTATGGAAAAGTTTTCCTTTGTGGATAATTTTAATTATGTTATTTTCAATCATGTCAATAGAGATTGTAATAAGTTAGCGGACTTATGTGCTAGCTTTGGTGCTTTTCTTCTTTCTTTTGGGATGATTTAATCCTTGACAAGGTTCCTTCTTCATTTATCAATATTTTGAGGAAGGAATCTACTGCTTGTGTTCGTTAGGGGCTTCTTTTGGTCCCCACTTTTCTTTTCTATAGAATTTGCTTTAAGCTTCTTCTTCAAAAAAAAGAAGATCTAAGAGAATCAAATATTGAAAGGGGCTTTGAGAAGATAAAATTTGAGTTCAAAACCTTTCAATTTAAAGAGAAAACAAACATTTCGTACGTACAAAAATAATTTCATCCCATATGATTTTGGGTTCGTACGTACAAAAATTATTTCGTATGGATGAATGAATGGGTCCAAAAAAGAAATGGCTTTTCGTAATCATGCAAGTTATGATGCATCCTTTCGTACAAATTTTTGACCAAAAGATCTTACAAACGAACATTTGTTCGTCCGAGACATCAGTTATTTAAGATTATTTTTATGACGGTATGAAACTCCCCCACATTGAATCGCCACGTGTTTGTATGTACGAACCGAACATTCGTACGTACGATCAGAAATAAAGAAACTGATCTTATCCGTATAACATTCTACATGCGTACATACGATTGAATACATATCGTCCGGACGATCGCGATGATCGTACAGACGAATGGTAATATAAAAACTAAAAAACTGTATGCAAACCATTCAAATCGACATTTAATATGCTACACGATTCGTCCCGTACGAAATTAATTTTGTATAGACGATATTCATATAAATTTTCAAATCAGCTCAAAAATGGGAATTTTGATGTGAAAAACAAAAACTCACAAACAAGAAAATTCAAAACAAAATACAAATAAATATAGAACACAAACACAAAATTCCAAACATAAAAACACAATAACAAAAACACATATCAATGTTGCAGAGATTTGTATTTAAGCATTCAAATCAATCATACCAAGCCTTGTTCTTAATGTACTGAAAGTATCAAAGGGCTAGTGGTTTTGTAAAAATGTTTATAAGTTGATTTACTATTGTAACATGAATGAGTTCAATTTCTCATTTGGATATATGATCCCTTATTAAATGATGCCTGATGTGTATATGTTTGGTTCTTAAATGTTGAATAGGATTTTTAGAAATGTAAATAGCACTAGTGTTATTACAATAAATGGGAATAGTGACTATTATTAATCCTAAATCAATCAACTGTTATTTCAACCAAAGTACTTGTGCCACACAACTTCCTAATGCAATGTATTCAGCTTCAACAGTAGATAGAGCTACTGAATTTTATTTTCTACTAGACCAAGAGACTAAAAAATTTTCAATAAATTGATAAGTTCCATAAGTGCTCATTCTATCAACCCTGCAACCTGCAAAGTCAGTATCTGAATATCCAATGATTTAAAATGAAGAGCTAAACTTAGGATACTAAATTCCTAAGTTTTAAGTTCCTAACAGATACCTTAAAATCCTTTTACTGCTATCAAATGTGATTCTTTTGGATCCAATTGAAATCTAGCACATAAACAAACACTAAACATGATATCGGGTTGGCTAGTTGTCAAGTAAAGCAAAGATCCAATTATCCCTCTAAATTTCTTTTGATCAACATATTTTCCCTTAGGGTGCTTATCCAACTGAACTAAGAAACTCATAGGTGTACTAACATGTTTAGTATTATCCATTTCATACATTTTGAGGATGTCCTTAACATATTTCGACTGACTAAGAAATATACCCTCCTCAATTTGCTTAATGCTAAAGCCTAGAAAGTAACTCAAATCTTCCATTAAATTCATCTCAAATTCACTACTCATTGTTTTAGAAAAATCATCATAAAGATTTTTATTTTTATATCCAAAGATGATATCATCAACATAAATTTGTACAATGAGTATATCCTCTCCCAATTTCTTCAAAAAGAGAGTTGTGTCCACACTTCCTTTTTCAAAAAATCTCTTAAGTAGGAAGGTGCTCAATCTCTCATACCAAGCCCTAGGTCCCTATTTCAATCCATAAAATGCCTTTTTCAATTTGAAAACATAATTTGGGTGTTTAGAATTTTCAAAGCCTTGAGGTTGTTCTACAAAAACAACCTCTTAAATTATCCCATTTAAAAAGGCATTTTTAACATCTATTTGATATAATTTAAATCTTCTAAAATAGGTAAAGGCTAACAAAACCCTAATTTCTTCAAGTCTAGCTATAGGGGCAAAAGCCTCCTCAAAATCAATCAACTCAATTTGATTATACTCCTTATGTTAAGATAGTTGTTATTTGCATGTTTTACATTATTACAACTTGTATAGTTTTGATGATTCCAAACATTATTGTTCAAATGTGTAGTTATCTCCTAACAATTTTATAAGATTTGTATTTGCTCTTGTGTATACTAACATTTCAGGAAAATCTAACTCCAGACTACGAAGACTTCAAATCAAAATTCAGCATGAGATACTTTGTGAATTTGAAGCTTGTATTTTTCTTTGAAATAAACTTGAAAGGGAGTGATTGTAATTGAGTGAATAAAAACATGCACACACACATAAGGAGTTCATATAAAATTTATACTGATCGTACGAGACGATATCAATTCGTACGGGACGATCAGACAGTTATCTCCTATTAAGATCGCATGGAACGAATAAGATCACATGGACGATCTGGTCTCTAAAAGATTCTCATCCAGACGAAATTAAATATCATCCAGGACGATCTGCTCTCTGTAAGATTTTTGGCAAGATGAAATTAAATATCGTCCAGGACGATCTGGTCTCTGTAAAAATTTCATCCGGACAAATCAATTTTTGTCCAGACGATACAACTGACTTAGAACAGTTTTTCTGCAGTTTTTGGAACCGACCTTGTAATAACTGTTCGTACCAGACGAACTTGGTTCGTACGGGACGATCATCTTGTACGAAAATATTTCGTACACATATACAAACAGGTTTGTTTCAAGGCTTTTAAGTAATATTGTCCAGGACGATCCACGATCGTACGGGACAATCAACTGCGTATAGAATTAAAAACTTGTAATTTTTGGGCGGTTTTTCTTATCTTTTGTAAATATAGTCCAAAATAGACTGCCACCCAATCTTTTTGTCATTTGATCTTCGTGCCTCTTGAGAGAATAGCCAAGGAGAGAGTGTAAGAGTGCATTCAAAGGAGGAATCCAACCGCTGGAGTGTGAAGGCTTCGCTTAGAGTTTAAAGGTAAGAATCTCTACTTGTGAATTGGGATTACTTCACTCTTTTCTTTCTTCCTTTTAGATTCTTGTGAGAAGATCTATCAAAGAGATCTGATTCGCTGCCGACACTTGGAGAGTGTGAACAGCCAAAGGGTTCTCTGCCCACACTAGGAGAGTGTGAAAGGACGAAGTGTTCTCTACCCACACTAAGAGAGTGTGAAAGGACGAAGGGTTCTCTGCCCACACTAGGAGAGTGTGAAAGGATGAAGGGTTCTCTGCCCACACTAGGAGAGTGTGAAAGGACGGATGGTTCTCTGCCAACACTAGGGATTGTGTAAAAGGACGACGGTTCTCTGCCGCATCGGGTAGTGGTGAAAAGAGTATTTTGTAAAGGCTTTTCCACCTTGCTGTGGGTGCAAAAGGAGAATCACTATTGGTATTGGTGCAATACTCAGAGGGTGCCTCTGGGGAGTGGATGTAGGTCTAGTTTAGACCAAACCACTATAAATCTGGTGTCATTTACTTTACTATTTTTACTTTTCCGCATTTATTTTTGGTTTAAAAAACTCTGTGGTTAAAAAATATTTTCTATAAAAACTTAATAAAAATTTTCATTTCGATTCAACACTTTTTCAAAGAGGGTTTAAATTTTTAAAACACCAATTCACCCCCCCTCTTGATAGTCTTGGGACATTAACTTAGGTCTAACAACCTATTTACTAGACTCAACACCTTAGCCACCAATCTAGCCTTATTTCTAATGACTACTCCTGAGTCATTCATTTTATTCTTGAATACCCACTTAGTTCCAACTACACTTTGATCATTTGGCCTTGCAGTTAATTCCCAAACTTCATTTCTTACAAATTGATTTAATTCTTCTTGCATAGCCAATATCCAAAATTCATCTGAAAGTGCTTGATCAATATTTGTGAGTTCTATCATTAAAATAAAGGCTTAATGATTGACTTCTTTATTCAGTCCATGCCTAGTCCTAACACCCTCACTAGATTCACCTATAATAAATTCCTTTGGATGGTTTTTAGAAAATCTCAAATCTCTAGGCTCTGGGTTTTTTATCTCCAAATTTTATTCCAAATTTATTTTCTCAATCTTTAGGGAGTTAATTTCTACCTCATCATCTTCAACAATTACCTCTTTTAAAATTCTAGATTCATCAATTACAATATGTGTGGTCTCTTCAATTACCAAAGTTTTTTTATTGAATACTCTATAAGATTTTCCAACGCTTGAGTACCCTATAAAAATTCCTTCATATGATTTTGGATCAAATTTTTCCAAGATAGATTTTATATTATTATGTATGAACACCTTACATCCAAATACATGTAAATGTGACAAATTAGGTGTTCTCCCCTTTAGTAATTCATAGGATGTTTTAATTAAGTTTGATCTAAAATTCACTCTATTCAGAACATAACAGCCCAAAAATATTTAGGAAGTGAATATTCTGCCAACATGGCTCGGACGACTTCTATTAATGTTCTATTTTTCCTTTCAACTACCTCATTCTGCTGAGGGTTTCTAGGTGTAGAAAAGTTGTGATCAATTCCTTTCTCCTTACAAAAATCCTCAAATTTTTCATTCTCAAATTCTCCTCTATGATCACTTTGAATAGTCATAATCCCATATCTTAGTTTCCTTTGAATCCAAGTTGAAAAGTTTTTAAATTCTTCAAATGATTCAATCTTATGATATAAAAATATAACACATGTGAATCTAGAGAAATCATCCACAATCACAAATTCATATACCTTTCCTCCTAAACTTACAGTTCCAACTGGTCCAAAAAGATTCATATGTAAAATCTCCAATGGTTTACTAGTTCTAAGAGCTTTATTAGACTAAAAAGAGGATTTCACCTATTTTTCTAATTGACATGCATCACAAAGGTGGTCCTTAGAAAAGTCCAATTTTGGTATACCTCTCACTAAGTTCTTTTGGGTAATCCTCCTATAATTTTTCATGCTAGAGTGATAATGTCTCCTATGCCAAAGCCATGACTCATTAGAAATAATTTTTAAACAAAATGTAGTGTGAGTTTTAATGCAATTCAAATCTAGCATATACACATTGTTTACCCTTATACCATTCAAAACATCATTACCATTCAGGCTTAATATACAGCTTGTAGGAAAGAATTTTACATAATAACCTTAATCACATAGCTGACTAATACTTAGAAGATTATGCTTTAAGCCTTCTACCAACAAAATATTTTCTATTAAAAGGTTTTTAAGATTTCCAATCATACCTGACCCTACCACTTTTCTTGTGGTGTTATCTCCAAGTGTAACCTTGCCTCCACTCTTAGCTTCCAACGATATGAATTGTGCAATATCTCTAGTCATATGGTTTGATCCGTTGTCCAGGTACCATATGCTCTCACGAGGTCTTATGTGAGAGCGATCCTACAAAAACATCAAACATTAGACCTGGGAACCCAAACAAGTTTGGGTTCACCTTTTTGCAAATTATAAATAGATGCATATATGATATGTCTAGGTTTATGCATCTTAGGTTTCCACACCAAATAAGTTTTTTTCTTCAAAGTACAGGTGTGAACTATATGTCCAATTATTCCATAATTATGACATTTGACTCCTGCAAAAGGGTTTCTTAATCTTCTATAGATTCTCTATCTATATATGGATTCCATAAATTTAGGATATAAAATAAGATTGGTGAAATCTTCAAGTTTTGGTGGTATCCTATTATCCTTGAGAGCTTCTATTTTCGGTTTATAAAATGAATTCATATCTTCCAAGATATGATTTGTATATTTTACTCGATACATCTTGCTCTCAAATTCATCCTTATTATTTTTTATTTCTTTTTGAAGTTCTGTATAGGATGATTTTAAAATTTTATGGTTCTTATTCAAAACGTCAAACTTATCAAGCAATTTTATGTGGTTGTTATCAATTAAAGCATGATCTTTCCAAAGGATCTCCTGTTCTCTTTGTAATTCCTAGAATTCTAAGTTCAAACTAGCATGCATTTTTTTAACTTTCTATATGTATCATGTATGCGTTCAGAGACATCAAAAAGTTCATTCATACCTCTTCTTGATCTGACTGATCAAGATTATCGGCCATTAAGCATATATTAGTGACTTTCTCTTCCTTTTCAGTCTCTAAGGAGTCTGAAGCTGAGTCCGCCTAGAAAACTTTTTGGAATTTCTTCTTGTCCTTCTTTATAATTGGTTTCTCCTCTACCCTCTCCTTGTTAGGAGTGGCTTTGAGTTTTGGGCAATCTAACATAATATGTCCAGGTTTCCTACACTCATAGCAAATAGCATCATTTGAAACCTTAATATTTCTATTAAATTTAGCTCGATTCCATTGCTGGCGTCTCTTTTTCTTCCTCTTTAGAAAGCTTCTGAATTGTATAGTCATCACTACGATATCGTCTTCATCCTCAGATTGTGAGAGATCACTCTCTGACTCCTCCACTTTCAGTGCTATGTTCTTCTCCCTTCATAGTTCATGTGCGTCAATCTTTCTTTGACTCACCCCTTGCTCGTAAGCAATTAGTGATCCAAGAAGATTGTCAATAGAGTAAATGTTTAAATCTTTAAACTTTATTTTAGCATCATAAGTAGTAGGAAAGCAACAAAGTATTTTATTAACTATTTTTGCATTCGTTAATTCCCTACCTAATACAAGTAAAGAGGTGATAATTTGTGTGAATCTTGTGTACATGTCAGAAATGGATTCATTTGGTTTCATGTGAAACAGTTCATAGTCATGCAACAAGATGTTAAGTCTGGATTGTTTAACTTTATTAGTCCCCTCATAAGTTATACAAAGTCTATCACATATATCTTTTCCGCTCTTGGAAGTGGAAACCAGCATGTAATCTTAAGATTTAAGAGCATAAAAGAAACTATTTAAGCATTTGGCATTCAGTTGTGCAAAGTCACGTTCTTCTACTGTCCAGTCTGTAAAGGGTGTTTCAGCTCTAACTGCGTCAAATAATCTAGTTGGTTTTGTATACCCTTCCTGAACTAAGATCCACATACGATAATCAAGTGACTGTAAAAATGTAGACATGCGTGTTTTTCAAAAATCAAAAGGAATATTGTCGAACAATGGAGGTTTAATTATAGAGTAACCCTCAAGTGTGTTTTGGTTTTCAAATATAGTAATGGTCGTTAATTAAAAAATAGTCTAAACTTATGATTTTAAAATAGAGCTCTGATACCACTTGTTGAAACTTGTTAAATATGAATTATGTTGTTAGACCTAAGTTTATATCCCAGTGACTAACCAAGAGGGGGGGGGGGGGATGAATTGGTGATTTAAAAATTTACCTCTCTTAATTTTAAATAGATTCAAACTTTTAATGAAATTTTTTAAAAAGATTTTTCAACCACAGATTAACATAAAATAATAAAGTAAAAAAAGCAGCATAAAATAAAAAGATACAAGATTTATAGTGGTTTCAGTCAAACACGACCAGCAGAGAACCATTGTCCTTTTATACCCTCCAAGTGTAGGTAGAGTACATCCCGTTGTTCACACTCTCCAAGTATCGGCAAAGAACCTCCTGCTCCAAGTGTAAGCAGAGAACCTTTTACTGTTCACACTCTCCAAGTGTAGGTAGAGAACCTTCATCCTTTCACACTTCTCCAAGTGTAGGCAGAGAACCTTCATCCTTTCACACTTCTCCAAGTGTCGGCAGAGAATCGAATCTCCTTGACAAGATCTTCTCATAAGAAATTTGGAAGAACAAGAGAAAAGAGTTACGAAATCATAAATCACAAATAAAGATAATTTCCTTTGAGAGCCAAGTGAACCCTTCACTTTCTAGTAGTAAGAACTCTCCTTTAAACACTCTCTCACACTCTCTCCTTCAATCTTCCTTCAGTTTACACAAAGACCAATGGACAAAAAGAATACAAGATAGTTTTAAGTGAACCTTTTATATGAAAGATGTGAAAAACCGTCCAAAAACTGCAACATTTCAAATATGTAAGTACTCTATCATCCTGTACGATCGAAATTTATACGTACAAATAGTGTAAAAACTAATGTGTACAAACTCAATATGCATTGGTATGAAAGGACTTCATACCCGATCATCATCCCGTACGAACATAGTTCGTCCGATATGAACGGTTATTTCCAAGCTTTATTGAAACGAAACTGCAGGAACGTCCTTATATTTAAGGAACAGAGGATATCGCCTGGGGAGTAATGTACAAGCTCGTCTAGATGAACAGTACGAAGCATGAGTCTAGAGAACAATGTCCTGGGACGAGCAGGGTATAATCGTCTGGACGATTAGTTCAAGTCATCGGTCCAGAGGACATCGTCCTAGGACGAATAAGAAAATTCATTTGGACGAATAATTCAAATTGAGAAATTAGAGGACATCGTCCAAGGATAAATGGGACAATTCGCTTAGATGAATAGTTCAAAGTGAGAAATTATAGGACATCGTCTAGGGACGAATGGGATAATTCATCTAAATGAAAAGTTCAAAGTGAGAAGTCAGAGGACATCATCCAGGGACGAATGGAATAATTTGTCTGGATGAACAGTTCAAAGTGAGAAAGCAGAGGACATCGTCTAGGGACGAATTGGTAAATTCATCTGGATGATCAGGACTTAGAAAAATTTTCTCACTTTCTATTCATTCAATTTCTTTTGAAGGGGTATAACTGGCCTGATCGTCCCGTACGAACATGGTTCGTCCCATACGATCAGTGTAAGAAATTTTGACTTTTAAAGATCTCCCCCAGTGTGTGTGTGTGTGCTAAGTTACTCAATTACAATCACACTCTCTCTGACTAAAAAATGAACAAAATACAGACTCCAAATTACAAAACATTATAATCAGAACTTTATTTGAAGTCTTCAACAATCTGGAGTATGATTTTCTTGAAATGTTAGTACACACAAGAGCCAAAAACACTCTTTTCCAAAACATGTTAGGATAAATTAATAATCAATACCATAATATTTGGAATCATCAAAATAATAAGTTGCAATAATATAAAACATGCAAAAGCTAAGTAGCAACTCTCTTGACAAAAGAATCCATGTTCGCATGAAAACTGTAACCAAGACTCTTCCTGCAAGGCTATGAATACTGAATCAGAATTAAGCAAGGACTTTATTTTATCAAAATAAGAAAATTGTTTACAATAAAAAGTCTTTAAAATATTTTGATTGGAAACATGGTGAGGAATAATTAATGGTTCATTCTTCACCAGCCACAACACCACTTTTTCCTCAGTAAATAACCCCGGGAGGGTCAACTTATTCATCTTCAGTGGAACTAGAGTAGGAAGCACCTTCTATCCAAGTAAGTTTAGAACCACAACAAATATTTCCTTCAACTTGCACATGTTATAACATGTACAGTGACCACAACAAATTATGCACCCTCATAAGAGAAGCAAAAGATATAATTTCCACCATAGAATTTAGCAATAACTAGGCAAAGTCAGCTCCATAGAAATTTAGAACTTCTTTTATTTCAACACAAAAAGAAAATCGTGACCCCAACACAAAGTGTACAACGAGGATGACTAGTTCCCAATCCAGCACCATATTGATTTGTCCATCCTCCTTTGTTGGCCTTACAGAGTAGTCAACATGGCAAAAATAGAAAGCATTGAATACATAATCAACAAACTCCTCTATGAGGCAAGTACTCAACAATCCTTATTTTTCCAATAAACATATTTTCACACTTACACAAACCCAACATATCGATAAAAGATGTTTGAAAAAAGAAAAGGCGGTAGAAACAAAATGAAGGACCCATTCTCAAGGCCCTATTACGTCTAATTATAATGTAAATTTGGTACACAAAGATCGAAGCATCTTAAATCAGAAGTAATTTAAAATATCCCAACATTCCCTCTCATCATTATAAGATCAAAGAAACTAAGTGCACATGCTCCAATCGCTACAGTGATAAATCTCAAAATCACACTAGCCGCCTCTTCCTATTAAATGATAAAAAAAATCACACTTTTTCTACAGAGAATTTATAGAAGTCAAAGATTTCACTCAAAAAGGAAATTTCCCTTATAAAATATATAGATTAAAAAGCAAAATCAGCTCATGCAGTGATTACATAGAAAATGCTTCAACATGGGATCTTCTATCATACTCAAAACTAATCATCCTATCATGTCAAGGAACTCAACAACATGTTCAACACCCTAGAGGAAACCCTCATGCTTATTTTGACCAAGCGTCATACACCACTCAACAACCATCAAGTTTATATGACTCTACATAGTCGTGAACTAATCATTTAGTGGGGTCACCACACCACCTAGATCACCATCACCTATAATAATTAATATCTCTCTAACATCAGGCAAATCTGTATCCCTAGATTTACCTATCGACTCCCAGACTACCAACCTCCCTACAATTTCTTCTAACAAAATTTGTTGTAGTGGAAGTGTAGGGTCAATGAATAAGATAATATGAAAAAGTAGCCAACAACTGCTCAGTAATTTTTCTTACAATTCTCTCCTTACTAACCTCACTAATAACCTTTTCAGTAGGAATGGTAGTCTCCTTCATACTTGCATCCTAGTCATATGTAATTACATGACCATCACATTTGTTGGTCATAACTCGAAAGGCGGGGACAGTAGGAACAAACATCTCTTTTACTCTCATATAGGATTAGATGATTAATCATCCTCAAAGACAAATGGATCCCCAACATTAGTTGCATACCCTTCAACAGGGAACTAATAGTGAGATCCACCAAGTTCAAATGTATTCGTACCTCTCCTTCAACAATAGCATTAACGGTGTGGCTTCTTTCTTATTTGGAGCCTACATACAAAAGACCACTCACACTTTCATAAAAGCAACCTTCCCAGAAGCGTAAACATTAAAAAGAGTGGAAAGACCCATATTGTTCAAACACCAAGAAGAGTGGCAAGTTCCATCTTGTTAAAATCAAGCAAGTCTCACAAATTGAAAGTAAAAGCAAACACCAACTAAACCTAAAACTAGTAATTATAAAGAAATAAACTAGATGGTGAGACCGTCTAGTCTTTAAGGGCACACAAACCCTAAAATTCAAGAATATTTAGAGTAGTAATTTGCATTTACTCATGCTCTTTTTCTGATTTTTCTCCTTTAACAGACCTTTTTGACATTTGATATTCAAAGCAACAAACAAATTTAGAAACTAATGTACACCCATGACTACCTATGCAGATATTAATTCGCAGGTATCTTACAAGTTATATTTTGGTTGAGTGTAAGAAGAACCCACTACTTTTATGGAATAATCTGCTCGAAGGACTCACCTAGGAGATTAACACTAAAGCGCAGCTGACCAACCTTTGCCACACCACCTTCTAGAAAGTGACACTCAACAACTGATGTGACCATAGAAGTTTCTCTCTCAGTCAAATAAATCTACATCCATCCTAGCCAGAATTAAGTCTCCTATGAGAGATACATCACCAGTTAAAGCTAACAACACATATCTTCTTATAAAAAATCTCTCTCAATTAGTTCAACCTCAGTACCTCATCAAAAAATTACTCGCCCCCTCTCAACCCAATAGGTAAACCTCATATCAATTATTTGTAATTCTGACTTGATCTTTTGATTATATTGGATGATAATTTCCACTCTCACTTCAAAGAGGTGAGGTCGGACCAGCTTCCTACCAATAGTGACTCAAACCATGAGTTTTTCCTGCTCATATCTCCTCTCACTATAATCACCACTTCACTTGGTATATACAAGCTCCATTAAAGATGGATTGAATAGTTATTATATCATATATATATATATATATATCCATAGTAATTTCCCAAGACCTATGAAAGGAGGGGGATATAAAAAAGGATATAGAGAGACATATATCGATATTTTCTCCCTTTCCTTAAGGAAGATATATATTGTGTAGTTCTTAGCTTAAGCTTTGTAGCATAGATCCCTCTTTTCCATTAGTCTTATACATCTGGCTAGGATAATACAATTTTTGTCTCCCTTACTCATGTATTCTAACTTCATCATATTCACTTCCAAGCTCTTTGTCCATAGGTAGCCCAAAGTACGGACCAGAATCATCCATCAGACAAAACAAGATTTAACAACATGAATCCTTCATTCCTCATAATTGAAGAAGGAAATGATTATTCAAGAATAAAATCTTTGATTTTTTTAATATAATATTACATAAGTATTTTTTCCACAAGTAAATAATTGAAAACCAACAACAGGGTTAGATCTTGATAATGGTTTGAAAATGATGGTGATTACTAATGATGATTGTCATCTGCGGCAATGGTCGATGGACAGCAACGGTGATAGCCAAAAAATGATTGAAAGCTCTGTAGTTATCTCTTTTTATGCCCCCCCCCCCCCCCCCCCCCCCTCTCTTTTATCTGGAGGATAAAACTCTATTTATTAGTTTTTTTTTATGGACATTTTGGCAATTTGAATGAGAATTCAAATCAATTCATTGCACGGTACATATCAATTCTCTTGATTATGAATCATTTATTCTACATTTAAGTGCCTTTAATGATGTCATAATTGAGCCATCTTAGGCTTGTTGTGTTGTGACCCATGACCCCGAATTTGAAATTTTGATGATGACAAATAATGTCGCTTGATCTACTATTTATTGAATATCATTTATTGTTTGCTATTGTCTGTGAGTACTAACATTTCAAGAAGATTATAAGCTACTCAGGACAATAGGAAGACTCAAGACTGGTTAGATTAGGAGTATGAGTATGACAATGTAATTTGTTATTTATTTTATTTTTTATTTTCTTGAGTATGGCCACAAATTGCATGTAAGTCTGAGCAACCATGTACACACACAGGGGGAGAGGGTTTTAAAAGTAAAAAAAAATATAGATTTTCTTTCTCTGGTGATCGTACTGTACAACTTTATTTCATACTGTACGATCTGAGCTTGTAAAATGATTTCTGTGAATTTATCGTATCGTACAAATACTATCGTACTATACTATGTGTTCCAAATCCAAAACCCTAGCCGTCAAATTAACTTAAGTAAGTTTTTCTCAGCCGTTTGTACTGTACGAAAAATTTCATACTATACAATTTATTTTAAATACTTACTTAAATTAACCCGTGATTAGTGAAATAAATCAAGGCTTAATTACTAATTGAAAATCATACTGTACGAGCACATTCATACAATACAGTGAACAAAGATGAATTCTGATCATCCCGGAGATCGTCGTGGACAATCCCTTGTTTTTATCTCATTGTACTGTACGATGTTTATCGTACCACACGATGAACAGAGACAACTTTTGATCGTCCTAGAATTCATCCTGGACGATGCCTTAATTTTGACCATTTGTACTGTACAATATATATCATACCATATGATGTACAATGGCAACATTTGATCATCCCGACTATCGTCCTGTACGAGCAGTAGTGTTGAGGATCGTACTGTATGATTTAGAATCATACTATATGATTATATTTTGAACTTGTGGAGGCTCTCTGAGGGGGAGACTCTTCTACATCCGTGACCTCGAAGATACTCTACCTTCTCCAGGAGGGAGAAAAAAGAGAAGGTTCTCTACCATCATCAGGAGGGTGAAAACGGTGCTTGGCACTCCGCCACACCGGGTTGGTGAAAGGGAGTATTGTAAGGGCTTCTCTGCCTTGCAGTGGGGGCAAAAGGAGAGCTATATTTTGTAGTGAAATTCCCAGAGCGGAGGACTCCGGGGAGTGGACGTAGGTCATGATTTGATTGAACCACTATAAAATTTCAGTGTGCTTTAGTCATTTTATGTTGGAATCATCTTGTCAAGCCGCTCGAATTGGCTATATGAATGTCAAATTTGGAGATCATTTGGTCATCTAGTTAATGTTTGAATTTTCTAATTTTGCTTCAAGTGTTTAATTTGGGGTCATTTAGGCTTGGATTGGACCACTTTCTGCATTGTTGAGTTTGTCTCATTGAGTCGCCCAGTTCAACTATAAGTTTGCAAAAATTAGAATTCATACGATTCTAAATTTAACCTTTAGAAGTTCTCAATTTAAATTCTACCTTGAGATACATGCTGATCAAACTAATTTTTCATAGATATATCACTTCTCCCACTTTATTCGGATGTTAAAATCTTGTTACATACAAAAATATATTTCAAAATTTTAAAAATAATTCCTTTTTTAATAATTCTTTATGTTTGCTATTATTATTATTTTTTTTTTTTTGGGGGGGGAGGGAGTATCGGCCTTCGACCACTAATCTCCCTGGTCGACCTTGCGTGCAACCCACGCCATCTACACGGGCCAACACTTAGGGCTTTCACGAGGCGCCGAGAGGATTCAAACTTGGGACCTGGCCTTTGGCCAGCCAAGGCTCCACCACCAGGCCACCCCGTGGTGGGTTTATGTTCGTTATTCTCTTTTTCTTTTTGCAAATTATTTTTTTATTTATTTTGTTTGCATCAACATCATTTTGTTAGATTTTTTTTCATAAAACTTTTTTCTTTCTTTTTCATAAAACTTTTTTCATTTTGTTAGATTTTGTTTCCACCACCAAGGCTCCACCACCAGGCCACCCCATTGGTTTCTCCTCTACCTTCTCCTTGCTATGAGTGGCTTTGAGTTTTGGACAATCAGTCTTTATATGACCTGGTTTCCTGCATTCATAACAAATCACTTCATTAGAAACCTTGCCATTTCTGTTATACTTACCTCTATTCCATTGCTGGCGTCTCTTCTGCTTCCTCTTTAAAAAGCTTCTGAATTGTCTAGTCATCAGTGCAATATCGTCTTCATCCTCAGGTTGTGAGTGTTCACTTTCTAACTCTTCCACATTTAGTGCAATATTCTTGTCCTTTCTTGATTCACCTGCATCAATCTTTCTTTGACTTACTCCTTGCTCGTAAGCAATGAGAGAACCAAGAAGATTGTCAATTGAATAAATGTTCAGATCTTTAGACTCTGTAATTACAGTAATTTTAGCATCATATGCAGTAGGTAAACAACGAAGAATCTTATTAACCATTTCAGCATTTGTTAATTCCCTACCAAGTGCATACAAAGAGGTGACAATTTGAGTGAATCTTGTGTACATGTCAGATATAGATTCATTAGGTTTCATGCGAAATAATTCGTAGTCATGTAACAAGATATTGAGTCTTGATTGCTTAACCTCATTTGTCCCTTCATAAGTAATATAAAGTCTATCCCATATGTCTTTTTCGCTTTTACAAGTGGAAACTCGCATGTAGTCTTCAGATTTTAAAGCACAAAAGAAACTATTTAAACATTTAGCATTTAATTGTGCTAAGTCACGTTCTTCTATAGTCTAATCTGCATAAGGTGTTTCTACCCTAATTCCATCAACTAATCTAGTTGGTTTTGTGTAACCTTCTTGGACTAGCATCCACATGCGATAATCAAGTGACTGTAAGAAAGTAGACATGCGTGTTTTCCAAAAATCAAAAGGAATATTGTCAAACAGTGGAGGTCTAGTGATAGAGTAACCCTCAGGTGTGTTTCAGTTTCCAAATGTAGCCATCTACGTTAATCAAAAAGTAGTTCAAACTTATGATTTTGAAACAATGCTCTGATACCACTTGTTGAGTCCAGTAATTAGGTTGTTAAGCCTAAGTAAATGTCCCACGGCTACCAAGAGGGGGGTGAATTGGTAGTTTTAAAAATTTTAAACCCTCTTAATGATAAAGTTGAACCGAAATAAAATTTTCTTTTAAAGTTTGTAGAAAAATGTTTTTCAACCACAGAGTTGTTAAAACTGAAATTTAAAGTGCGGAAACGTAAAAGCAATAAAGTAAATGACACCAGATTTATAGTGGTTCGGTCTATAACCAGACCTACATCCACTCCTCAGAGGCACCCTCTGAGTATTGCACTAATACCACAAAGTGACTCTCCTTTAGCACCCACAGCAAGGCGGAGAAGCCTGTACAAAACACTCTTTTCACCACTACCCGGTGCGGCAGAGAACCGTCGTCCTTTTACACAATCCACAGTGCTGGCAGAGAACCGTCGTCCTTTTACACTCTCCTAGTGTGGGTAGAGAACCCTACGGCTGTTCACACTCTCCAAGTGTAGGCAGAGAACCTTCGTCCTTTTACACTCTCCTAATGTGGGCAGAGAACCCTTCGTATGTTCACACTTTCCAAGTGTCGGCAGAGAACCGGATCTCCTTGACTGATCTTCTCACAAGAATCTAGAAGGAAGAAGGAAAAGAGTGAAGAAATCCAATTTCACAAGTAGAGACTCTTACCTTAGTAATCCAAGTGAAGCCTTCTCGCTCCAGTGGTAGGAATCCTCCTTTGAATGCTCTCTTCCACTCTCTCCTTGGCTATTCTCTCAAGAGGCACGAAGATCAAATGACAAAAAGATTGGGTGGCAGTCTAATTTAGACTATTTATACAAAAGACATGAAAAACCGCCCAAAAACTGCAAGTTTTCAATTCTGTACGCAGTGGATCGTCCTGTACGATCCTGGATCGTCCTGGACGATTTTACTTAAACGATCTGAAACGACCCAATTTGTATATGTGTACGAAATGACTTCGTACAGCTGATCGTCCTGTACGAACTAGGTTTGTCCAGTACGAACGGTTATTACAAGGTCGGTTCTAGAAACTGCTGAAAACTGTTCTAAGTCGGTTCATCGTTTGAACGAAAATATGTTCGTCTGGACGAAAATTTTCCAGAGAGCCGATCGTACTGGACGATTATTTATTTCGTCTGGACGAAAATTTTCCAGAGCACCAATCGCCACTAACGATAATTTGTTTTCGTCTGGACGAAAATTTTCCAGAGAGCTGATCGTCCGGTACGATATTTATTTTCGTCTGGACGAAAATTTTCCAGAGGACTGGTCGCCTCGTACGATGGTAAAATTCGTCTGGATGAAAATTTTCCAGAGAACCCATCGTCCGGGACGATAATAAAATTCGTCCTGGACGAATAGGACTTAGAAAAAAATTTTCAAACAAGTTCCTATTCGTTCCAAGTGCTCTATAGGAGATAACTGACAGATCGTCCAGTACGATAAATATCGTCCTGTATGATAGGTATAGAATTTTAAGATCTCCTTATTTGTGCGTGTGAGATTTTATTCACTCAATTACAATCACTCCCTTTCAAAATTAATTCAAAGAAAAGGCAAACTTCAAATAAACAAAATATCTCATGTTGAATTTGATTTGAAGTTTTCGTAGTCTGGAGTCTGATTTTCCTGAAATGTTAGTACACACAAGAGCAAATGCAAATCTTCTAAAATTGTTAGGAGATAACTATACATCTGAACAATAATATTTGGAATCATCAAAACTACATAAGTTGCACAAATATAAATCATTCAAATAGCAACTATTCAAACAATCTCCCCCTTTTTGATGATGGCAAAACAATTATTATTTGTAAGGTTTCAAGTTAAACAATTTTCCTATCTCCTAAACTCCCCCTGAATTGATGAGACATTAAAATAAGGAGGCATTAAAGAACAATATTTTTGTTTTTGTTTTTTAAAGTTTTTAACACAAACAAAAAACTTGCAAACAGAAATCAAAAATAGAAAACAAAAAACTAAAAAACACAAACACAATAATTTCTCCCCCTTTTTGACAGCAACAAAAAGTGAAGAAGAAAAAGACAAGAAATGTAAATAATTATATGAAATTCATTTTTAAAATTTAATCTAAATTGTGATTTGACATAGGGTATGCAATTTTAAACTAAAGATATTAGGTGAATCATAGAAATTCATAAAATTTAAGAAATGATATAACATTGTAAGTAAGAAGAATTTATCAAAGACATGATTCAATTTAGACATTTGACTATTGAAGATCATTGCAAGAGAGATGTAAAAAAAATTCTATATTTCAAAGTTCAATATAATATAAATGAACATAAGATCAATTTGAATTAAGAGATTGAATGAATTTGGAAAGAAGAGAATTACCTCATGTGGCGCTTTGCGCATCTTTTCAAAGTTTTGGAGCACATTTTTGTGTATTTTTCTTTGGTTGGGCTTATTTTGTGCCTCTTTTTCACTTTGCAAATTTTTGCGAATTCCTTTTGATTTTTGTACATTTGTACAATGTTCAAGAGTAATTTGACCAATTCTTTCCAAAATCTATAATCTAAAATTTCAAATATTTCTAGGTGCATAAATATCATTTGAGCATAGAAATTCAAAATAAGAAAATATCAAAATTACAATAATAATATTAACTTTTATGTAGTCTAAATGAATAGACATGAATTTAAAAGTTCTAATTACAACAAGTTATAAACAAATTATAAATTTAGAAAGTCTAGATTTTCTAATATAGATAATCTCAAATTACAATCGAATTTAAGCACTATGTAGATTAAATAATACTAATGAAATTCACAAACATTAACCACATTTCAAAACAAATCTAATAGAAACAAACTTTCATTAAAATTAAAGGAACGGATTACACATAAAAAAAAATACATTGAACTTAAAAACATAAAAACAATCACAATAACACAGATAAGATAAAAACAAAACAAACAAAAACAAAACAAAAAAAATATAACAGACACACATAAAAAAAAAATTCTACTGTTCTGGAGGAGGAGGAGGAATGCCGCCAAAGAGATTGAAGTAGGAGGCCATCAACATGACATTGGTATTAATTTCATGAACTTCCTCTTTAATGTTACCAATGTCTTGTTGTTGCTGCGTAAGTTGAGCATCAAATTGATCAAATCTTTGATCAATGTGAGTCTCTAGTCTATCAAATCTCTCAATCAGATTCTGGTAATCTGATTGAGAAGCAGAAGCTTGCACTCCTTCTTCTTCTTCTTCTTCTGAAGCACTAGCATGTGCTTTTTCTTTTTCCTCCTTGAAGATGGACGATGTCCTCCAAAAAAAATTTAATTTTGATTTTTTTTTTTTAAATTAACAAAAACATTCAAAAAACACAGAAAACATAAAATAAAATCATAAATCCAAAAAAAATTCATTCAAAAATACACAAAATTCACAAAATCACAAAAAAAACAAAACACAACAAGTATCAATGTTGCAAAGATATTTTGGTTAAGCATTCAAATCAATAACACCAAGCCTTGTTCTTAAAGTACTGAAGGTATCAAAGGCTAAAGGTTTTGTAAAAATGTCTGCAAGTTGATTTTCAGTTGAAACATGTATGAGTTCAATTTCTCCTTTGGATACATGATCCCTTATGAAATGATGCCTTATATCAATGTGTTTGGTTCTAGAATGTTGAATAGGATTTTTGGAAATGCAAATAGCACTAGTATTGTCACAATAAATTGGAATAGTGCCTATAGTTAATCCTAAGTCAATCAACTGTTGTTTTAACCAAAGTACTTGTGCCACACAACTTCCTAATGCAATGTATTCTGCTTCTGCAGTAGATAGTGCCACTGAATTTTGTTTTCTACTAGACCATGAAACTAATGAATTTCCAATGAATTGACATGTTCTAGAAGTGCTTTTCCTATCCACTCTACAGCCTGCAAAGTCAGAATCTGAGTAACCAATAATTTCAAATGAAGAGCTAAACTTAGGATACCAAATTCCTAAGTTTTGAGTTCCTAGTAGATATCTTAAAATCCTTTTTACTGTTGTCAAATGTGATTCTTTTGGATCTGATTGAAATCTAGCACATAAGCAAACACTAAACATAATATCTGGTCGGCTAGCAGTCAAGTAAAGTAAAGATCCAATTATCCCTCTAAATTTCTTTTGATCAACAGATTTTCCCTTAAGGTCTTTATCCAACTGAACTGAAGAACTCATTGGTGTACTAACAGGTTTAGCATTGTCCATTTCATATTTTTTGAGGATGTCCTTAATATATTTGGTTTGACTAAGAAAAGTACCTTCCTCAAGTTGCTTAATGCTAAATCCTAGAAAGTAATTTAAATCTCCCATTAGACTCATTTCAAATTCACTACTCATTGTTTTAGAAAAATCATCACAAAGATGTTTATTTGAAGATCCAAAGATGATGTCATCCACATAAATTTGAACAATAAGTATATCCTTTCCAATTTTCCTTAAAAAGAGAGTTGTATCCACACTTCCTTTTTCAAAAGATCTTTCAAGTAGGAAAGTGCTTAACCTCTCATACCAAGCCCTAGGTGCCTGTTTCAATCCATATAATGCCTTTTTTAATTTGAAAACATGATTTGGAAATTTAGAATTTTCAAAACCTGGAGGTTGTTCTACAAAAACATCTTCCTCAATTACCCCATTTAAAAAGGCACTTTTGACATCCATTTGAAATAATTTAAAACCTTTAAAACAGGCAAAGGCTTGTAAAACCCTAATTGCTTCAAGTCTAGCTACAGGGGCAAAAGTTTCCTCAAAATCAATTCCATCAATTTGATTATACCCCTTAGCTACTAATCTAGCCTTATTTCTAATGACTACTCCTGAGTCATTCATTTTATTTTTGAACACCCACTTGGTTCCAACAACACTTTGATCTTTTGGCCTTGTAGTTAGTTCCCAAACTTTATTTCTTACAAATTGATTTAACTCTTCTTGCATGGCCAATATCCAAAATTCATCTGAAAGTGCTTGATCAATGTTAGTGGGTTCAATAGTTGAAATAAAGGCTGAATGATTGACTTCCTTGTTTAATCCACGCCTAGTTCTAACACCCTCACTTGGTTCACCTATAATCAATTCCTTTGGATGGTTTTTAGAAAATCTCAAATCTCTAGGCAAAGGGTCTTCTCTTTCTAAATTTTCTTCCACATTTTCTTCCAAATTTAATTTATCAATCTTTTGGGAGTTTTCTTCAATTTCTTCTTCAACAACTTTTGGCTCTTCCATGTTTCCATTTTCATCAAAAACAACATGTGTGGTGTCTTCAATGACTAAAGTTCTTTTGTTGAATACTCTATAAGATTTTCCAACACTTGAATATCCAACAAAAATTCCTTCATCTGATTTTGGATCAAATTTTCCTAAGGCAGATTTTCCATTATTATGTATGAACACCTTGCAACCAAATACATGCAAATGAGACAAATTTGGTGTTCTACCTTTTAGCAACTCATAGGGTATTTTATTCAAATTTGATCTCACATTCACCCTATTCAGAACATAGCATGCAGTGCTAACCGCCTCAGCCCAAAAATATATAGGAAGCGAGTATTCTGCTAACATTGCTCGGGCGGCTTCTATTAATGTTCTGTTCTTTCTTTCAACTACTCCATTTTGTTGAGGAGTTCTAGGTGCAGAAAAATTGTGATCAATCCCCTTTTCTTTACAGAAATCTTCAAATCTTTCATTTTCAAATTCTCTTCCATGATCACTTTGTATAGAAATTATTTCACATCCTAGTTTTCTTTGTATCCAAGTTGAAAAATTTCGGAATTCCTCAAATGATTCACTCTTATGAAAAAGAAATTTAACCCAGGTGAATCTTGAAAAATCATCTACTATAACAAATCCATATACCTTTCCTCCTAGACTTACCGTGCTTACAGGTCCAAAAAGATCCATGTGAAGAATTTCTAATGGTTTACTGGTCCTAAGATCTTTATTGGACTTAAAAGAGGACTTCACTTGTTTTCCTAGTTGACATGCATCACACAGATGGTCCTTAGTAAAGTCTAGTTTAGGTATTCCTCTCACCAAATTCTTTTGGGTAATTTTTCTAAGATTTTTCATACTAGAATGACAAAGTCTCCTATGCCAAAGACATGATTCATCAGAAACAGTTTTAAAACAAAAAGCAGTAGGAGATTGAATACAATTTAAATCTAGCATGTAGACATTGTTCACCCTTTTTCCATTTAAAACAATTTTCCCATTTAGGCTAATTATGCAGCTAGTAGGTAAAAATTTTACATTATAGCCCTTATCACATAGCTGACTTATGCTAAGCAAATTATGTTTTAAGCCTTCAACTAATAAAACATTGTCTATGAAAACGTTTTTCAAATTTCCAATCATACCTGATCCAACCACTTTCTTTGTGGTATTATCTCCAAGTGTAACCTTGCCTCCACTCCTGGCTTCCAGCGTTATGAATTGAGCAGTATCTCCAGTCATGTGCTTAGAACATCCGCTGTCCAGGTACCATATACTCTCACGAGGTCTTGTGTGAGAGAATTCCTGCAAAATTCTCAAATGTTAGACCTGGGAACCCAAACTAGTTTGGGTTTACCTTTATGAAATTTATAATCAGATGCATGTGTGATATGTCTAGGTTTATGCATCTTAGTTCTCCACACCAAATTAGGTTTCATCTTTAAAGTGCAGGTGTGAGATATATGTCCCAAAAATCCATAATTGTTACATTTAACATTAGGAAAAATATTCCTATGTTTTCTTTCATATGATTGTCTTCTAAGGGATTTCATAAATTTAGGATAATATTTAGGATTTGTAAAATCTTCAAGTTTAGGGGGGTTCCTATTATCCTCGAGAGCTCTTATAGTAAGTTTGTAAAATGAATTCATATCCTCCAAGATTCGATTTGTATAATTGATTCTATATGTCTTGCTCTCAGATTCATCCTTAAATTTCTTAAATTCTTTTTCAAGTTCAGCATAGGATGATTTTAAATTCTCAAAAATTTTATTCAAGTCATCATATTCATCAAGTAGTTTCATGTGGTTGCTATCAATTAAAGCATGATCTTTCCTAAGGATTTCGTGTTCCTTATTAAGCTCTTCCAATTCTAAAACTAAAATAGCATGCATCTTTTTCGTTTTCCTATATGCATCATGCATGTGTTCAGAAACTTCAAACAATTCATTATAAGTTAAATCACATACCTCTTCTTGATCTGATTGTTCAGATTTATCTGCCATCAAGCAAAGGTTGGTGACTTCTTCTTCTTTTTCAGTCTCAGATGAGTCTGAAGCTGAGTCCGCCCAAAAAGCCTTTTGAAACTTCTTCTTGCCCTTCTTTACCATTGGTTTCTCCTCTACCTTCTCCTTGCTAGGAGTGGATTTGAGTTTTGGACAATCAGTCTTTATATGACCTGGTTTCCTGCATTCATAACAAATCACTTCATTAGAAACCTTGCCATTTCTGTTATACTTACCTCTATTCCATTGCTGGCGTCTCTTCTGCTTCCTCTTTAAAAAGCTTCTGAATTGTCTAGTCATCAGTGCAATATCGTCTTCATCCTCAGGTTGTGAGTGTTCACTTTCTGACTCTTTCATATTTAGTGCAATATTCTTGTCCTTTCTTGGTTCACCTGCATCAATCTTTCTTTGACTTACTCCTTGCTCGTAAGCAATGAGAGAACCAAGAAGATTGTCAATTGAATAAATGTTCAGATCTTTAGACTCTGTAATTGCAGTAATTTTAGCATCATATGCAGTAGGTAAACAATGAAGAATCTTATTAACTATTTCAGCATTTATTAATTCCCTACCAAGTGCATGCAAAGAGGTGACAATTTGAGTGAATCTTGTGTACATGTCAGATATAGATTCATTAGGTTTCATGCGAAATAATTCGTAGTCATGTAACAAGATATTGAGTCTTGATTGCTTAACCTCATTTGTCCCTTCATAAGTAATACAAAGTCTATCCCATATGTCTTTTCCGCTTTTACAAGTGGAAACTCGTATGTAGTCTTCAGATTTTAAAGCACAAAAGAAACTATTTAAACATTTCGCATTTAATTGTGCTAAGTCAGGTTCTTCTATAGTCCAATCTGCATAAGGTGTTTCTACCCTAATTCCATCAACTAATCTAGTTGGTTTTGTGTAACCTTCTTGGACTAGCATCCACATGCGATAATCAAGTGACTGTAAGAAAGTAGACATGCGTGTTTTCCAAAAATCAAAAGGAATATTGTCAAACAGTGGAGGTCTAGTGATAGAGTAACCCTCAGGTGTGTTTCGGTTTCCAAATGTAGCCATCTACGTTAATCAAAAAGTAGTTCAAACTTATGATTTTGAAACAATGCTCTGATACCACTTGTTGAGTCCAGTAATTAGGTTGTTAAGCCTAAGTAAATGTCCCACGGCTACCAAGAGGGGGGTGAATTGGTAGTTTTAAAAATTTTAAACCCTCTTAATGATAAAGTTGAACCGAAATAAAATTTTCTTTTAAAGTTTGTAGAAAAATGTTTTTCAACCACAGAGTTGTTAAAACTGAAATTTAAAGTGCGGAAACGTAAAAGCAATAAAGTAAATGACACCAGATTTATAGTGGTTCGGTCTATAACCAGACCTACATCCACTCCTCAGAGGCACCCTCTGAGTATTGCACTAATACCACAAAGTGACTCTCCTTTAGCACCCACAGCAAAGCGGAGAAGCCTGTACAAAACACTCTTTTCACCACTACCCGGTGCGGCAGAGAACCGTCATCCTTTTACACAATCCACAGTGCTGGCAGAGAACCGTCGTCCTTTTACACTCTCCTAGTGTGGGTAGAGAACCCTACGGCTGTTCACACTCTCCAAGTGTAGGCAGAGAACCTTCGTCCTTTTACACTCTCCTAGTGTGGGCAGAGAACCCTTCGTCTGTTCACACTTTTCAAGTGTCGGCAGAGAACCGGATCTCCTTGACTGATCTTCTCACAAGAATCTAGAAGGAAGAAGGAAAAGAATGAAGAAATCCAATTTCACAAGTAGAGACTCTTACCTTAGTAATCCAAGTGAAGCCTTCTCGCTCCAGTGGTAGGAATCCTCCTTTGAATGCTCTCTTCCACTCTCTCCTTGGCTATTCTCTCAAGAGGCACGAAGATCAAATGACAAAAAGATTGGGTGGCAGTCTAATTTGGACTATTTATACAAAAGACATGAAAAACCGCCCAAAAATTGCAAGTTTTCAATTCTGTACGCAGTGGATCGTCCTGTACGATCCTGGATCGTCCTGGACGATTTTACTTAAACGATCTGAAACGACCCAATTTGTATATGTGTACAAAATGACTTCGTACAGCTGATCGTCCTGTACGAACTAGGTTTGTCCAGTACGAACGGTTATTACAAGGTCGGTTCTAGAAACTGCTGAAAACTGTTCTAAGTCGGTTCAACGTTTGGACGAAAATATGTTTATCTGGACGAAAATTTTCCAGAGAGCCGATCGTCCTGGACGATTATTTATTTCGTCTGGACGAAAATTTTCTAGAGCACCAATCGCCGCGGACGATAATTTGTTTTCGTCTGGACGAAAATTTTCCAGAGAGCTGATCGTCCGGTACGATATTTATTTTCGTCTGGACGAAAATTTTCCAGAGGACTGGTCGCCTCGTTTGATGGTAAAATTCGTCTGGACGAAAATTTTCCAGAGAACCCATCGTCCGGGACGATAATAAAATTCGTCCTGGACGAATAGGACTTAGAAAAAAATTTTCAAACAAGTTCCTATTCGTTCCAAGTGCTCTATAGGAGATAACTAACAGATCGTCCAGTACGATAAATATCGTCCTGTACGATAAGTATAGAATTTTAAGATCTCCTTATTTGTGTGTGTGAGATTTTATTCACTCAATTACAATCACTCCCTTTCAAAATTAATTCAAAGAAAAGGCAAACTTCAAATAAACAAAATATCTCATGTTGAATTTGATTTGAAGTTTTCGTAGTCTGGAGTCTGATTTTCCTGAAATGTTAGTACACACAAGAGCAAATGCAAATCTTCTTAAATTGTTAGGAGATAACTATACATCTGAAAAATAATGTTTGGAATCATCAAAACTACATAAGTTGCACAAATATAAATCATTCAAATAGCAACTATTCAAACATACAAGTCTATTCAAAATTAAAAATGAGGTTTTAAAAATATCTACGTTCCCAAAGATTCTTCCCTTGTTTTATACGAATAAAACAATGTTTATTTTAGTCTGGGGTTCTCAAATCCCTATAGGAGCAAGCTCTTATAGTTAATTACATCTTAGGAGGAATGCTCCTAAGAAAGCTCTCGATTAAAGCAGTGATTTCATACCCTTTGACTACAAAGTAAAAGATAAGGAACATAAGTAGGAATTTTCCAAGGTGAAAGCTCAATGTTGAACATTTATTAGCGAGTCAAATGATGAAAAGTAGGAGGTGTCGGATTCTGAGAAGCCCAGAGACAACCTCAATCTATCCTATGTTGGGCTTTATATTTTAGGAGAAAATTTTATATTTAAGTTGACATTTTATTAGAAATTTGGGATTTATATTCCCGGAGGGTGAGGACATAAGATCTAAAAATAATCTGCCTCAGAACCTAAATCTAATTTGGTTACTACAAAGTAGCGACCCGAACCTAACTAATGAAGTGCAAATCTGGACTTACCCCGGCCTGGATTAGGGAGCCAGCTAACCACCTAGGCGCTTTAAAATCATGTGTTCAGTCTCTTATGAAAGATGGGTAGGGATGTTGTTTAAGTTTTAAGGAATTGGGGCTGACATCTAAGATAATTCCTAATTAGCCCCTCAACTTATGTAGGGTGATAAATGTCTAGAAATGCAATTAATATTTTAGACTCTTTTTAATTTGTATCTAATGCAATGCATGCTAATTGACTCGAATGTATAAAATGAATATGAAGTAGTTTTAAAATTAGGCTTAGAAAATAGGTTTTTCCCTAGAGATTACACAACTTCCCCTTGACAGAACTGCACCCTCATAGGTCAAGTGGTCTGCCAGAACCCACAGGCGGGGAGGTGCCTAACAAGGAAGAGAAAATATTAATATGCATATGCTGACTCTCGGCGGTCCCGAGCTTACTTCTTAGATTGTTAGAGTTACTATGTGAGCCTAAAAGTTTTATTAGAATTTCAAGTTAAAAAATTTTGAGCGTAACCTTACGAAAAAAAATCTCTCCGATTCAAATCCAGACTAAAATAAAACACGGCATGCAAGGGCCCTAAAAAAAGCTACTGCATAAATAATGTAAACAATCAATTTAACTAATCCAAAAATATAATGTCCAATGTCCAATGTCCATATTACACCCAGAATTTGCAAAAAAGTAAAGTGGCCGGGCACCACTAACAACAAACCCGGATTCTAATCCTAAGAATGACGCAAGTGAGTTTTGAACTGGGATATACTGTTCCTTGAATCTTTATTTCTTCATCGTCTTTCTTCAATCTTCTCATTATTTTTTTTCTTCTTCTACGAGCTTCTCGGGTCCGCCAGGTTCTGGATATCCAAATGAAAAAAAACTCATCCCTAAGAGGGGTATTTTCTTTTCTATTTGGATATTGAATCATCCTAATTTGGCTTTCCAAATAAAAGAGAATAATCCTTTAAGGTATATTCTCCTTTCTTTGGATTCCAAATTGGATGTAATATTCCACTTTCAAAATCACTTTCACATTTATGATAATTTTCAAATACATTTACATTTATATTACATTTCACAGAAAAAGGAAGAAAATCTATACCACCTGCAGGGTTATCCTAAGTAAAATCATCCCAAGCAGATATATATATATATATATATGTATTTAAATTGAATTAATTAGCTACACTTGGCCACACTCCTTATTTGGGGGCTAAGTAGCTGAAGCACCTGTAGCATTTATAAAATTTTTTAATCAATTAGCCCCCTTTTTATTGCCCTGCATGAGTGTGGCCACCTGCAGAAAATCATATTAACAATCCAGATCGTTCCTAACCTATGGGTAATCTAGTCGTTAATCAAATCACAACACAGAGTATAGTAAAAATAAATAAACAAACACACCAACATTTTACAACCAGCATGCAATAAAGCTCGAGAAAAAGCCCGTCACACAGCAGTAAGAAAATAAACACCGGCCTAACCTAAAACTAGAGTCGGTTGTCCTAACAAACAAATCTAAGTGTGTGCAGTAGGTTGTGAGGTTTTGAAATGTCCTAAGTTAATTATTGGCTAAAGTTTTCTAATTGATTGAATTCTAATTTAAAGATGTTTACTAATTCTTAAGTGAGATGTCACTAAATTTTCTATGTTGAAAGTTTATATCCTAAAGTGTGCATGCATCCTAAGTCTAGATTTTCTAAGACTCGGTCCTTAATTTTTGTCCTTAAGTGTCACTACTGTTATATAGGATAAAAAATTTTATTATTACTAACCCTTAGGACTTTGCGTGCGTGTAAAGGTTTAAGGATCTAAAATAAAACAAAAGTAATCCTAATAAAATTGAAGTTGCTACAAGGACCTAAAAGGGAAGGGTTCGCACAAACCACATCAAGGGGCCCCTAAAGGTTTTCTAAGTTTAGAATACTCACAGTCACCGGGGGCTACGACCCGGTGGTTCCGTCCGTAGCACCTCTACCCGGTTGGATAGAGGCGACTGACATCATTAGCTCCTTGTCTTTTTGTTTCCTCGACCGATACCGTTCCTCACAGTTCATGCAAATAAACAGAAAAGAAAAACAAGGAAAAATAGGGATTAGAAGCACTTTTAATAAATAAAAATAAAATAATTGAAATTTTACTAAAAATAAAGACGTACCTTTCTTCGGGCTTGAACACTGGCTTGGTTGAATATCCTTTTAGAACCTTCCTTTTTGAAAGAACATTTTGTATTTTTCTAATATTTATCCCGAGACATGAGTAAGGGAAAGAAGAATAGAGAGGTAGAGAGGGAAAGAGATTTCTTACTTTTCAACACTTTCATGTTCTAATAGACATTCGGCTAATACACTCTCCAATATATACATATCTCTTTTTCTAAAAATTCACAAACATTTTATAAAACAAAATTCTTAACTCTTACACTTGCACATTTCACCATTCTTAAAAAAATCATATTCTATACTCTCCTTTTCAAAAATAATTTTATACATTTTAATATTCAAAACATCTTTCTACACATATCAAATTTCAACATATACATTTATTATTTCCAAAAATAATACTTTTCATTTCCTAAAAATACATAATTCACTTTTCAAACCAAACATGCACTTTTCAAGAATGAACATGATTTATTTCTAAAATCTACACATCTCACCCTTCCAAAGTTCATACTTATACTTTTCAAAACATATATTTTTCATTCTTCCAAAATCTCAAAATTTACTTCTCAAATCATACATACACTTTACCTTTAAAACATACATATTTCTTTACACATACACAATTTCACATTTTTAAAACAAAACATAAACCACTCTTCAAAATTACTTAATCTACTTTTCAAAATTTACATCTTCCAACACATACAACTAAGCTAATATACATACAAACTCCACAATTTTGCTTTTCAAACAATTTACTTTTAAACACATCATTCCACTTTTCACTTTTTTTTTTAAACCCACAAAATTAACTTTTCAAACTACACACAAAATGCTTTTAATATATATTTCAACCTTTAGAAACAAACTTCATTTCCTAATGATTACTCAAAGCACTCACTCTCCAACACCCTTCAAGACATACACTTTCTTTTCCAAACCTCACACACTTTCATTTTTAAAATATATATACTTTTCATTTTCACTTTTCAAAGTTCGTACATTTCACATACACACACTTATCTACCCTTTAAAACATATAAAATATTTTTCAAAATAAAACCACTTGCTTTTCTCAAAATATGAGAAGAAAACATATATGCATAAAATGAAACACAACTATGCACACATACACTTTTTACTTCTTTACTTATACACAAAACGCTTTACACTTCATCTATCACAAACACCATCCTTTAAAACCTACACTTTTCACTTTCAAAAATCATACTCTCTACTTTACAAAAAAATTTCACATTTCCACCTTCCAAAATATACAACCTTCATCTTTCCAAATAGCACATGAAATGACAATATATTCATTAGTATCCAACATAGCAATAAACTATTTTAAAATTTATTTATGACGTAAGAAAAAGCTATCTAGTTGTAAAACAATCATCATATCTTGCATCATTATCAAGCATATGTTAAATTCAAAGAAATGATAAATGTAACTACAATCTTCTCCAACAAGTTATAAAGAAAGACAATCCATCAACATTTCTTATTTTGCTTTTGAAGAATAACATTCTCTCTTTCAAACTAAATGAGAAATGCAGCCATTAAACTCCCCAACCTGAAAATCATTTGTGTTAAGGACAAAATTATTTAATCAAGAGAAAAATGATCCATAATCTTTTGTAAATCTAACAGAAATTTAAATCGTAGAAAACTCATGATCCAACTCTTATCTTAACTAACAAGAAATAAAACCCTCTTTCTTTAATTTCCTTTAAAGAAAATAATCAAGGCACATATCTTTTTCATTCCTTCAAGAAGCCGTAGAAGTTGAAATAAACGAAATGGAAGAGAAATTAAAAAAGAAAGTTTACCACTTTTTGTTGCCTCTGGTTGAACAAGCCGTGGCATAGAGGGGTTCATTTGGGGTTCCTAGGGCTGGAGATTGGATGAGAGGAGGGGCTTGGACGTATCATGTATGAGAGGAGGGAGCCTTGGACGTGTCATGTATGAGAGGAGGGAGGCTTGGACGTTTTTTGGGTTAAGGGAGAGGGAGAGTGGGTGGTTATGGGTTGAGGGAGAGTGGGTGGTTATGGGTTGTTGCTGAACCCTTTGACTGTGGACTGTTCGTTGGATATTTGAAGGCCTTAATGATATTGGATTTTCGTGATCTTGGGTTCATTGGATTCGTCTCGTCGAGCCGTTTGATTCGAGTATAAGCTCGTCAAAATCGGAGACCTTTTGGTCACTCAAATTGCGGTTTGAACCTTCCAACAGCAATTTGAGCCCTTGATTTGGACTCATTTGGGCTCGGATTGGGTTGATCTTGGTGTCGTTGGGTTTGTATTTCTGAGACGCTCAGTTCGACTGTAAGTTTGCTGAAATCGGAGTTCGGATGGTCTCCAAATTAATTTTTGAAGTTTCCAAACTTGATTTTGCATCGAGATTCGTGCCTGATTAAGATAATTTTTGACAACGTATCAATTATTATTATATATATACTTGTGACGAGTCAAAATGGGTTAATCAGAGCCATTGAAATCGAATTCAATTTGAGTTAATTTGAATTGATTTTGATTTGATTGGTGAGTTGTTTTAAGTCCAATGATATATCAATTTGATCAAAATCGAATTAGATTATATTAAATTGAGTCGATTGACATCGACGAATCATAAAGAGGGCTTGATTTGAGTTCGTTTGGAGTTGAATTAAAATTGGATTGAATTGATTTTGATTCAAGTTGAGTGATAGGTTCGAGTCGATGCTACGTCATTAGGTGTCCACCTAAGGAAAATCCTACGGGTGCGACATCTACACTAGGCTATGAAGACCTAGGTGCTAGAGTCGATACCAGGGAATTTGACCTCGAATAATGAGGTCAACATGTGGTACCTTAATTTAAAGGATGAGTCAACCTCTTGTAACTCAAGAAAATACTAGTTGAATTCTTTCAACTAGGCGTGGTCCTGTGATTTTCCCCTTTCCATAGCTTTCCATATAAAAATCCTTGAGTTTTATACCTTTTTTATTTGTGTGCTAGGTATCCGTACAACGCTGAGACGAAAAATTCTAACTCTATCGCCACGTATATTCTAGCCCGCAACATAACTAAAAAAATTAAATGATTTTTAATTTTAACCTTTAATTTAATAAAATAAATAGTGCATGAAGAAATTTATTCTCTATTTTCATAAAATTTGAACAAATTATCTAAAAATAGATAAAAAGAAAGCAGATTACTAAAAGAACATTGTGAGCTTTTCAAAATAATAATTTTAAAGGTGATTCTTCTAATTAATTTCATTACACTATGAGTACTTCCCAATAATTAGATCAAAATGATTCAGAGATATGTATTTTTAAGGTAATTGCTTATTAATAATATTTATTTTAGTACACTATTAGGAAAAAATATGTACTTACAACTGGATCAAAAACTAATCTCCATGCTAGAAAAAAAATTCAAATTGGAAAAAAATAATAACATTTATAGGTTGCTAAGCTGGTGTTTACCTAATACCTTAAACACAAATCAAAATAAATAATCTCTAAGAAAACATTAAAATTGAGAATTAAAAAAAAAACACAATTTACTCATATGAATAAATCTAAATGAAAGATCTTACTTACCTATCAAGCCTTAACAACTATTACTAGGAAGAATGATTTTTACTTGTTAACTGCCCAGCTTTAGCTGGCGTTTTTATAGGCAACCAAACCCCTTCATCGCGGCCCCTCCAGAGCTCAATTTGCATGTTTTCTGGATCTGGTCGTGTAGTTTTAAGATCTGGTTGGGCAAATGGGTGAATAAGATAATAAATGCGCCAAACTAACCACACATTCATTAGAATGCGCCAAACATTTTAGTGATTTTGCTTCTTACTAAATATAAGATATTATGTGCTTATTTTACTAATTTCAATTTAGTAGCTGCTCCTTAAATTTCATGAAGTATATTTTTTTTAGAAAATTTTTTTTTTTTTAGAAAAAAACAATTTAATATAAGTTTTTTTTAAGGAAAAAAAAATTTACATTCTTATTTTTATCTTTTTTTTTCTTTTACTTCCATTACTTTCACCCCTTTTACTTCCATCTTTTTAACTTTTACTAATTTAACTTTCTCCTCTTTAACTTCTATAACTCCTTTAATTTTTATAACTCATTCACTTTAATCTATATAACCACTCTTTAATTTTTTGTAACTCTCTCTCTCTCTCTCTCTCTCTCTCTCTCTCTCTCTCTCTCTCTCTCTCTCTCTCTCTCTCTCTCTCTCTCTCTCTCTCTCTCTCTCTCTCTCTCTCTCTCTCAGTATAAATACCCCTTAAGAGAGGGGGATACTTACACACTTTTCTCTTCTCCAATTCTCCTTCTGAGAGAGGCATTGCATTATCTTGTATAGGTGATATCCTCTTTTAAGCTCCAGTACCCCTCTCTTTAGAAAACTAGTTGCTCTTACTCACCTTCTTTTCTCTACTTCTTCTTTTAATATAGACATTTAATGGTTTTATATAGGAAATAACCCCTTTCATGTTCAAGTGCCCATCTCTTTATAGAATGAGTTAGTCTTGTCCCCCTTCTCTTCTTTAAAGAGAATCATTATATGGTCTTGTATAAATGATATCCCCCTTTAAGCTATAGTGCCTCTTTATTTAAAGAATAAGTTATTATTGCTCTTCTTTTCTTCTCCAATTCATTTTCTCAAGATAGGCATTTAATAGTCTTATATTGGTAGTATCCCTATCAACCTCCAGTATCCCTATCTTTAGAGAACGAGTTACTCTTACCCTCCTTATCTTATGGATATCTTATCTCAAGATAGGCATTCAATTGTAATGTGTAGGTGATACCTCCCCTTTCCTAATCTTTAATAACATATTATCATGGATAGATAGTGTGCATCCCCCTTTTAAGATTCATTTCCTCTCATTCGGGAGAACGAATTGTTCTTCATGTGGAGTTATGAGCGATACTAGGGGTGTAAATGAGTTCAGTCCAGCTTGAGTCATGCTTAGACTCGAGGTCAGCTCATTAGCCAAATCATAATCTCAAACTCAAGCTCAAATGGCATGCTCGAGCTTGGCGCAGTGTAATGGTTGTAAGCTCACAAACCAGCTTGCTAGGAGGAAGAAGAATCGATTGATGTTCATTTCCACTTCCTCTTCCAAATTTTGTTTTGAGTTCTACCTTTCATGATTTTGCCTTTTATGGATCCACCTTCTATTCCCACCTTCGCATTCGTTGTTCTACCTTTTGAGTTTTGCACTTGAGCCGCTTGAAGAGTTAATATGTTGAGAAGTGACTCGATCAAACTTGAGATTGATTACCAAATGAGCTCATAAATTTTCTTGAGCTCAAGCTCGTGCTCGTAAATCTGCTCATGCTCGAGCTTAAAGCTCAATAAGCTCGACTTAAGAGCTTGTTATTGAGTCGAGCTCAAGCAGACTAATGAGTTGAGTTAACTCATTTATACTCCAAAGTGATAATTAAGAATTCTATCTTGACAATGGAGCTTTGGTCTTTATCTTGAAAAAAAGTTGATTAACTCTATTTTGAGAGATTTTTCATCATGTTTTGAAGCTTCAAATTCTATCCTGAAAGGGAGGCAAACATTGCATTTAATTATTGCAGCACTACATGTAGAGATGATATTGATTAAAGTACTTCAATTCATAGTGTTTTATCTTCAGCTCCTTTCATTAATCTTTTAGAAGAAAAGCTCGTATGTTTGAATATGATATAAAAATTTAAAATTTATTATATTGACTTCATGTAAATCAAGTAACCTTGTATAGTCTTTGAGATGTTTATATGAGCTTGATTGTTGTTTTCTTTCAATTTATTTAAAGTAATGAACCCTCTATCTTCATATAAGAATAATTCTAATTTGTAAACTTGCCCCTAGAGGAAATGAAGCCCTTTATGCATCTATGAGATACTCTTCAAGATATTTCCCTAGTTAGAGCAACCTTATTAGAAGATTTATTCATTTAGTAGATTTTGGCCATCTGAGATTTTTGAAGAATCAAAGAAATGTATATCTACTTAGACTTTTTGCCTTTTAAGGTTTTTATGTACATGTATCTATTGAGGCTTTTAGCCTTCTATGATTTTTGGTTTACTTGTACTATTTGAGATTTATGCCTTTCAAATTTTTTTGAAAATCTAATACCTTATGAGGATTATGTCTTTTAAGATTTTTGGTGTACATATAACTTCTAAGGCTTTTATCTTTTGAGGTTTTGCATACACTTAATTCTTCTAATCCTTTTTGTCTTTAATTTTTTTGGATAATCTTGAATTTGTTTTTTGAAGAATCAAAGAAATATGTACATTCTAAGGCTTATATCTTCTAAGATTTTTGAATAATCCTATTCCTTATGGGGTTTGTAACTTTTAAGATTTTAGGTGTATATATACCATATGAGGCTTTAACCTTTTAAGGTGTTGGTATACCTTTTCCTTAAAAGGCTTTTACCTTTAAAGGTTTTTAGATAATCAAGAACCATTGAAGGCTTTTATATTAGTGAATACCTTGTGAACCACTTGCTCTTATGGAGTTTTTCTAGTGAAGATCCTATCTACTATTAGCTTTTCATTGATGCTACCTCATGAGCGGGTCTTATTGAGATTGTTTGTCAGTGCATTGCTTGGTAGAATTAACATGTGTAAAAGAGATTGGGAGAAATCCACTAAGATGTTTGATTTATCCAAAATTGTTTTTTAGAGCATTAACCTATATGGAAGATGTCAAGACTATGGCCTTGCCCAAGAAATAGATGTCTGATTGGTTATTTTATGGTATTTGAGATTCACTTAAAGTTTTCTTAATTTTTTTTTTATGTTTGATAAAATATGGTTTTCAACAAGACTAAAAATTAATTAAGGGATTTGCTTTATTACAACCATATTTGAGATGTATATATCCTATTGATGTTGCAGCTAAGATTGCCCCTTAGTCCAAATTAAAACATCTTTCGAGATTGTGGCAAATGTTACCCCCTAACCAAGAATGGGTTCTCACATATGATGCCAAACTATTACATACTAGAAAATTTGAGTCAATAGAATGTGTTTTACATTGCAACATTGTACAAAAATTTATCACACACAAATAAAAGTAATAAGAACAAAATTTTTTATTTTAAAATTTTGGAAAGGAAAACAATCGCAAGGACTAACCCAGATGAAAAATCCACAACATATCAGAAGATACAAGAACCCTTCCTTCCTTATAGTTGAAGAAGAAGATGACTCTTTCAGAATAAAATACTTGGTTTCTCTTTTATAAGATTATAGAAGTATAGTGCCAACAAGTGGATAATTAAATCCCAACAATAGGGTTAAATCTTGACATTAGTTTGAAGATGATGGTAATTACTGATGGTGATCATCGTAGGTGTTGGTGGTTATTTGTGGTAATCAACAACGATAACTAAAAATGCAAGAAAGCTTTCTAGTTCTCTCATCTCTCTCTCTCTCTCTCTCTCTCTCTCTCTCTCTCTCTCTCTCTCTCTCTCTCTCTCTCTCTCTCTCTCTCTCTCTCTCCTTCCCTTCATGCGGAGAATGGGGCTCAATTTAAAGGTTTTTAATATGAACATTTTGAAAATTTGAACTAGAATTCAAAATATTGCATCATATGGTTCATATTGATTCCCTTAATTATCAATTATTTATTCAATATTTAATTGTCTTTATGATGTCATAATTGAGTGATCTTGAGATATTTAGAATCAACTCGTCAATCCGCTTGATTTGACTATAAGCATGTCAAATTTGGAGATCATTTGGTCATCCAATTAATGTTTGGTGTTTTTAATTGTGCTTTAACTATTTGATTTGGGCTCATTCAGGTTTGGATTAGATTACTTTTGATATCGTTGGATTCATCTCATTAAGATATCCAGTTTGATAATAACTTTGTTAAAATTGGAGTTCATATGATCTTGAATTAACTTCCAAAAGTTCGTAATTCAAATGTTGCCTCGAGATTCATGCTGATCAAAACAATTTTTTTTGCAGATATATCAATAACCATTCATTTTAGTTCGTCTAATATATGATCATTTTGATCATAACTTTACATTTATTAAATGGTGATCATATATAATGTTTGATATTAGTATTTGGTTATTTGGCTCTAACATATTACAAGTGTAAAAAATTTAATCAGTTTCAATGATTCAACTCATAAAAGCTTGGATGTTATGCACACTATAATGTAATCCTGTTTAATGTAAAATTAGAAAATTCAAAACAACAATGGTAGTGCTTAATGTATAAATGAGCTATATCCCTATTTATGAAGACAACATTTAAGGCTTTGTTTGGAATACTTTTTCATTGCTTTGTTTTTCAAGATGTAACTATAATTTTTGTTAGAAGCATTTTCACTCTTTTCAATAAATCTTTATGCTGGAAGATGTTTTCTATAGCAGCCTTAAAAAAAATTGCTTTTTCCATAACATTTTTGCAACCATCTTTATAAAATGCTATTGTAATCTCAAACGAACTCTTAGTGTAGAAAAGGCGAAGCCATCTCCTTAACGCATAATATAGAAGAAGAACATCAAGATTTTTCCAAAATTTATAGAAAAGGTTGATTTATGTTCTAAAGTATTGATGTAAGTACCATAAATATAAATTAATGATGTCATAGAAAGTGTTAGTAGTAGAATTATATCTGATGACAACAAGCATAATAAAATTAAAAATAGAATCTATATGAACCATAAAAGTTTAAAATAAAAAAATTAGTGGAGATGAACACAAGGACAAGGAAAAAATATGTTTGATCAAAACTTTTACAAAATTTTAACAACATATGATATAACAAGCAATACAATTAAAATCTTCATAATATGAATAAATAAATTACCTGTGTTTTAAAGTGATGAATAGTTGAAATGATTATTAGATTTGAATTTGATATAGTTTTCAAATCATAACAAGTGTTTCAATCTTAAATGCAATTAATTTGGTAGAGTTATATTGACACCATACTAAAATAAAATGATATAAGATATAAAAGATTGTTGTGACGCCCTAGGTTCTAATTGAAAGATTGAATTCCTAATCCTATAATTATACAACTTAGCCACCAACAAAGACAATCAGAGCTACTACAAAATACAAATAATAAAGCAATATAAATTTTTTTTCATTAAAATATATATTCAATAGTTCAATTTAACACTTTTTTATACATCAAAATAATAAAAATACTGGATTACAAAATATATAGTACCTTCCTACTCGAACCCTAGGGAACTTGCCTCTATACCTTATCTAATATGTCGACCCCTTCCCTTTTCTTGAAGTGAACACAACTAGCCTAGTAAACTTCTTCAAGAATTTTAGCTAATTTATTCATATCTCTTACATATGCCAAAAATATAAAATTACCTTTCCTCCAAGCTTTATCTACTTGCAATACAAAGATTAAGGAATATAAGGCACTCCTAACACCAAACAAATAAAATACTTCCCCATCTACGCATAAAATTACCCTCTTATTGCTGCAATCAATATGAGCCTGATACTTGCTTAACTAATACATACACACTATTACATCAAACTCCTTTTAAGGCAATTCTATTAACTCTAATTTCAACTTCTTATTTACAATCTCAATTTCACATCTACAGATTTTGCTAACTACCAAAAATTCATCAATGGGCAATAAAACAAACATAGGATTATTAAATAGTACCTTCCTACTTAGACCCTAAGAAAATAGTCTCTACACCTTATCCACTCATGGGCCCTTCCCTTTTCCTGAACTGTTTGAAAGAATATAGTGAGCACAATTGACCAAGTATACTTCTTTTCCTAATCCATTACATATATCAATATAGAGTTAAAATATTAAATTACAGTATAATTTAAAAATGTAGTAACTTATAAAGAATAAATGAAGTACTAGTAAAACATAATTTTCAAGGATTTCAGTGTATACTTATTTTCAATGTTATCACTCACTTGTAAGCCATATTCATAGAAATTTTAGATATATCAAAGAAAGCTTTCCATTAGAAATTCACTTGTATATGGCTTTCATATTTTACGAGGGTTCATATACAAATTTAGGAATTTCTAATTTTCAATTTAGAATATTACACGTACTCAATTTATTAATACATATGCAATACAATGCTTATAATGCACATGTCTCGATGCTTGTTTATAACTCAACTTTAATGTTTGCCTCCCTTTAACCTCCCACATCCGCTTATAGCAAGTAAGGCCGGGATCAAAATAGAATAGTGTCAAGTAACCTCCAACACTAATTTTTAATAAATAAGGTCAGAATCCCTCTCACATCCATACCAGATAGATAAGGTCCGAATAGAATATATAGTACCCTTGTAACATATAAAATAGCTCACTTTCACATGTCATAACTTCTCTAATTGATATATGAGCTACTATAATTGATAGTTAGCTACTATTGCATTCATGGTTTCATAGTATAATATTATCAATAAAAGTCACATTATATGTAAAATATTTTACTCACTGAACATTTTTCCTTTCAATTTTTAACTTCAAAGTGATATTCATATGAACAATTTAAGACTTTTATATAACTATTGAGTTTGACAGAAAAGCCTTAATTTAGTTATATACTAAAACAATTGTGTAGGAAAAATCAATTGGTAAAAAATTGATTTTATATAGCCAAAATGTTTAGAATAAAACATAAGATAACATATTAAAAGTTATGCTGTTAAAATGTTATGAAATTAAAAAAAACACATTTTATCCATAAGTATTTATTAAATTATTGGAATTGAAATCAGAGATAGAAGTTCAAAAGTATATCTCATGCTCTACAATGTCCTAAACATACCCCATGGATAATGTCAGCTTCTTAGTATCTTAATCCTCTCTCTTTCAAACTTAAAGACTCAATTTTTACTTTTTTAATGTAATAATTTTTAAATAAAAAGTTTTATTACAAGAATAAACAGAGCATAGTTTTTAAATAAAAATAATTATTTTTTTTCTCAACTTAAAAATATATAGTATATATAAATATATAAACAGTGTAATAAGTATTTAACTTTCAAAAAAGTTTTGTGAGATTATCTCTCTTTCGAGTTTTAGAGAAAAACCCTACGGTAAATAATCGAGAAAGCGAGAGGCAAGCAGCAGCGGCGAGCTCTACGGTTGGAACACTGATGGCGGCGGTGGGCAAGCTCGGTGATTCGAAGAAAAGGGTGCGGGAGTCCTCGGCGGCCAAGGGAGGTGCGAAGCGCAGGGTCTCCGATCAAACAAAGCTAACAGAGCGGAAACATTTCAAGAAGAAGGTGAAAGCGAGACCTTTGAAGACTAACCAATCTGTGAAACATGGGTCTGCTCTGGGAGAAATCATGGATTCCGCAGGAGACCTCGGCAGTACGAAGAAAAGGAAGCGGGGTACCGCCACGGCAAAGGAAGGAGAGAAGCCTAGGTTCCTTAAACAATCAAAATCCGCAGGGGCGATACCTTTCAATAAGATCGTGAGAGCGAAACACTTGAAACCCACTGAAAAGGACGTCGCAGTTCCTGAGAAGAAGGAAGACAATACTCCAAAAGAGCGTCGCTTGGCAGCCAAGGTATTGTTTTTTATCTTGATCAATCATTTAATTTGTTCTATTTATATACCTTTCTGTTTGAAAGAAATGAGTTTTATTTAAATGACTCGGCTCTGCTTAAGGACCGATTTTTTCAACTTCTGAATGGCGAAGTGAGTTTCACTTTAAAATTGACGGCTTCCATGCAGGAAAAAGCGGAAGCAAGAAAGATAAAGAGAAAGCCAAACTACATCCTGGAGAAAGTATGATTGAGTGCTCTAATTTATTATTTAATTTTTTTGGTTTATTTAGATCATTCATGCTGTTTGAAAACATGATGATTAAATGGTTTTTCTTCTAGCATATGCATTTCCTTTCTTTTTGCAATCTTCTCTTTATTGTTTTATACTTGTAGTTATCAATAAATGCATTTTCTATCTGCTAAAACCATGCTATATGGATAATGGGTTGAAGAAAGTTGTTCACGTTTAACGTTTGTTTCAAACTTTCAAATAGTCCTTGAAGATTATTTATTGGCCAGTCCATGACTTGACATGGGCGGAATGTTGATAAAAATGTTTATGTTCTATGTTAATTTTGAACTTTTAAGATGTGTTAAAAGGTTTTATTTTTCCTTTATTTATGTTGGACAGGAACTAGCTTCACTATGGGAAAAGATGAGATGCTATAGCATTGGAAAAGTAGAGCGATCGAAGTAGGTTCTTTGATTCATTCTTACCTCAAATTTCTCTATTAATAGTTATCTTGCTTTAGGTTGGTTAGTGAAGCCCTGCAGAAGATGTACGGAAAGCTTTTGGAAGTTGCCAGTTCCCATGTCTCTGCTCGTGTGCTTCAAGTGAGACTTTGTTATTTTTAGCGTTTTTTATAAGTTTGATTCTAGTTCGAACTGATCTGGTTTGGAAATGTGTAAAATAGATGTTGTTTTATGGCTTAATGTTATCTTACAAGATAATTAACAAAATTGTTTGCATTGATTTATCCCCCCCAATTAGACTTGTATTAAATACGGGTCTCAAGAGGAAAGAAATGTTGTTTTTGAAGAACTTCGGCCACATCTTCTAACTCTTTCACGTAAGAAGTATGCAGTTCATCTTGTAAAGAAACTCTTGGATGTTGGTATGAGCCAAGCTCTATGATTTTATTTTCCAAACTTTTTTTTCCTTTATAGATTTGAGTCCTTCATTTTTATTACAAAATAATGTGATTTTTATTTTTTTTGTGCCATATTACAGCAAGCAAGAAACAATTGGAAGGATTTCTCTCCTCTCTCCATGGGCATGTTAGCTTTCTAATTCGACATACTGTTGGATCGGCTGGTATGTATATTTAAAGCTTTTTTACTCTTGTAACTGCTTGTCACTGTGGAATATAGACTTGAAATGAACATGTTCTGTGAGCATGTATGGACAAAGTTTAGATGCATACATACTTTTATGATTGTGTGCTTATGCATGAAATAAAACATATGTTTTTATGGCCTACAAACAATCCGATCTTAGGTTCTTCTAACTCAAGGTTTAAAATTGCACGATTGGGTGTTAAGACATTTTTCATCCATTAGGCGAGGCGTAACCCTCAAGATGTTTTGTGGTGTAAGCCCACAATTTAAAAATTGCATAAAGTCAAAATTAAGGTAATAAGTAATATATTAGTATCATAACCTACTAACATATTAAAAATGACATATTAACATTCTAACATGGTAAGAAGTGACAATTTGTGTATATATCAAGTAACAAATTACACAAACTGCAAATTATCAAGTTATAAATTGTGCAAAGTAGAAGTGTGATCTAAACATCAATTGATTAAAGTAATACAATATATTAAATAAAAATAACTTACATCATATCAAAGCAAAACTTCAAATAAATTTAGCAAAATAATTTTCTTCTTCTCTCCTATGTTCAAAATGGCAACATCCAATGATCCAATGAAGAATATAACAAGTAATAAAAAATTCTCAGCACTCGTATCACTCAGGAGGCCTTCATTGGAGTTGTCATCATAATAAATAATTTTTTTGCTTACCTCATCTTCAATGGAGTCTAAGTTCTCCTAATCTTCCTCCTCTTTAATCTCAGCCATATACCGCTTTCCTAATCAATGATAATAAATAAATAAATTGAAAATTTTAATTAAAGTTTGTGACAACTTCAAATACTTCAATTTCTATAAATATTGTTTCTTTTTATTTCTTGTTATTGTTGGTTTGTGTTAGATGCATTTCTATTGTTTATACCCTAATGTTAGATGCACTTGTATTGTTTATACCCTAATCATCACAAAAATTAGCATTTAGATCTCCTTGTTGTAAATTAGATGGTGTGACCTCCTTATCATCATTCAAAAATCATTCACCAGTTGATGGTGTATCATGACATAGTAAGGGATCCTTGTTATTCTTCAACCTTTTTTTAAATATCTTTTTTTTTAATTCTCTTGTTGTACATGATGTACGCTAAAGAGTTCATCCTTAAGGTCGTTAGAGGATTTCTACTTTTTTTGTATGAACTTGATTATATGTGCTCCAGATGTGCTCCCATTCAAATAATGAACATGAAGTCCCAATACCTTAAAAGTCTATAGGAGATCTTAGAAACTTCTTGTGAAGAATTGAATTTTGAGAATTTCATCATATATAGAGCTTGGATAGAATTTCATTTTTAGGAGCCTTCTGTAAATCCTGAAACTCATAGCTTGAGCATATTACTTGTGACTGTATATAGTATTGAACGCTCCTTGATCGCTTGCACTTTTGCATGAGTCAATCTTGATGATTGAGTTTTAGTACATAGGCATTCTTGACAACGGTGTATTAGAGATGGTCTCTATGTTTTGCTCCATAGTTTGATTTTGCATTTGCATGCTTTTACCAAAGCATGAATTTTCAGGCAAGCCAACATTAATAGGAATGTATGGGCTACATTGAGCGGTTAGGAAGTTGCTAACTAAAGGCTTTAAAACTTGCAGTTGTAAGTGCTATGGTTGTGTGTTTGGTGGTGATTATTATTTTTTTATTTTAAGAGATGTAGTTATGAGTGATTGCAAGGCTTGTAGATTTTGGGAGGTGGAAGATCAAAGGGTGGCATGGTTTAAAATTGCGCAATATGAGGCTCGCCTTGAGGCCCGCCTTTGCGCAATTCCAGTAAAAAACGCCTTGATGCTTACGCCTCGAGTTTATTTTATGAGGCTTGCGCCTCAACTTGGTTGAGGCCCGTCTTGAGGCCCGCCTCGCCTCACTGGCATAAGGCTTACACCTCACGCTATATATATTAAAACGTACATAAATCTTGAAGTAAATGCCTGACATTGGACTCTATAGGAGAGGTGGAAGGGAAGAGAGCAGTTCATCATAATGATAATTCAAATGAAGAACCCCTTAGTGATGACAGTGCTGATGACTTATGAGTTCTTATGTGATATGTCATTGCTATTTATTTTTGGAAATTGGAATTATATGTTAATGAAAAGAATACTAGGATTTGGAAAAGATAGAATTTTGAGTTGAACTATATTTCATGTTGTCTTATTATTGGGATATTTTGATTTCACTTCATATTTTATGTTTTTTTATGTTTTGTATATAAAAAATTTATCATTTTATGTTTACGCAATCTTTTGATTTTGAGGCTTACGCCTCAAAACGCCTTGAGGCTTACGCCTCGTCTCACGAATGAAAAACGCCTCAATACCCGAATACGCAATTTTAAACATTTAAGGGTGGTCAAGACATATAAGGAAAGATTTGGATCTTGATTGTTTATGTTGTGGCTGATTTATTGGGAAGCTTAAGGGAAAGTTAGATTTGGAGTTATGAGTGGTGTGAACACTCTTTGGGAAGCTACGGATGTTAGGAATAAGGATATTGAGTTATTTAGGGTGGTTTTGTGAAGGTTTTGGTATAGAGATTGAAAAGGAGAATTTGTTTATTGAGTTTGGACATAATTTGGGTAGCTCGACTATTTTGTAAATAATTCGGTGTGCTAATGTGCGAACTTAGAGAAGCTCCAAATCACTAAAGGAGTTGTATGGATGAGAAGTATATAAAAAAGAAGCCTCACAAATAAAATAAAAATAAGAAGTCTCAAATCTCTCACTAAAGAGGGATCTCCAAAACCACCAAATTAAGGATAAATGGTTAGCCATCAAGTATTCCCTAAGGAAAAAGACAGATTTCTCGAAATAAAATTCTACTTCAATTTCAATTTCATTTTTTTATTGATTTCATGGTATTTATAAATATTACACATAAGGTGAAGACAAGGAATTCAAAGGATCGTCAAATTATAATAAATACATTGTTAGTTTTTTTTTTTTACTTTATAATTATCTTGAAAATTCAAAGGCCTTTTATTTGATTGAATGAAGTTGATAGAAGATGGAGCAACCCTCTATTTTAAAAGATGGCTGTCCATATTTGTTTTGACTTGGGCTTTAATGGCTTAACAATGTGAGATGGTAATGGTGATGTGAAACTATAGACCCTACTTGGGTGATGTGAAACTATAAATCTTACTTGGACAAAAATTCTAGCTCATTGTATATTTTTGATATTGATGCTCTTGATTCCAAATTGTATTGTCCTTGAGTTCAAATGAAAACCAACATAAAGTTAATAATAAAAATAATAAAATATAATAGAATCAATGCTACTAATAGTTATGGATATGGTGATTGGTCTATTTGAACGTCTCCTACATCTAAAGGTGGGGTAGAAATTGAATTCATTTCATTCTATTGTTGGCTTCATGCAATGATCCAGACAGGTCCCTATGTATTGAAGAAATAGGGAATAACCTATAAATATTCAAATTCAAAGCCAATAATGAAAATAGGGTTTAATGCGTACAACTTGTAACAAAGTTCTAAAATCTAACAAGTGTTCTAGTGTTAACTCAATAGAAGTGATAGCACACTCAATGGTTTTAGAAACCAAATTTGTAAACTTATGTAATTCACCTGCAAGTGTAACCCAATAAGTTTCTTATGTTATTGAATCAAATGTTAGGACATATGAATGAGCAACAAACTCAATGTATTGGATTTATTCAACCACGCATGCTTATGAATCTCTTAATTCATCAAACACCAGGCAATATGAGACGTAATCATAAAGTATTCTTATAGTAAAGATGATGATTATAATGTTAAATAATGCGAATTGTGATTAACAAAACATAAAGCACAAGGAATGAGATCTATTGAAAAACTTATGTATAAGAATGTGAGCATCAAATCATCGCTTTGACATTTCAACTAAGCAAGAATTTTAATGTGCAAGAATTTAAATTTATTTAGAGAGTGAAGTCGATAGGATTTTTATGTTGTCTGGTATCTAATCAGCCAATATTTATGCCTAAGCACCTTATTTGCTTAAGATTCCACTAACTCCCTTTTTATACGTGAGAAACTTCCTCCTTAATGACACAATGGTCTAAACTTTGTGTTCTCCTACATTTGGCTACCACAACGGCAACACTAATCTTCTTTATGGGCTAAACAAATCTGAAATTATGGATTACAAAGTTTATACCTTCCAAGTTCCATAAAGCTTTGGTGTATGAAGCTACAAGATTTTTACGCTTGATTGTACAAAGTTTGAATTGAAACTCAATGCATCATAACTAAGATTGAAAGACCGGCTAGGCAATCACCCAAAATATGGCTTTTAAAGGATTTGCACAGGATGAACTCTTTGATTTCTTCATAAAAAAATGTCTCAAAATGATTTTGAATAGTACAATCATAATTCTAGTTTTTTTCTCCTTTCTACTAAAAATATAACACGCATGCGTAAACGCAAACACACACACACCCATATATATATATATATATATATATATATATATATATATATATATATATATATATATATATATATATATAATCCTTTTTAGCAAATTTAATGAAATAATTAGGAAATTTAAAATCAATTAAATTTGGAAAAGACAAGTGATAAGAACGTAATAATGAGCAATTTAAGTACATGATAACAAGCTGTATCACTAATAATGCAGTTTTCCCATAATAATTTAATTTAAAATAAATCAAATAAATGCAAACTTAAGCCATATATATATATATATATATATATATATATATATATATATAATTGAAAAATGTGTTTAGTATATATAGTTAAAATCAAATTTATTTTATCTTGTGTTTTTTATCCTTGAGTTCTAGGTTGAATTCTACTCGCTAAATTTACATTGAATAGCACCTCAATTGACACACTCGACTAATGAACTTTGGATCTTCACGCTGTGCCATTGAATGCATTGAATTCATCATCTTAAGCTTGCTATTAAATTGCAAGTATTACAAACTTGCTTAGTGGACATTTCTTAATGAAAAACCCTAAAAGGAACACCTAGCAAACTATTTAATAATACCTGATGAAATCACTAATGAGCTAATCGTAATATATATGATGGACATTGAGGCTCATGTAATCAATAATTTCTCTAATAAGTTTTTTGTGGTATTCATTGTGATTCCCATCTATTAAACTGCTGATAGGTAGTAAATCTTTAAAACTGTTTTAAAGTGGGTTGCTATTAGTCAGTATTGGACTATAAGTCTAAAAACAGTACTTGGCTACTAGCTATCCATCTTGACTCGAATCATCTTATTGAATTGGAATCCTTGTATGTTTTGAGCTAGTGGAGTTTCTTACTGGTGCTCACCTTTATGGTTGAGTTCAATGTCCATCTTTGCTGCTACAAAAGACGTGCTGTTATCAAAAGATATGAAAAATCATCCTCTTCAGTTCTTTAATTCTTCCTTCAAAATTTTTGTTGCTATTGCTCCCATTATTTTTAGGCAGTGGCGCTAGTATTTATTTTTTCTATTTATTTTTTCTCTCTAACTGATTATGATGGCGGCAGGAAAAATCTATTACTTAGTCAACATTGTGTCTGATTTTCCAATTTTCCTTAATTTTTGGAGTTACAATAGCTAACTATTATTGCATCTGCTAAATTCTTGTTTTTATCTTTGCAGTTGTTGAGCATGCGTATCATTTGGCAAGTGGGTCTCAAAGACAACGCCTTTTGATGGAAATGTACTCGACTGAACTTCAATTATTCAAAGACCTTACCTTGACAAATGCTGGAAGGTAATTGCGCTATACATTTTTTCCAATGGCTTGCGCATCAGTTTTGTACTCTTAGCTGTGAATTATAGATTCAACGATATATTATCTGCCATGAAGGCTTTTTTTCATGCATTAGCTTCTGCTTGCATCATCCTATTTTGTTAGCTTCAACTAGTGTGCAACATGCTCTGCATTTAATGGATGCAAAATGGTTGAACTTTTTTTCTTGGTATCTGAATTCCTCAGCATGTATAGCTAATTTGTGTGTGTTTTCTGATTACTCAAGTATGATTAGTGATCACTAGGATGCAAATTTAATAGATTATTGTTTTGGGCGTTACTTCAGTGTGTTATAGAAAATTCCACAAACTATTTGGAGTTTTTACCCATTCATATTTGTTGCGGTATGAATATGATATTTTTGCAAAGTGTGGGGCCACATCATCCCGTTCTTTGTGTTTTGCTAGTTCACTTATTTAGCACATCATGTGCATGCCTCCTAATATGTAATCATCCTGAAGCTACATGCAGGAAAATCCATCATTTGTCCTCTGTGGCATTAAAATTTTGATTTTATGATGATGAACACAAGAGCCGAGGAGACCTTTATGATGATAAACACTTAGCTTTTCTTTAAATTTTCTCTTCAAATGACCTAAAAAGTTAGGCATATGAGCACATTAATCATTAGTCTTTTAATCAATGAATTTCATTGAGATAAATAGGCTTAAGCACTGTGAAATATGTCCAATACTAGCATATAGCTATTAATCTTAACCTTCTTATCCATTAGAAACTACCCATAAGATAAAAGCCATACGAATCATTATTCGAGTTTATCATATTAACAATTGGATCATACGATACAATTGGATCATATGCATGATCAGCTCTCAAAATTGATTGGATTAGAGAAGATTGTACTATACAATTAAGCATATTACAATAATATTCATAAACTTTTAAATCATTAATTATGTTGCAACGACTAGTTTAATGACAATATCAAATTTATGATTATATTATTTGATCATCATCATATTGTATGATATAGATCGTACTGTATGATTTGATCGTTTAGTTCAATCTACTGTAAACCAAAATATATGCTAAGCTCAAAAAAATAGTTCAATACTCAAATTATATTATTTGATTGAGTGGTACAATACCATGCGATGGTGTTTGAAAATGTTGGTTTTACAAAATAGTTTTTTATTTAACATGTAAAAGTATATATATTTTTCACTATTTGTTTTATTGTACTTATTAATAAGCAACACATTAGCATATTTTTGTTAAATTTATAAACAATATTATTTTTGCATATTTTAGCTAAATATAAACTCAATCAATATTACAATGAAACTAAACGGCCTAGACTTTTGGCAAAGCTCGGGTCTTGATTTTGATTGTTGCTATCTTAAAAGATTTATGTAGAAGCACTTAGCAAATCACATTAAATGACACCACATAAAGTTTGTAATCATTAAATCAATAGTGATCCACATATGAAACACATGGGCTAATAGGTGAACACAGGATTCTTGTAATCACACCAAGCTTGTTGGAAATTATGTGTCTTACTCTTAATTCTACTTATGCAGGTTGATTTTTAGCTTAATATTGTTAAATCTTAGCCGTCGCTTGGCCCTTAATCTCACGGCTAGCATGGAGATCCGCGAGAGGCTCACTTGGATCATGCTGATCTCCTTGTTAAATCCCAGTCATCCCTTGGCTCTTGATCCTATGGCCAACATGGGGATTTGTGGGAGGCTCACCTGGATCATGTCGATCTCCTTACATATTTGGGTGGTTGATTTGGGAAGGATTATATTTGGCAATTATGCATGATTATATAGTTATTTGTTTCTTTATGAAGAGACCTTATATATATCTATAAATAAGGATAGTTTTGTGTAATAAAATTAAGCCTTTTCCCTCTCATTCTCTGAATTTTACATGGTATCAGAGCCTAATGATACATAATCCTCCGGCTTTCATTATCGTTGTTGGAATTGTGAGGGCTATTGTTCCAGGCTGCCTTGTCATGCCTTCATTGCCGGCCTTCCCTTATTGTTATTACTCCCTTGCTATCCTATATGTAACCCAAACAACTTTCATTGTTGCCCTACACCTTGTATGTTTGATTAATATAGCTTTCATCGCTACCATTTGCCGTCACAATGTCTGAAGCTAATTCCTTCCAAAGCTTTAACCAAATAGAAAATTCTATGATGCACCAAGGAAGAGGAGATATCCAAAATGTGCAACATTTCTATTGCTTGAATGAGAAGAATTACTTGAAGTGATCTCAATTTATGAAGAGCTACTTAACGGGAAAGAAAAGATGAATCACCTCCTTAGGGTATGAACAAAAGAAGAAAATCCTAATTTTTGGGCATGGGATGAAGCAGACTTTGATTATGTCATAGTTGTGAATTCACGACTCCAGAGATTAGTGATATTTTCATGTTTCTATCTACTGTAAATGACATAGGGGCTATGATGCACAGACACGGACACGGCAACACGGATACGTCACGACACGGACACGGGACACGTCAATTATTGAAAATATAGGACACGGACACGGGTTAGACACGGTATTATAATTTTTATATTTAAAAAATAGTGTATAAAAATTAAATAAGTATAATTTTAAAAATAATTTGAAAATAATAAGTCATTTAACTAGAATTTGTGCTTAAAATGATTAGTATTAAGATGTCGAGAGTCAGATGTCGATGTCGTTTATCAGTCACCGAGAGAGGAGATGAAAATACCTTCACTGCCAAAAAGAAATGAAAATGAGAATATTCGATGATTGGGTATTAAGTGTGGATGTTGATTTGGTGTTGTGGATAGGAAATAAGAAATTTAGTTTAAATCCCTTCAAATACAAGAAATTATATTTAAAAAAATTCATAAAATATTTAAGATACGCGTGTCGGACACTGGTGTCCAATTTGTATTTAATATTTTTTAATCGTACACGTTTTCGGCGTGTCTGACACGTGTCGGAGGAGTGGAGGGGCATCACAATCTAACACTACAACAAGTCAGTCTAGCTTAGAAACACAGTCCATCTTTCTGAGAATTTAACAAAGAAGATATTGAGAAGTTAAAACAACTCTTGGTATCACTTAAAAAATCATCTGCATCTTCTTCTTATGCACTTTCAGATAAGTTTTTTCATATCTATTATATAAGTGTCTCTAAAAATCATTTGAAAGATTTATGGATCATTGACTCAGAAGTCACAAATCATATACATACTCCATTACCCACTTCAATTACACTCCGTGCCCGAGTAATAAGAAAATCATCACTGTTAAAACAACTCTTGGTATCACTTAAAAAATCATCTGTATCTTCTTCTTATGCACTTTTAGGTAAGTTTTTTCATATCTATTATATAAGTGTCTCTAAAAATCATTTGAAAGATTTATGGATCATTGACTCAGAAGTCACAAATCATATACATACTCCATTACCCACTTCAATTACACTTCGTGCCCGAGTAATAAGAAAATCATCACTGTTGATGGTTCTCTTATCACAGTAGCCAACCAAGGAGACATTACTCCTATCTTTCTCTCTTACTCTTGAAAATGTACTCCATCTACCTCAATTATCCACAAACCTAATCTCTATACAAAAACTTACTAGTGACTATAATTGCTAAGTCTTATGGACCCTACTTGTTGCTTATTTTAAGACCAGTAATCGAGGAAGAAGATTGGACTTGCTAAGGAGAAAGATGGACTATACTACCTGGAAGAGTCGAACACACCTACTATTATCAATAATAGTTATTCCATGTTATTCATATCTAATAAAAAATTTACTATTTGGCATCATCATTTTAGATTAGAGCATCCATCTTTTGATGTCTTAAAAAATGTATCCAAATTTTTTGTTAGAAAATATCAAAAATGATATTTCTTTATTAGATTTAAATGAGAATTTGACTCTTAATAGGACACAATGGAGAAAAAGGATTAATGTAGCTGACCCCACGTAGTGGGATAAAGGCTTGATGTTGTTGTTATTGTTGTTGTATTGAAAAATGAATAATTTCATTGTGAAATTTATGAGTTACCAAACATAAACACGTTTTTTTTCCAAACAAAAATGAGAGATGTATAATCCCTTCTACCTTATTCATAGTGATATCTGGGGACCCAAAAAAATCCCTAACATCTCAGGGTCCCGATGATTTGTATCATTTATTGATGACCATACTCGAGTCTTTTGGATCTTTCTTCTAAAAATAAATCTGATGCTAGCACTATCCTCATTTTTCACATCATGATCCAAAACCAATTCGGGGTAAAAATAAATAAATTTTGGTCTGACGATGCCAAAGATTTCTTTAACCAAACCCTATTCTCTTACTCTAAAAAAAGTTATCATTCACACCCCGCAACAAAATGGAGTTGCAAAAAAAAAAAAAAAGGTCACCTTTCCTTCACACGTGCATTTTTATTTCACCACAATGTACCCAAATCCTACTGGGAGAAAGCCCTTCTAACTGTCATATATCTCATAAATTGACTACCTTAAAAATCTTGGGACTAATACTAATGAATATTCTATCTTCTTTTTACCTTGAAAGCCGAACCCATAATAACGTCACACCTAAAATCTTTGGATGCATTGTCTATGTTCACAATTACAGTAAAAAATAAAGGAAAATTAGATCCAACAACATTTAAGTGTATCTTTGTTGGATATTCATCCATCCAGAGAGGCTATAAATGGTATCACCCCTCCAAGAAAATCCTTCCATCTGTTGATGTTACTTTTGATAAACAAAAAAAATTATTTTACCAAACCTCATCTTTGGGGGAAAGACTGAAACTGAGGAAGATGAGAAGCCCCCTTGACCTTCTAGCTCCACCTTAAACCAATCCTTCTAATGCTGAAATTAAAGCCGAGGAAATTGAGGACAAAGTTATTATGGATAACATGAGGTTTGGAAATGTATATTCTAGGCGTACAAATCCAAATTATGCTCTACATCAGATCTAAGAATTTGAACCATCTCCTGAAATTGAGGTAAACACAAGTTCACCTAAAAAATCTCCCGTGTACCCTGTGACTAACTTTGTATCCTTCCATAATTTATCACATTTACACAAAAATTTCTTGATTACACTAAATGATATTCATATTCTTAACAATATTTTGAAGTCTTATCTGAAGAGAATTGGAAAAGTGTCATGAAAGATGAAACACAGGCCATAGAGAAGAACAATACTTGGGAGATCATCGATCTACCAGTAGGAAAAAACCCAGTCGGTTTCAAATTGGTGTTCTTTGTTAAATTTTTTAGGAATAATGTAAGATTGGTAGCAAAAGAGTACACTCAGACTTACGATATTGACTACCAGGATTTTTTTTGCACATGTGACTAAGATGAACACCGTGAGGATCTTGTTCTCACTAGTTGCTAATTATAACTGACATCTGGAATAGCTGGATGTCAAAATTGCATTCCTGTACGGAGACTTAGAGGAAGAAATGTTTATGGAGATTCCACTAGCAGTCAAGGAGTATTTTGGGGTTAACAAAGTATATTATTTAAAAAAAGCTCTATATGGGCTAAATCAGTCACTTAGAGCTTACTTAATAGATATCAATAAAGCCAAGGGGTCCACACATTATTCTTCAGTACTTAAACTCATGGGGAGTCACAACTTTGTTGATTTATGTGGATGATATCATATTGATTGAGAATGATGAAAATGAGAATGTGATTCTAAGGAAATATTTTGTAAAGGAATTTAAGATTAAAAAACTTGGTAGATTGAAATATTTCTTGAAATTGAAGTTACCCACTCCAGCAGAGGAATTTTCATTTCACAATAGAAATATATTATTGATCTTCTTAAAGAAACATGTAAACTTGCTTGTAAACCGACACCAACACCAGTAGAGTCAAATCTCAAATTAGGGGAAGCTAAGAGAATCCAAACGTAGATAAGAGAGCTTACCAGAGACCTGTGAGGAAATTAATCTACCTTTCCCACACCAGACTAGATATAATCTTTACTGTAAGCGTGGTCAGTCAGCTCATGCAAAATCCAAAGCAGACTCACATGCAAGCAATAGACATAATACTGTACTACCTCAAGAAGAATATAGAAAAAAGGATTCTCTTTAGAAGAGAATGTGAAATAACCCTAAAAGTGTATATTGATGCAGATTATGCACGATGTAGGTTATGCAGGATCACTAGTAGATAGATGATCTACCTCAGGATATTGTACATTTCTTGGGGGAAACTTTGCTACATGGAGGAGCAAGAAATAGAATGTGGTGGCAAGATCTAGTGCAGAAGTAAAGTTCAGAGCTATGACCTTAGCTTTATGTAAGTTACTATGGATCAAGATGATTCTAAAAGACCTAAGAATCAAGTGAGAATGATTCATGATTCATGAAGCTACACTGTGATAAAAAATCAACAATCAACATATCTCACAATCCAGTTCAACATGATTTTAGAAACCAATTCTTTGAATTTAACATATGTTTGGTTGATGTGTTCCCATAACCAAGCAAGATATGACCCCAAACCAAGGTCAAGATTGAACCATATTTAGGGCCACGGCCAAAAGAAACTCAACTAAGTAACATTCAAGGCCAAACCAAGCTCAATATTGAGAGGGATTTTAGCTTGAGTGAACTTGAAGTTTGTTGCATCCTATGATACATTGACACTTCTCAAAGAGGCATGCAGTATCTGACACGTATTCGACATGACACGTGTTCGACACGTGTCCAATTAAAAAAATATTAAATACAAATTGGACACACATGTCCAATATACTTGTCTTAAATACTTTATGAAATTTTTGTTTTAAATATAATTTCTTGTGTTTAAAATTTTATTTATTTAAAATATAAAAGTTAAATTTCTTATTTTCTATCCACATCACCAAATCAATCGCCAGCACTCAATGCCCCATTCATCAAATATTTTCATTTTCATTTCTCTTTTGGTGGGTCAAAACTTTGATTTCACAATAATGCTCGATGCCATCTCAACATCGACGTCATTACAACATTGATATTTCAAAACCATCTCAACATCAATGTCTGACACTATCTTGACATTGATGCTCAACGCTAGTAATTTCTATGCCCACAACTGGACAACTCATCTGTATTTGATGTCATCTTAACAACGACAAGCAACGCCTTCTAAACATCGATGATAGATGACCTCTTGACATCGACGCCCAATACTTCCCGCATAACATTGATGCCCGACCCTCGAAAACATTGTTGTCTCCTCTTTTGACGTCTAATACACATCATCGACGCTTGACTCTTGACATTCTAATATTAATCAATTTAAGCATAAATTCTAGTTAAATGACTTATTATTTCTAAATTATTTTTAATATTATACTTATTCAATTTTTATATACTATTTTTAAAATATAAAAATTATAATACCATGTATAACCCATCTCCGTGCCCTATATTTTCAACAATTAATGTGTCCCGTATCCGTGTCGTATTCGTATCTGTGCATCATAGGTTGTATCTGTATTAACATTGAGTTTTATATTTGGAACATGATACGGTTTGAGCTCATATCAATTCTGAGTAGTTTACATGCAGCCTTTTCATGATGTTTCCAAGCATAGGTTTAGTTGCTCGAAATCAGTTTCACTATTCATAAAAGAATCTTCATTATACTTCATTTTTTTTTTACGCTCAAGTTTTTTTTCCCTTCCTCCACTTATTGGCATTTTTATTTTAGCTTTATTTTGCAAGTTGTTACCTTTGCAATCAAGAGTTGTTGGCATATCTCAAAGGCGGATTTTTGTTTTCTCTTATGTCTGATTTGTAAGATTATTTGTTTCTGCGGGACTTTATTTTGTTAGTGGTAGTTAATGTGGTCTATCCCACTTCTATCAGCTTGGCAGACTTAATTTCAAAACTCAAACTACAGAAATCTTCGGTATTACAACATATGACCTCTATAATTCAACCACTTCTAGAAAAGGGGATTGTGGACTACTCAATCATACACGCCACATTAGTGGAGTATTTTACAATAGCTGACAGGGTAATAATTTTCAATTTGATGAAATCATTTAACATAACTTGTAAATTTTATTTAGCGTTATAACTATTCTAATTAATTTGATTTGCACTTTTCGAAGTCCTCTGCTGCAGATGTGATTCAACAGTTGCTGCCTCTTCTCTCTCAAGAGTCTGTCACTGATGACGGCCTTCATGCATCTAGTAAACGGAAAAACAAAAGAAGGAAGACGAGAATTCCCCTTGTGAACATGATGCACACGAGAGATGGACTTAAAGTTGGCATCTTTTGTATCAAGCATGGAACTGCAAAGGTTTGTTATGAGGGTTTGTGTATTTAGCCTTTCTATTGATCTTATTTTTATGATGATACCGTCCATTAGTAATTTATAAAAAGTTTCTTTCAGAGTTTCTGATATTGGTGATTTCTTTTGTACAAGTAGCTAACAGTTTAAGCTACTTCTGGTTATTTTCTTCAGTACCTGTGAACTGTTTCTTTTCTTCCTTTTAATCAACAGGATAGAAAGAAAATTGTTAAGGGGATTAAGGATCACATCAGAAAGCTAGCATTGGACCAGTATGGGAGTCTTGTGAGTACCTCATTTAGTTTTAAAGCGTGTATTCCTGTCAAGTTTATATTGTTATTTAGAATCCTAGTCAAGCAATTACGTTGCTATTTGCAATTTATACATAATTTTGTGAACTTAACCGATATTTTTTTATGCTATTAGTTTTAAATTGTTCAATCTGCACTCGAAAAGAAGATGCACAGTAATGATCAAAATTGTTTGTTCGTTATGCCTCCATCTATCAATTCTATTAGCTAACATTTCCACGCATTATGCAATGTGCATTTTATGTAGTGCAATAATAATATGAGTTGCTTCTTATGATTTTCATGATGTTTGCCACATTAAAATTCATAGATAAGATGTATGTTTTTGTGTATATAAATATATGTTTAAAAATTTTTTGTTTTTGTTTTGGTTTTCTTCATTATTATCTACGTCAGAGGCCTATCTCAACTCTTTTGCGAGTACTTTATGAATGCTCCATTTATTCCTTTCTGGGCTAAAAATTTTATTGTGCATCACAAAAAAATGGAATCATCTTTTAGCTCTAATTGAATTTAGTTTTAGTTGGGCTTTTATCAAAATGAACTATATAGCTCTTGGTTGAAACAAAATGTAGTTGTATGCACGTGCATTTGTATATTGATATTTGTATATATGAAACTATGCATTTGTGGATGTATTGTTGCAGGTAAGTTTTTGAATTCTAGATAAAAAATTTTGATCATTTTTTTTTGCTTGGTCTAGATCAGATCTAAATAAACTAGCTAGGCTAGGCATTGAATTTTAATTAGATTGAGCCAGCCTTTATTTAGGCTTAACTAGAATCAATACTATACTTATTGGCTTTGCTCTTGTTCTTGGGGAGTTTGCATGAGTTTGAGATTGGAGTTTTCAAATCCCTAATTCCTTTTAATTGCTAAATAACACAATAGTTCTGTTTTATGCAAGTATTTTTGCTGATGTGATTGTTATTTTGTCCTTACTCCACATCTTTTCCTTTTAGATTTTTCATATTAATTTATGTGCTAGCTTTAGTGGTGGATGCTATGTCTTTTCATGGTACATGTTGAAACCACCTCATCTATTTTCACAATCTTATTATCATTCGTCGGCACAAATAGAAACTGAACAAATCATTAACCGGTGGCTGAGCTCCAACTTCTAAACTGACAGCGCATCAACTTGAATCCATAAATGGGTGATTCCAAAATCAAACAAAGTTTTAATCCATGAGCCAAAGCAGAAAATTCAGCAAAATAAGCCTTCTGAGTGCCCAAAAAAATATTAAAAGGAAAAAAATTTAATGACCCGAATTATCTCTAAGCAAACCACCAGCAACTGCTTCTGGAGTTCCTCTAGCACAGCCATTAACATTGAGCTGTGACGAACCCATCACCATTTAATCAAAATTGAGCTTCACCAACCAGCTTCAGGTTTCCACCATCTAGCAGTCTTGTGATTCTAGAAGTTCTAGGGGGAGGACACATTGAAAAATAACCATGCAATAAACTCCTCCCTTTAATAGCCCAATCATCAATCAGCTTGGCTTTTATTTACAGGCGACATCTTAATCTGATTATCAATTTGACACACAATACTACTTGCGCAAATCTTTTTTCCCTTATGTTTAGAGTCATTTCTATTCCCTTATAGAAACCACAAAATGCAAATTGGAATCAAATACCTGATTTGACCAGGCTTAACATTCATCACATAATTTTTCCAAGCAGTAATTACTAGAGTGACAGAAGATGTATTAGACAACTTCATAAAAAAAAAAACATTATGAGCTGGCCACACACTCGAAGCACTTCACTATTCCAGAAGACATGAAAGAACAACACTGACACCTTGAAGCCAACTGGAATGCAAAGCTTTGCATCCTAACATCAACAGTCAGAGCATCATGAAAAATTATCCAGACAAATAGAGAAACTGTAATGGGAATAGATTTATGCTATAGAAGTTTTAGAGAACTAATGCCCTAGACATAATCAACTTCCCTGCCATTTTGAACCTGAAACTAGAATCAGGAGAGATTTGACACTCCGCATATGAGCATTTGAAATGTTAGTAGTTTGTGTGATAACATAACCAGGTAGCAAAAGACTGCAGCTTAAACAGATTGCCATCTTCATTTTCAAAAGACTTAAGATTTTCGCAGAAGTATGAACTACAGCTGGAAACAAAGCAGCCACAGTAGTAATTCCAATACCAAACATCCTTTCAGAAAACACCTTACCAGCACCATTAATCCAGCATATAATATTTTCAGCAACGCTTCTGTGGCATAATGTCATCAGGGTAAAAGAATTTCAAGTTCTAACCGCAATCTCCATAGGTTATGTGTATATAAGAACAGGAGCCAAATATTTTGTTTAACTAAATCCAGGACTGAATGATGTCTACACATTTTTAAATCTAAAGTGAGAAGGATAGTGGAAACAGATTTAATGGCATAATCAGCAGTTGTTTTATTAAAATGAGTAACTTCGATGTAGGTAAAATGATTCAATCGGTTCAAGGACAACACTTGATCCAATCTGATTATACCACAACGTTAGACCAAGTAATCTGATTTTCCATAAATCTTGCAAGAGTAAGGACATCGTCTATAATAGTATCAACGAACTCCTCAATAGTATTAACTTTTGGATGGCCACCACTTTTCTTTTGCATCATTGAAGGATGATATTTAAAACCACAGCTATCATCCACTACTCAACTTCCATGTCAAAGTTCTTAAATCATTATGTAAAATTCTCCTATTGACCCTTAAGAAATTATCATACACAGAAGTCCCATAGATGGTTCTTCTCCAACAACTTTAGTATACAACATTTGTTCAATATCTTTTACAATAGAGCAAGTAAGCACGTCCTTTCAAAAAAAAAAAAAAAACATATCTTATTTGACACATTAGCTACACGATTATTAAAACCCAAGTATCTACATTTATATGACAACTGAGTTGCAAGAATCATTGGTTCGAAAATCGCCGGCATATGTAACTTGCACTAAACAAATAATTTTTTAAGTCTTCACTTAAAAATATTACCTAAAAATGCTTATAATAAAACCTTTAGATAAGCATGATTTTTTCAATGTTAACATTATATTGTCCGCACAAATGACGCGAAAGAAGTATATGTAATCCTCAGAATGACCTCAAAAATACAAAATCATCGATGTATCTATAATTGACTCAACACACTCAACATCATGATTTTCTTCACCATTAGCATTAATGTCCTTTTCACTAGAGCATTCAGGATCATTGATTAAAAAATTAGTTTGCAAAGCTAACTTAAAAATAAATCATCATAAACACATGACCGGACCGTGTTGAGGTATGTTTTACCCATGTGGCGGTATGTCCCGTCCTTGTCCGGCTCTAATTTTGATGATGTACATTAAACATATTTTTTTAGTGTTGAACGCATGCTATCCAACACACACAAATGGCTTTTTGAAGTATTCGTGCTTCCTAGAGTTTTGTCTGATCCTATTAATAATAATAATTTCTATACAACAGACTCCCTTTAGCTCTTTTTACTAGTTTTCTTACATTCGTCATTCTATTAACTCATGCAAAGCTGTTAATATCTTCTTTGCCTCTTTATTTTAGAATCTGAAGAATATTTTTCCCAGATTTTCTATATGCTCATATCTAGTGTTTACCAACAGCTGCTCTCCTGCATCCTTTCAGTTGTTGATGACACTAAGCTTGTAACAAAGGTCAGTATATCATTCAAAGTTGCTGGGTTCTAGACTTACTAGATTTAACCTCCATGTCCAATTTCAGATTATCATACGTGAGCTACAGTCTATGCTAAAAGAACTTGTTCTGGATAAGGTGTGAATTCATATAATCTATTCCATCCATCAATTTGATATACAGTCGTTTTTATATTTCTTAAAAATGCTTGTTTTTTTTATGATGAAATACCAGAATGGAAGGCGTCCATTATTGCTGTTGCTCCATCCGCAGTGCCACCGCTATTTTACACCTGATGATCTAGCTTGTCTTAATTCAACCGTACCTTCTCTTTGCACACAGGCAATTGTTTTAATGTTTTAACATTGATACATTTGTTGGTATTATAAAACTATAAAGCGGGTCTAAATTTTCCCATACATTAGGATGAGAAGGAAGAGGGGGCCACTGAAGCAGGTCCAGAAAAGATATTAGAAATTGATACAGAAGCCATAACGACTCAAAACAATAAGTACAATGATTCTTTGAAGACCATGCAATCAGCTGTGGGAGGTAAGAAGGAAGCTTTAGTAAGGAGAAAGGAATTATTGGTGGAGAGTGGTCTGGCTGAGGTGAGACATTCCCCTTTAGTCTAACAAGTGTGCGAGTATCAAAACAGAAGTATTTTCTGTCTGCGTATGGAGATGGCCCTACTATCCGCTTTTCCAAGTTTTATGTGTTCAGAGCTTAATGAATCAAAAAAGCTGAAGGAAAATATGTAGTATGGTATTTTGGAATGAAAATTTCTTTATCACTATTAATTTGGAACAAGAGAAAGTTGTTACTAGTTGAAGGGTTATTCTATAAGGTTAACATGTCCATGTGCCCGAATTATTTGCTTTGAATTTTATACTGTCATTAGATTGGGCCAACAGAATCACTACCACACCTTTTATAATAGCATTATTAGAAAAATTAGAAATCTAAATGATAATGAATGGATCATTTAAAAGAGATTATTATCATGTAGGATAATCCTCAATTCTTCAATCTATGCATCTTATAGGTCATAATTTTCAGTTATGTTCCACACACTTTAGGACTTTACTGGTGTCTTCATTAGTTCATGTATTGTATTGCTAGTCATTCAATTGTGTTATCTTTTTCCGTCTGCAAGCTTTTTCTACTGTTCTCTTGTGAATTATATCCAAAATGTCTTTCGTTAACTCTTTATGTATACTGTTAGAAGCATAGGTTGTGATATTTTCCTTGATGGTTGTGACCTTCCAACTAAGTGGATATTGTATTCTTGGCGTAATGAATTCTTCAGTTTCTGTATCTTTAGCTTATATGCTGCTGTTATCGGCTTAGTGCCGTGCTGATGCATTTATATCAGAAAATCTATATCTTTAATCCTTTAAACTTTTAATTTAGAGGTAGCATTGCTGCAATTCAATTTTAATGATTTCGTTGTCTTTTTAAACACATGGTTTTTTTCAATCATTTACTCAAGTGCACTTGTTTCTTAAGTTTTGTTATTTTTCTCCTCTAGCAAACTTGCTCCCGTCTTCTTTTACTAGTTGAGTTGCGCTACGTGTGGTGCCTTTTTTTCTTTTATATATCAGTAGCGGATGTCATTGGTTGAGATGTTTGACTTTATTACTGCAATCTGCTTACCATAAAGTCTTAAACAATCTTTCTTGGCTTATGTTAATTGGTAAATTTGGCTAAATGTCTCAGTGTCTAATCGAGACTTGTATCAACACTGCTGATGAGCTACTTCGATCAAACTTTGGCAGAGAAGTAATATTTGAGGTGATTCTTTTCTCTTTCTCAAATTACGTGAGCATTTCATATGCATATTCTGTTTAAGGCAACTTATTGATGCGGATATGCTATGGAAAAAGCATTAGTAACTTGTAGAGAACTCATCCATTTATTGATAGAATGTAAAAAATTTAAGCAACTTCACAAACATAGGGTGATCATGCTGTTTCACTTTGTTTGCACAGCTTTTTGATGCTCTTCAGAGGTAATTATCTAAAAAAAACACTTTCTTTACTTTGATGTACATCATTGTTTTTCTTTTAGATAAGTGAAGAAGCCCAAAGTAATGCCCTCACTATTCACTTGTGGCAAATTTAATTTAGATTATCGTATTGCTCCAATTTTGTCTCTTGACTATGCAAAATTGATTCAAATTGTCTTCTTATATAAAAATTATTGAAAATTTAGATAAACAATTAATCTGAATTTAGTAATTATACGAAATTGATCCCTAGTGGACTATGAGGGACTAAAGTGGGATCAATTTTTTATGGTCAATGGATAAAATTAGGGATATGTTATACTTTGGGACTAAATTGGCTACATTCAAATAATTGGAGGATTATTTTGAGCTTTTTCCCCTTAAGATAGGTATATTACCTTATTTCTCAAAGGATATTTTTGTTAGATCTATTCTTTACTAGAGATGGAGTTGAAGGTAAACATGAATTATGGAGGTCTACCTTAGAGTCTAAAGGTTTTCGCTTGAGTAGATCTAAAACTGAATATATGAAGTATAATTTAAGTAGTAATAGACCTAGTGGGGGTATTGTGACTTTGGGCGATCAAGTCATTAATAAGAGTACACGTTTTAGATATATTGGATTTATTATTTAGAGTGATGGTGAAATAGATGGGGATATTATCAGTAGAATTCAAGTTGGATGGTTGAAGTGGAGTAATGCATCGAGCTTGTTGTGTAATAGAAAAGTCTCCCTCAAACTTAAGATAGTGGTGAGACCTGCAATGCTTTATGGTGCAGAATGTTGGCCATTAGAAAAGAATCATAATACTAAGTTAAGTGTGGCAGAGATGATGCTCATGTGGATGAGTGGATTTACCCTTAGAGATAAGATACGAAATGAGCATATACGTGAGAGGTTGGAGTAGCTCCAGTGGAAGATAAGATTAGAGAGAGTCGCCATAGATGGTGGTTACATAAAATGTCGACCTTCCGATGACCCGATTAAGAAAGTTTAGGTATTAGATTTGACTTATATTAAGAAAGGTAGAGGTAGACCTAAAAAGACTTAGTTAGAAAATATTAGAAATAATCTTTCTTTATTAGATTTAAACCAGAATTTGACTTTTAACAAGACACAATGGAAAAAAATGATTCATGTAGCCGACCCCACGTAGTGGGACAAAGGCTTGATATTGTTGTTGTTGTTATTCTATCAAGTAGTAGTGAGAGTATGCTTCATATGTCTTTTGCATTTTTATTTATACCCATAAACAAGTGATTTTTCCTTGTGCATTTTTTTATTATTTAGAGATAATGCTGGTTAATCATCTTCATTTGCCTTCAGCAAGATTTAATATCTTTTTATGTTGTTGATTCAATTTTTGTTTGTTTTGCTTATTTTCCTTTAATATTCATGCATGTGGTGCTTTTGGGGGGAAGCTGTTGCCGCATTATCAACATGTCTTATCTATGTATTTCATTTTTCTTTTGGGCTTCTTTTCTCTTTTGGGCTTCTTCTAACTTGGTTTATTATTGAACCCTGGATAATTAGTTTCATGCTGTATTCATAAATACACATCAAATATACCTTTTACATTGTTGGAAAATTTTGGCAGAATGACCCGTCTCCTGGCAATGCATCTATCTTACTTATTTAACCTTTATGTTAACTAAAGATTTTGTATAGAAATTTTGATAATTTGAACAGTTATAATTAATTTCTTTTCGGCTAAGGCCTTTTGACCTATGTATTCATAGGCTGGCTTCTTATTGTTGAAACCTCTATTTTTTTTCTGCAGAATGGTTCAGAATTAAACAACAAAGGGTTAAATTGGAGTATGAAATTTTGTGAAGTTGGGGCATTAAAATATTCAAATTTTTTGGTTAATGAATTAGTAAAAGTTTTGCTATGAGCTTCAACTTGCATAAAATTTGATCATTCTAATTATAGAAGAATGCCATCTTCATCCATTCCATTGATACATGCATCTATTTGTATAATAATTAATGATGCGCAAAAGATGAAACAGATCATTGATTGTTCATAAATAAACGCAGTGAAATTTTGTACTTTTTGTTTGATGTAATACCAAACTACATTTGTGTTGGTAAGGATGAATGATGTTGATTTTATTTGTACTCATGAAAAAATTTTCGTGGATGGGAAATATTTTCTTAGCCAAATGATTGAGCAAGAGCTTTATGCCAGTCTTTTTTTTTCTAACTCTCTTCCAATAAGATCAGAATCTGTAGTGAACTTCTTGCTTTATTTCTTGCAGGTTGCTGTTGGTGGAAGTGATGGCATACTTCATTCTCTAAGTGACAGATTAGCTGATCTCCATAAAGCAATAGCTACAGTCGCTGCTTTTCCCAAGTCTGAAGAATCTGACGCTGATCACATCTTTGAGAACTTCCACTCCAGCAGGACCATCAGAAAACTTATATTGGATTCTCCTTCCTTTGCTGAAACCTTATGGAAAATGGCTTTGGAAGGAAAGAGTGCGAAGTGGGCTAAAGGTCACAGGTAAAAAACACACACTTAGGTTCGTTTGGGACGACTTTTATTCTTCCTCTTAAAACAGTTTTTTAATATAAAAATTAAAATTTTTATATTAAAAAGCTGCTTTATAAAGCAGTAAGAAAGTCTTAATCGAAACCTTGCTTAATTATTTATCACCAAAATCCCAAATCATAGGCAGTGATTAAATTTAATTTGCTGTTCGTTACAGTTGCAAGGTTGTTTCAGCATTCCTTGAATCATCAGAAATGAGTGTGAGGGATCTAACAAAACCCGAGCTCCAGCCTTTGGTTGATTCTGGCATTATTAAGCTCTCAGATCGAAAATAAATTAAAAACAAGCTTAGTAATAGTAAACACTGATCCTTAAAGCTGGTACATTCACCATGGAGAACCACTCTATTTAGCATTGGAGGGTTGTGTTGAGGCATAGCTGCTTTTTTTCCTTAATTATTTACTGAAATATTTGTTGTTTATTAGCTTATTATTTAATAAGTTTCTTTTATCGCTAGCTTCTATTTCTTTTGAATAGTTTGATGCCATTCCATATTACTTCTTTTTGTGGCCTTCAGCTTATTTGTTTCTAATCTGTAATCCATTTCTTTTGAATAGTTTGATGTCATTCCAGTTAGGTGATAAGCTGTTGTCAGAGAAGTTATGCAAAGTTATTGAAAGTTGTTGGTGCTGTTTGGTTGAGACTTTTATGTTTGAGTTATAGTGTCAACTTAAATGTTGATTGTGCCTATTTGGTTATATCATTGTGTTGTGAAGGGTTGAGAATTAACAATGCTCACAAATCATTAAATAAAATTGAGGGGATTGATATAAATGCTACATAATTTTTATTTAATATTTTGTATTTATTTATATAATATTTAAATTTTTAAGCGACAAATATATTAATAAATTAATTTTTTTAATAGATTAATATTTTTATGCATATATTTTAGTGTTTATATATATTGTCTAAATAATTTTACAAGAAATTATAAAAATTTATACAATAATCAATCAAAAAATAAGTTTCACAACAATTTATATATGCATTGCAATTTTCCTAAGTTGTATACTTCAACTTGTTGGCTAACAAAAGTGGCATAACATCTTATCTACAATTATAGAGAAAAGTTGCATATAAAGTGAAGAAAGTATGATTTTATATGCCTTAATTTATATGCATAAAATTTACATCTACAAACAATGTATTGGTGTTTAATATTCCTCAACTTGTCATCATCATTCTCTTTAAGGTAATTTGTTTGATTAATTTTCAAAGTATCTGGTCTATTTGATATTTATGTGCTAGGGTGTCTGCATATTTCATTTTTGTTGTGCTGTCCAAAATCAAGATCATAGCTCGACGAAATTATAAAAATTTATGTTAAGATATTCTGATATAAAACATATTATGATAGATTTTAAAATCACTGGATTTGTGCTAAGATTAATATTGTATTTTTTTAATAAGATTTGTTGCAGAGCAAATGAGATTAGTACTGTATATGATATTTTAAATTGTATTGATCTTGCTCAAATTTATGATCATTGAAGTTTATCATAATATATTTTACTTCAGAATCTCATAACATATATTTTGTCACATATATAGATTCATATAACATTTAGCAATAGTAGTGGGGAAAATTCTTCAAGCAACCCTAAATATTATCATCTCTAAACATAAGATAATGAGTTTACTAAGATGAAATGAAACCTATAAAAGACAATTAAGTGAAGAGGACAAATGACAAGCTAATGAATAGTTTAATTAAGATCATGGATCCACATAAGTATGGGTTGTCTTTTTTCTAAACTCATCAATAATGTTCATTTTGTTTAATCTTTCATTTACACATGTGATATTTCTTATTGTAATATCTTATTTTTCTATACATTGATAGGCAAATTAAGAAATAAATTTTTAATGTATGCCCCACTAAAAGTTAGGTGTATTATTAATGTTAAGAGAGCCCAATATGAGAGAATTAAATAGCCACATAATTTATTCAATATTTCAACATCTTAATTATTAGAATATTCAAAGTAGTACATAAAAGGCAAGAATCATGTGGATACACTTGAATATACTATGACTATGATGTAAGTGCTCAAATCACCTCTCATTAAGAGCATCAAAGAGAATCACTCAATTTAAGATAAAATTGAGGGATACAATGCGCATGTGCCACTTGATCTTCATATATGAATTTCTTTCTTTACCTCTATCTGGCATTGTAAATGAAGTTGAATCCCTCAATTCAAGATAATTAAGCATCTCCAGTCTTTTATTTCAAGTGATATTGCTGCTCGATCCCACAAAGAAATAATCGATTTCCCTTACATGATTAGTAGTCGTAGAGCCATTAGCTTTAAGCTCAAGACGCATGAGATGGAAATTAAGGCTTAGAAGATAATTATAATATTGATGATTTGATATTGTTGTAGCCTGGAGTATTCGCAGCGGTAGAAAAATATAAATTTTAATGTTTTAGTTTTGTACGAAGATCTAGTATGTAATCAGATAAGAGAGAGTAGCAATATTCATAAGAGACACCAATGTTTTTACGCAGAAAACTCTAAAAAGGGGAAAAATCATGGGGCCTAGCCCAGTTTGAATGAATACACTAGTATTTGTACTTGATTACAAATGAGGCCCTTCCTTGGGAGAAGGCCTTAGCTTGATGTACATCATATAGAATACATTACATGGCAGGAATATAAAGAATCACTATTGATGTGTTTGTTTGGTCAGAAGGACTATAGTCGATGGGCGACGTAAGTCCGAAGGACCGTAGTTGGCGAGCGACAGAGGTCAGAAGAATGACGTCAGAGAGAAGTCCAGTGATAGACAGAAGTCTAGCATTGGATAGAAGTCCAACGAATGTTCGATAACGGGCAGAAGTATGGTGTAGGGTAGAAGCCTGACAAAATTCTAGTGAGGGGCGAAAGTCCGGTGTCGGATAGGAATACGAAAATGGGCGCAAGTCCGGAGTTGGGTATAAGTCTATTGATTGACATAAGTCTGGTGTAGGATAGAAGTCCGATGAAAGTTTGACGACGGGCAGAAGTCCGACGTTGAGTAGAAGTCTGGCGTCAAGTAGAAATCCGGCGACGAGCAAAAATCTGACGTTGGGTAGAAGTTCGGGGATGAGAGGAGGTCCGACGTCGGGTAGAAGTCCTACATTAGCCGGCGACTAGGGAGAAATCTAGAGTTAGATGGCATTCGGGTAGAACTCCGGCATCGGTAGGCTGCCGGGTGAAAGTTCGGCAGTGGTCGAGGAGGAGTCCCTTCTTTCTTTTCCTTGCTTCCTTCTCTTCTCTCCTTGCTTGGACCTCCTTCTCCCCGCCTCCACCCCCACCCCCCCTTTTGGGTCCTTTCTATGAGAAATTAGTTGTCTATTTATAGTTTTCTGAGAGTGGTATGACCAGTAAATAGTAGAAAGATCAAAGGTAAATTATGAGTGGTTTGAATGGACGACCGATGTTGAATCCTATGATCATGAACGGTTTATTAGGTATTTGAATGCCTTACTTATATCAAAATTTGGAGATCTTGGGCTCATTGGATTAGTCTCATCGAGCCACTCGATTCCACACATTGGTCACTTTTAGAAACCATTTGGTAATCTAAATTATACTTTGAACCCTCCAAATGCACTGTGAGTCTTTGATTTAGACTCATTTGAGCTTGGATTGGGTCAAGTTTGGTGTCATTGGGTTTGTATTTATGAGTCATTCAATTCGACTATAAGTTTTCCAAAATTAAAGCTAAAATGATCCCAGATTTAATTTTTGAAGTTTCTAACTTGATTTTTGCATCAAGATTCGTGCTTGATCAAGATAATTTTTTATGATATATCAGTTGCCCCCTACTTAAATAAGCTCCAAAAGTCATAAAATACTCATTTCAATATTTTACATTGGTTGAATCACAAAAAATTGCCTTTTAGAATTCAAAATGGTTAAAGTTTGATCATATAGGTTCTGTTGAGCTCCATAGTATCAAAATTGGATCTGGAACGTTGAAAAACCTTTTCAGGGACCCCAAAAATATTCGATTTGGGCAGTCCGAGCCAAAAATGGGGTCGGACAACCGTAGGCAGCCGAACCGCTCTGCCACCAATGGCAGCCCGCGTTGGCTCGCGAGTGAAGGGGCACGCCGTTTGAGTTTTAAATTATTTTTTTTAATGTGGGCAAACTAATTCTTTTTTAAAAGGGGGTCAGCGAGCTGCGCCTCTCTTTAATTTTTTTTTCGGCATGAGGCCAGCAATTTTTTTTATAATAATTCTGAAAATGGTCATTTTTTGGCCCAAAAAATTCTGAAATTTCTAGAAAATTCTAAAAAAAGTTTCTAGAAGTATTTTTCAAAATTCAAATGGATTGGAGGCTAAATTTCCCCCTCCTTTTCAAATAAATTCCTTATCTTTTCATCCTATAAATACCCCCTGGGTTAGGATGAAAATTGCACCAATTCTCCTTTTCCCTTCTCCTTTTAAATTTCTTACAAATGAGACATTCTTCTATTTTTTGTAGGCGGCATCCCCTACTAAAATTCAGTGCCCCTCTCCTTACGTAAAAGTTAAAATTTTTATATTTGTTACTTTTCTTTCTGCTACCTTATTCTAACTTTCTTATAATTGAGGCATTCCTCTACTCAAATTCAGGGCCCCTCTCCTTATGTAAAAGTTAATTTTTTTTGCTCTTTCTATTTTCTTCTCATCTGGTCTTCTTCTTAATTACATTTGAGACATTCCACTATCAAAGATAAGCAACATTCCCCTATCAAGCTTTAGTGTTCTTTTTGTGTAGAAGGATCTTTTTCCTCCTTGTTCTTCTCTTGTATTCTTCTTCTTACATTGGAGACATTCCACTATCAGAGATAGAAGACATTTCCCTATCAAGTTTCAATGCCCCTCTCTTATATAGAAGGAGATTATTGTTCCTCCTTTTTTCTTCTCTTGTGTTCTTTTTCTTATATTAGAGGTATTCCACTATCGGAGATAGATGGCATTTCCCTATCAAGCTTTAGTGCCCCTCTCTTATGTAAAAAAAGTTTTGATGAGAGCTTACTCTCCCACTAAATTTTCCTTGATAGAAGAAGACAAATTCTTCTTGCATATGACGATGATCTGAGAAGATCTAGTAATAATAGTACTTGGGAGTAGAACTATAAGTTATTAGTAGATGGGGAGAATTAGGCGCTGTTTAAGAAGAAGTCCATCAACGATAGACGATATAGTGGAAGTCCGTTGGTAGTCAACGATCGTATGGAGAGCTGAAGGAGAAAGTTGGAAGGTGTGCTACTATCAAAAATTGAGTGAGAAGCTAATGATGGATGATATGAAGTAAAGGACTGCCGACAGACATCAGACGAAGGGCCGATGATGGCGGGTGTCCAGTGGCATTTTGCTAAGACAATATACATCCATACAGAAGTGTTTTGACATTATATATCCATAATTCAAGGAGCAAAAGTAGTGTGCTATATTAGTAGTCTGGCGACATACTTATAATATCAACTGAGTGGAGGCCTGATGATGATCAGATTGTAATATTTCTTAGAAGAAGTAGGAAATGCATTAATTCACAATAGATAAGAGATCACTTGAATCCATCAATAATATTTGACTATTTTTAAATTTTTTGTTGCTTGATGACATTAACTTGCATGGATGATTTTTGTGTAACTCCATTGATATTGTATATGAAGTTGAGAATGTCCCTTAGAGGAAGCTGAATTTCTTACGCATCTTTGAGACATGCTTTGATATATTGCCCCCCCCCCCCCATATTTTTTGAGGAATTTTTATATTGCTAAGATCTTTATCTGAGTGATGACTTTTTAAATAACTTACTTTTATGAAATCTTGTTTAGAGAGAATGTTGTCTACTTAGAGCATTGCTAGATGATATTGACCTTTATGGAAGAGGTTTAAAAAATTTAATAAGGAAGTATGACATATCTGAGATTGTATGTTAGAGCCCTGCTCAATGATGTTAACCAATGTAAAAGAGGTCGAGTGAATCCACCAAAGAAGAATGACCTATCAGAGGTTGTATGTCAGAGTCTTGCTCGATAATATTAACATATATAGAAGAGGTCGAGAGAATCCACAAATGATGTATGACCTATCCAAGGTTGTTTGTCAGATCCCTACTCGATGAAGTTAACCTTGAAAGTTCACTAGGGATGTTAAGCCCTATAGAACTGGCCCAAAGCTAATTTAAAAGAGAGACGTGAATTGGAAAACTTTAAAATCAAAGATAAAACTAAACCCAAAATCAAAGTTAACCTTGCAAGTTGCCGCCATTATCGTCCAGGACGATAGCCAAATCGTCCTGGCCGATTAGTTCAAATATGAGGAAAATCGTCCTGAATATCGCCCTGAAATGAAGCTGGAGGATGTCTAATCGTCCCGGACGATCTTGCGATCAGCCCGGACGAAATCCCCATTAATTGCTTTCCAAAACTGCCTGAGAAATTTTGGAAAATTTGCTCTGGATCGCCCGGGACGATATTTTATAGTCAAGGACAATCCACCGGGACGATGTCCAAAAATAAGATTTTCCTAAGTAGATATGGCGGCAGATTCTTGCTGAATTGAGCCGATCGTCCTGGCCGATACAAAATCGTCCAGGACGATGTGTTTTGCAAAAAGACGGCTGCTTTAATGAGGATGCCCTAATTAGGATTTCTACTTTTATCAGATCGTCCAGGATGATATAAATATCGTCCCGGACGATGTTACTAAAAATAGAAATCTTTTAGGGCACAACAGAAAATCTTCCAAGTTACAAATCATCAGATACCACACTAAATACAACAGACTCAATAAAGGAAAAAGATTACAAACTGACACAGACCTAGTCTACCCAATCTTGAGCTGGTTCCAGATTGCAGTCTGATCGTGTGGACCTGAAACGTTAGCACATTAGGCAAATGTAGAGAAATAAGGAATGTTTGTTATCATCAAAATCATAGATCCGCAACAAACCTATATGGAAGAGGTCAAGAAAATCTACCAAGGATGTATAGCATATCTGAGGTTGTATGTTAGAGCCAATGTCGATGACATTAACCTGTATGGAAGAAGTCAAGAGAATCCACCAAGGATGTATGACCTATCTAAGATTATATGTAAGAGCCATACTCGATGATGTTAACATGTATGAAAGAGGTCGAGAGAATCCACCAAGGATGTATGACCTATCCGAGATTATATGTCAGAGCCCTATTCGATGATGTTAACATGTATAGAAGATGTCGAGAGAATCCACCAAGAATGTATGACCTATCTAAGAATGTATGTTAGAGCCGAGTTTAATGTCGTTAATATGTATGGAAGAGGTCGAGATAATCCACCAAGGATGTATGACCTATCCAAAGTTGTATGTCAGAGCCTTGCTTGATGATGTTAACATGTATGGAAGAGGTCGAATTGAATCCCCCTGGGATCAATTTTTTCTTGATTGGGAGGAGGCGAGCACCATGCGTATCCAAATCAAAGGAGAAATATAGTATATCTTTAGACAGTTACTGCCTTTTTGTGGTCAAGAATAAAACCTTGCCCAAGGAGTAGAAGTCCAACTATGGGTTGTGTAAAGGTTGAAATTTGTTGAAAGCAATGTTGCATTTACTAGAAGCTTTATTATCCAATATATCATCTTAGATATTAGAGGAGTTGGAGGAATCATCTTAACCACAGCTGTAGTCAAGGTTACCCTCAGTCCATATTTAATTCCCATAAAATTGTTGCAGCAATAGTTGATGCCAGAATGTTGACATGAATGACCTTTTAAGGTTGGAGTAAAAATTGCCCCTAGTCGTTGTTAGAATAGTTGCTATTTGAATGCTTTACATTTTTGCAACTTATGTAGTTTTGATGATTCCAAACATTATTGTTCAAATGTGTAGTTATCTCCTAACAATTTTAGAAGATTTATATTTGCTCTTGTGTGTACTAACATTTCAGGAAAATCAGACTCCAGACTACGATAACTTCAAATCAAATTCAACATGAGATACTTTGTTAATTTGAAGTTTGCATTTTTTCTTTGAATTAATTTTGAAAGGGAGTGATTGTAATTGAGTGAATAAAAAAAAAAACATACACACACACACATAAGGAGATCATAAAATTTTATACTGATCGTACTGGACGATATCCTATCGTACGGGACGATCAGACAGTTATCTCCTATAGAGCACATGGAACGAATAGGAACTTGCTCGAAAAATTTTTTTAAGTCCTATTCGTCCAGGACGAAATTAATTATCGTACCAAACGATTGGTTCTCCGTAAAATTTTCATCCAGACAAATTTTATTATCGTACGTGGCGACTGGTCCTCTGGAAAATTTTCGTCCAGACGAAATTAAATTATCGTCCAGGACGATCGAATCTCTAGAAAAGTTTCGTCCAGACGAAAATAAATTATCGTACGTGGCGATTGGTCCTCTGAAATATTTTCGTCCAGACGAAGTAAATAATCGTCCAGGACGATCGGGTCTCTGGAAAATTTTCGTCCAGACGAACATATTCTCGTCCAAACGATTAACCGACTTAGAACAGTTTTCAGCAGTTTCTAGAACTGACCTTGTAATAACCGTTCGTACTGGACGAACCTAGTTCGTACAGGATGATCATCTGTACGAAGACATTTCGTACACATATTCAAATAAGGTCGTTTCAGATCGTTTAAGTAAAATCATCCAGGACGATCCAGGATCGTACAGGACGATCCACTGCGTACAGAATTGAAAACTTGCAGTTTTTGGGCGGTTTTTTTTGTCTTTTATATAAAAAGTCCAAATTAGACTGCCACCCTATCTTTTTGTCATTTGATCTTCGTGCCTCTTGAGAGAATAGCCAAGGAGAGAGTGGAAGAGAGCATTCAAAGGAGGATTCCTATCACTGGAGCGAGAAGGCTTCACTTGGATTTCAAAGGTAAGAGTCTCTACTTGTGAATTTGGATTACTTCACTCTTTTCCTTCTTCCTTCTAAATTCTTGTGAGAAGATCAGTCAAGGAGATCCGGTTCTCTGCCGACACTTGGAGAGTGTGAACAGCCGAAGGGTTCTCTGCCTACACTTGAAGAGTGTGAACAGCCGAAAGGTTCTCTGCCTACACTTGGAGAGTGTGAACAGCCGTAGGGTTCTCTGCCCACACTAGGAGAGTGTAAAAGGACGACGATTCTCTGCCAGCACTGTGAATTGTGTAAAAGGACGATGGTTCTCTACCGCACCGGGTAGTGAAGAAAAGAGTGTGTTGTAAAGGCTTCTCCGCCTTGCTGTGGGTGCTAAAGGAGAGTCACTATTGGTTTTAGTGCAATACTCAGAGGGTGCCTCTGAGGAGTGGATGTAGGTCTGGTTATAGACCAAACCACTATAAATCTGGTGTCATTTACTTTATTATTTTTACGTTTCCGCACTTTAAATTTCAGTTTTAATAACTCTGTGGTTGAAAAATATTTTTCTACAAACCTTAAAAGAAATTTTTATTTCGGTTCAACTTAATCTTCAAAGAGGGTTTAAAATTTTTAAACTACCAATTCACCCCCCTCTTGGTAGCATTGGGACATTTACTTAGGCTTAACAACCTAGTTACTGGACTCAACAGTCGTGAACCATGTTCCCATAGACGGCATCAAACTATTACGGTCTGGAGTATTCACAGTGGTAGAGAAATATAAATTTTAATGCCTTTACTTTACAAAGATCCAATACACAATAAGAAAAGAAAGAGTGTAGAAATATTCATAAGAGATATCATGGTTTTTATGTGAAGAAACCTAAAAAGGGGGAAAACCACTGGATCTAGCATAGTTTGAATGAATCCACTAGTATTTATAGTTGATTACAAATGAGGCCCTTCATTGGGCGAAGGCCTTAGCTTGATGTATATCATATAAAATATATTACATGGTAGGAATACAAAGAATTACTATTGATATATTTATTTGGTTGGAAGGATTATTGTCAGTGGGTGACGTAAGTTAGAAAGACTGTAGTCGACGAGCGATGGAGGTCATACAGATTATTGTCTGATGATAGAGGTCAGAAGGATGGAATTAGGGAAAAGTTCATTGATGGACAAAAGTCCAACATCAAATAGAAGTCTGACGACGGGCAGAAGTCCAGAGTCGGGTAGAAGCACGACAAAATTCTAATGACGGGCAGAAGTTTAGTGTCAGATAGGAATATGGTGATAGGCGCAAGTTTGGCATTGGGTAGAAGTCTGTTAATTGACAGAAGTCTAACATCAGATGAAGTCCAACAAAAGTTTGACGATGGGCAGAAGTCCGACATCGAGTAGAAGTCCTGCATCGGGTAAAAATTCGGTGACTAGCGGAAGTCCGACGTCGGGTAGAATTTCGGTGATGAGCGGAGATCCAACGTCAGGTAGATCTGACGTCATTCGGAAGCTGGGGAGAACTCCAGCATTAGGTGGAATTCAGGCAGAACTCTGAGGTCGGTAGGCTGTCGGGTGAAAGTCTGGTGGTGGTCGAGGAGGAGTCTCTTCCTTGCTTCCTTCTCTTCTCTTCTTTTTTAAGCCTCTTCCCCCCTCCCTTTTGGGTCCTTTCTATGAGAAATGAGGGGTAAATTTAAAGTTTTGTGAGAGTGGCATAACCAGTAAATAACATGAAGATTAAGGGTAAATTGTGAGTGGTTTGAATGGAAGGTCGATGTTGAATCCTTTGATCATGAACCATTTATGAGGCATTTGAAGGCCTTAATTATATCAAAATTTGTTGATATTGGGCTCGTTGGATTTGTCTCATTGAGATGCTCAATTTGACTATAAGCATGTCACATTTAGAAACCATTTGATAATCCAAATTATAGTTTGAAACCTCCAAATGCACGTCTTTGATTTCATCTCGTTTAAGCTCGGATTGGGTCGAATTTGGTGTCATTGGGTTCATAATTTTGAGATATTTAGTTTGACTATAAGTTTACCAAAATTGGAGCTTAGATGATCCTAGATTTAATTTTTGAATTTTCCAACTTTATTTTTTCCTCGAGATTCATATTTGATCAAGACAATTTTTTGATGATATATCAATTGCCCCCCTATTTTTAGACGTTGAATCTCCAAAAGTCCAAAAATACTTGTCACCACTATCGCCCGTTGACTACGATCCCTCAGACCATCATCGCCCATCGATTATAGTCCCTCTAACCATCTTCATACAAAGCTTAGACACTAAACTCGATATCTCTCTATTGCTGTGAATTTTCCAGGACGTAACAAGCCATAATTATCATAATATGACAAATTTACTGAAGTATTTGAAATTATTTAAGCTTTCTAAGATATAAAATATAAAATAAAGGAGAAGTCTTTAAATTATTATTGAGTTCATTTCTTTAATTAAAAGAATAATAATATAAGTAACACATTTAACCATTGTTAGCAAACATAAGACTAGATTTAAAAGTTTAGGATCTCATAAATATATTAAATACATTATGATCAAGATCATGAATACTAATAATTTATGCACATGACCATTAATTATATAGTTTATAAAATGATTTTCAAATATAAATACATTTTGAATAATTCAAATAAATTGAAAGTTAAGCCAAATAAGTTCTAAAATTATTTTTTTTTAAATATGTAAAATCTATTTAAAAAAAAAATAGATTTAATCAATTTTCATTTTGTGTTCAAAATCAACAAAAAAGAAATTATTATGAGCAACAAGCTCTCATACCAATTGTGAGCTTAAGACTATACCAAGAGGTGAGGGGTGACTTGAGTGTGCATAATTACTACTAAACTATAATTCAATATTATTCCAAATTCAAAATCATATAATAAATATGCGAACTAAAATAAACAAGTTCTTGCTTATTTGCTGATCTTTAATAACAGAAAATCAAGATGTAGAAAACCAAGAAATTAGAAATCTAGTATATACTAGAAGTTGAGGCACTGAATTAAGCTTCAGCTTGTGCCTGAAGCCAGACATCTATGTAAATGCTTTAGCCTGTTCTTGAAGCCATGACCATGGATTGAGCTCTGATGTGTGTTAGAAGACAAAATTTGAATCGAATAATTGCTGGCATATTTAGGAAACCAAATTCCAAAAAATTAACATTATGCTCACAATCTCACAGAACAAAGAAAAAGAAACAAACTAAGGTGTAGAGAAGGATATACAAGAAACCATACCATTTTCATAACACTATAAGGAAAAGAACAAAATAAACTTATAAGACTAAAGTCCTCTACTTCGAGTATTGCACTATCACTATAGTGTATTTCCTTTTACCCCCTCAATAAGGCAAAGATGCCCTTACATAAATCCCTTCAACCAAACCTAGTGCGACAGAGAGCCGGAAGCTTTGTCATCCTCCAGGTGACAGCTGTAGACCTTCAATATTTTTCTCTCTCCTGGAGAAGGCAGAGTACCTTGAATTCCTTTCTCACCCTCCTATTGATGGAAAAGAACCACATCCTTGAGCTAAAGAATTTCACCCCGAAGCCACCCAAGGAAAGACACTTGTTAGGAGAAACTGTGTGATCCCCTCACATTACTTCTGCCTCACACCCAAGCTCTCCCTCTTCTTCTGAAAGATTTCCTAGAACTTCTCCTCAAAGCAACCTCTTAAGAACACTTAGTAGCTAAAAGACTCTTGAAACAAGTCAATAAGAGAGTTTAAATACAAGGCCTCACAAAAAGCCCTAAATTCAATTATGGCAACGCTGATCATCCAGTACGATCAGTTAAAAGTACACATGTTAGTATGATACAAAGAGATAGGTGTTGTATGATCAGTTTAAGGAATTGAGTTTATCTTCCATGGCAATTCAAAGCATCATCAAATATTGATTAGTTCAAACAACTTGGATTATCTTCTAGTATGATTGTTGATGATTTAATTATTGTACTATATAAGAATTGGGCTATACGGTATGGTTGGTTAAATCATTCTGTTTGATCAAACTGGATCAATTAATATGAAGTTATTCCCTAATCACAAGATTAATTTAGGTAAAATTTAATTACAATACATGGTATGATATATATCATATAATATGATGAGTACAAATTTTGAATTTTAAATAATTACATAAATTTTGATTGGGGGCTGGGATCCTGATTATAAATGATCGTCCTATATGATATACATCATACAATACAATTAGTTCACCTTGTATTAATTATCACAATTTGTCATTTTAATTATTTTCTAATTAGCTCATCATATAGTATGATATGGATCGCATAGTATGATTTATTCAGAAAATGTAACTTATGATGTTGTCACTAACTCATTCCCTTGAGCGTTGTGTGTATGATTTCCAAGCTTAGTATCAACTAAAAATATGATTTGACTCAAAAAAGATAAAAATACATAAGAAATAAAAAATGGACTCTTCACAACATACTTAACCCTAGTCTATCCAATCTTGAGTTGTTCAAACTTGCAAGTGTACGGTGGAACTGAAATGTTAGTGCATTGAAAAAATAGATATAGAATATTAGCAATTAACAGGAGATAACTTAGTAAAAAATTTAATAATATTTGTTATCATCAAAATCACAAGATTTGGTCCAAATTTGCAACATATTATTTTTGGTAATCTAGTGAGTTAAAAGTGAATGTTTAATAGTTGGTTGTGAAACCAATTGAACTATTGAATGAAACAACAAGATGTGGGTGAATCGATGTTTAAAAATGATTTAAAAAAATCCCTTTTGAAATAAACAACAAAATTCAAAATCTTAAAGGCGTAAGTAAATAATAAAGACAAAAAAACAGTTTTTTTTTTTGTATTTTTGATTTTATAAAAACCTAAATAACAAAATTATATTCTTTTCTAATTTTTTTCTTTTTGAAGTAGCGACCAATTTAATCAACCACAATAATTATCAAACTCAACTAGATTGTAATAAAATTAAATATTTAAGAAAGTAAACATACAAAAAATAAAAAGAAAAATAAACTATATTTTATAGTGATTTGGTTAACTTGACCTATATTCATTTCCTGAAGCCCTCCTTTTTGGGTATTGCACTAAAATATTTAGTGAGTCTCTTTTATCCCACACAGCTAGGCGAAAATGGCCTTATAGAATCACTTGCACCAACACAATGTGATGGAGTAGCCAAGTTCCTTTCAAAAACTTGTTGTAAAGGAGTAACCAAATCCATTTAACCTCCTTAGTGTGGAAAAGTTGTCAAAAAATCATCATAGTTAATTGAATATATTAGACAAAATCATTCACTTTCACAATCAACTAGAATTTGATATTGTCAATTACTGAATTTTTTCTTTCAAAAATATTGGCATTGTTTTTTTTTTTTTTAAGTAAGCATTTTTTTAAATTACCAATTCACCTATCTCTCTTGGTGCGCCTCAGGCTAGTTCTTTGAGGTGTCACAACCTCTTCAAACTTTCAAGTGATATCAAAGCGGGTCTTGAAAATTTTGTTTTTGAAATCATCAAGCAAAGATCTTATGGCTCAATTCGGTAATTGAAATACTACTGAGGGTTATTATATCCCACTAACCACTTTTTGACAATATTCTTTTTTATTTCTAGAAGATTCACATGTATACTTTTATATAATCAATTGATTTTAGGATGTGACGTATGATATAAGCTAGTTATTTTCTTCATCATGAATAGTCAATATAATAAATAATGAAATTCCTTACAATGAATGGAGTTAAGAGGATAGAGAGTTTCCACAATTAAATGATAAATGTTTGCACTATTTCTTTTGTGCTTTTAAATTTGAGGATTATATACGGGCATCTACATGCACTATGGGGAAGTAAATATGGGATAGACTATTCATAACATATAAGAGAAATAGTGAAGTAAAATAGTCTAGGTTAATTATCTTACTATATGACTACAAACTATTTCGCATTAAATCTAGTGAGTTAATATCTGAAATATACACTAGGTTCACACAGATAATGGCATCATTGCATGCATTGGGTAGAGAACTCTCAAATTCCAAAAGATAATAAAATCCTATGTTGTCTGCCAACTGCACATGATGCTAAATTTAATGCAATCATTGAATATAAGGATTTGAATGTATATTATATTTATAATGTGCTTGGTCATTCATTTCCTATGAGCAAGGCATGAGTCAAAGACTAAATGATGCAGGTGAAAACAAGAAAGAGAAGATTATGGCCTTAAAAGTGAACGATTTAAATACTGGTAGTTCTATAGTGGAGGAGGATGACGGCATTGCGTTCATGACTCACCAACTCAAAAAAATTTTTTAAAGAGGAAGCAAAGGAAATCAGGACATCAATAATAATGGAATAACAATAAAAGCACTATAAATTTTAAAGCGTCATTTGACACCATATGCTTTGAATATAGGAAATCAGGACATCATCGAATAGACTACCCTAATTTGAAAACTCACCCAGTCAAGGAGAAGAGTGAATAAAAGGTTAAATTTAGAAAGGGGAAGAATCAGACATATAAGATGTTTTGGGCCGACTCCACCTCATAATCATCAGAATCATAAGAAGTGGAGGAGGTGACAAACCTGTGTCTTATGGATATTTAAAATAGTAGATGACTTCTCTAGATTTATTTGGGTTATATTTCTTACACATAAGAGTGAGTCATTTGAGAGATTTAAAATTTTCTCCACATGTATTAAAAGGAAATTATGATGTAAAATTTCAATCAATCATAGTGATCATGGTTGAGAGTTTAAAAAAGATATGGTTGAATCCTTCTATCAAGAGATAGGAATAAAACACAACTTCTATGCCCCTAGGGCCCCTCAATAGAATGAAATAGCTAAAAGGAGAAACAAACCTTGGTAGAAGCTACTAGGGCCATGCTAACTGAATATTCTTTCTATAGATACATTTTGGCAGAAGAAGTAAATACTGCTTGTTATGTTTAAATAGGGTGAGTGTTTGATCCAAGCTAAATAACACACCTTATGAACTCCTTAAGGGTAGTACACCCAATCTTTCTCACTTATATGTCTTTAGGTGTAAATGATTTATCTTAATCACTGGAAAATCACCCTTAGGAAAGTTTGATCCCAAGTTTGATGGAGCCTTCTTAGGTAATTCATCTATAGGTAAGGCACGTAGAATCTTCAACAAAAGAACCTTGGTAGTAGAATAGTCTACCTTTGTTATGTTTGATGAATCAGATAAAACCTCTAAATATAAATTATAAAAAGAGAAGAAGAGGTAATTTAAGGGGTAGAAGCCATTGACTTAGGAGATATAGTAGAACCTCAAGAACCACTACCTAGAGAATGAAGATATTCTTCTTATCATCTTAAAGAACTGATATTAGAAAACCCATCTGAAGGTGTTAGAATTAAGCATGTACTTAGAAAGGAAATTAATCATTATGCATTCATCTCTATGGTAGAACCCACCAATATTCGTCAAGCCCTAGTTGATGAATTATGGATCCTAACAATATAATAAGAATTGAATTAATTTGTTCAGAATGATATTTGGGAGTTGATGAGTAAACCTAAAGACCAGAGTGTTATAAGAACCAAATGGATTTTTAAGAACAAAATGAATGACTATGGAATGGTACTGAGAAATACGACTAGATTCATAGCTAAGGGGTACAATCAGATTGAAGGGATTTATTTTGAATAGACTTTTGCCCCAATAGCTAGAATAGAAGCCATTAGAGTGCTCTTAGCATTTGATTGCTTTAAAGGATTTAAGCTATATCAAATATATGTTAAAAGTGCTTTCTTAAATGGGGTGATTAAAGATGATGTATACGTTGAGCAACCCCCAGGTTTTGAGAACTCAAAATTCTCTAATCATGTATTCAAGTTGAAGAAGGATTTGTATGGCTTGAATCAAGCACCTTCAATATGGTATGAAAGGTTGAGCACATTTCTTCTAGACAGAGCCTTTGTTAAGAGTAGTGTAGAAACCACCCTATTCCTAAAGAAAGAAAGAGAATACCTACTCATATTACAAATCTATGTTGATGATATATTATTTGGATCTATAATTTTTGTGATAAATTTTTAAAAACTACGAGGAGTTCGAAATGAGCATGATGGGAGAGCTAAATTATTTTCTTGGATTTAATATGAAGCAAAAGGATAATGGAACTTCCTTAGTCAATCAAAATATATTAATGAAATCCTTAAGAAATATGAAATAGATAATGCTAAGGCAATAAACACTCACATGAGCTCTACTATTTAGTTAGACAATGACCTAAATAAAAAATTAACTGACCAAATAAAGCATAGAGGGATAAATAGATCACTCCTTTACTTGACTACAAGTATACTTGATATCATGTTTGGTGTTTATCTTTGTGCTAGATTTTAGGCTAATCCCAAAGAATTCCATATGAATGTTGTTAAACAAATTCTTAGATATATTATTGGAACCTAAAACTGAGGAATCTGGTATTCTAGTCATAATACTTCCTTTGAGATCATAGAATATTTTGATTCAGACTTTATAGGTTGTAGGATTGATAGGAAAAGAACCTCTAAAACATGTCAATTCATATGACAATCTTTAGTCTCATAGTCTAGTAGAAAGTAAAACTCTATAGCCCTATCTATTGCTGAAGCGAAATATGTAGCTGTAGGGAGTTATGTTGCACAAGTCCTATAACTTAAACAACAAATCTTAGATCTTGGACTATCTGTAGGGACCATTCAAATTATGTGTGATATCACTAGCACCATTTATATATCAAATAACCCAATCCAACATTCAAGAACCAAACACATAGATATTAAACACTATTTCATTTGAGACCATGTGAAAAAAAGGTATATAGAGCTACATCATGTAGCAACTAAAAATTAATTGGCGAATATATTTACAAAACACCAAGCTTTTGAAACTCTTAGCACCTTAAGGACTAGAGTAGGTACTATAGATATTCATGCTTGAATCAGGATGATTTAAAAACTTAAAAAAATAAAATAAAATAATACTATTTTTAGTGTATCTTTCATTTGAATTTGTTCTAAGATTGTTCATATCATTTCTTTTATTTTTGGTAAAAGAAAATAAAAAAGAATGTTGTTATGTTTATTTTTTTGTTTTATGATTATTTGTATTGGTTCTTTTGTTTGTGTGATTTATTTTATGTTCGTTTTATGGAGCTTTCTTGATCATCACATACCACTTTTTGAATTTTTCTCTCATCATACTATACGATCCCACATCTTACTGTATGATATTCACAAAATATTAAATCATTAATCACATCACATCCAATAGCTAATATTGATCAATCATTAGTAATTTTACTATACAAACACCTACTTTGTACTATACAATACATGTGGAAATGAACGTTAGACAAATTGAATTTGGCCGATATGATATTTAATATCATATTATACTATATGAACACCTGTTTGTGCAGGATGATCTGACTAGTCAATGATCATCCAGGCTGATGAATTGGGATGAACATCTTTTATCTAATCATCCAGTACGATTTTGATCGTATTTTATGATAAGACCACCTTTTTGATTGATTAGACTGGATAAAATTGATTTCATTTTATCGTACTATATGATGTCTCTATCGTACTATATGATTTAGCCATTCTATAAAAAGGGAGGAAATTCAAAGCTTTTCTTCACTCAATTCAGTTCACTCTTCTTACCTCCTCCCTAAAGATCTTCTCTTTGAAATAGCTAGAGGGAAGCATTCACGAGCTCTAATTAGAAGTTCTTCTCGATGCCCAGTGAATCCTTGGTTTGCCAAAGTCACTGATGAAGAAGCTTATAATAGGTACAAAACTATCAGGATCACACCATCTAAGATCATAAACTAAGAAGTTTTAAACTTCCAAGTACTTTCATTCTTTTCTCGCATAACCCTTTCGTTTATTTTCACACTTGCCTACCCATTTAATACTAAACTTCTTTTCACAAAATTTTCTAGTCTCTAAATCAATAGTAAGGGCACTAACCTCCAATCTTAGGTAAATAGGAGGCCTATTGAAAACACATACCAAGGCTTTCATGAATTCCTTCTTCTTTCCACAACTGGCAAAAACATTTATCTTCTAGCTTCAATCCTTACTATGATTAAACACTTGCAAATACTATCCTTAGGGAAATAAATCTTAGATACCACATCACTCTTGTCAATTCCTTAGTGCTAGATGCTAGAATCATTTAGCATATCCTTAGTAACACCATAACTCAAAAGATGGGGATCAAATTAACATCACACCGTTTCTATCAATGACTACCTACTTCATAATTGTTGAAATAGATTTCAATGCATCTTATCTAATCATTCGATATCTTAAGCATCTAACATAAATTAGAGATCCTAGACATAAAAAAAATCCAAATCTTTCCTTAGGTTAGATAATTGCTTTCGTCCTTTAATTAAAATACAACTTTCAATTCCATGTACCCCCAAATCACCTTCCAATTTTCTATTCCAATAACTCCTTCCACAAACTTCACAGTGGTTGCCATCATACTATTCTCTATGTGGATGACAAGCCAATGGAAGCAAAGGGAGGTCTAGCATACGCACCAATTTTAGCACCAACATTTGTCCACCAGAAATCTTAGCATAATATGCTAATTAAGAGGTTTATCCAATAAGAAGCTCGATTTGACACCTACATAGAAGAGTAGCAATGGCAATAAGACATTGATATGGCTCTCTTTAACAACTTGTAGCATAGCAGTAGCAACAACACGACAATGACATAGCTTGGTTTGGGGAGTCTTTTCTTCAATCCACCAATTTTTCCAACCACCACTATCACCTCCACCTGATTTGGATCCTTCATACTTTTAGTTTTCTTTATCTTTTCATCATTGTGTTTGTATTATTTTTATTTTTATGCTTTGTGAAGTATATGTTTCTCTTTAGCATCTTTGTTTAGCTATTTCCTCCTTTTTGTTATGTCAAAAGGGAAAGTAGTTTGTTGTTGATAGGTTGTACTTTGTGATTTTAATGAATAATCTTTTTTTCCTACTATTTGTTTGCTCTTTACTTTTGCATTATTTTCCTTGTAAAAAAATCTCCCTATTCTTGAAATAGTCACCTAGTAAGGAAGAGTTTAGGAAATAACAAAAATACATTATTTAAGATAATTAACCAACAATATTTACCATTATTAAAAAGAGAGAGATTGTTGTAAATCTGGACCCAAGTCCTGCGATTTTAATGATAATAAAAATTATTGAATTTTTTACTGTTCTATCTCTTATTAATTGTTTTTATTGCATATCTATTTTTTCTATGCACTAATATTCAGGTCCATCGTACACTTGCAAGTTTGATCAATTTAAGATTGGGTACACTAGGGCTAAGTATGTCGTGAAGAGTATGTATATTCAATTCTTATGTATTTTTCTCTTTCTTGATTTAATTCAAATATTTGGTGGATACTAAGCTTAGAAATCATGTACACACACACACACACACACACACACACACACTCTCAAGGGAGTGAGTTAGTGAGAACATCAAAAGTTAGATTTTTTAAACTAATCATATTATACAATCCATATCGTACTATACAAGCTACTAAAAATTATTAAAATGACTAATTATGATAATTAATGTAAGATGAATTAATCATACTATATGATGTATATCATATAAGACAATCAGTTAAAATCAGGATCCCAACCTCTAATCACAATTTAAGCAATATTTTGAAATTCAAAATTTGTACTCATCATACTAGATGAAAAGTATTATACTATATGACGTAATTTAATCTTACCTAAATTAATCATGTGATTAGGGAACAAATTTTGTTCAATTAATCCAGTCAGATCGTATAGGATGATTTGACCAATCATATTGTATGACTCGATTCGTACTTGGAATGGTAATTAAATCATAACCAATCGTTCTGGATTATAATCCAAGTCATTTGAACTAATAGTATTAGATGATGCTCTCAATCGCACTAGACGATCAGCTCAATTCCTTGATTTGATTGTGTAACACCTATCTCTTTATACAATACTAATATGAGTACTTTGAACTAATCGTACTAGACGATTCATAATCATACTCATGAGCAGTGATGTCATAATTGAATTTAGAGCTTTTTGTGAGGCCTTGTATTTAATCTCTCTTATTGACTTATTTCAAGAGTCTTTTGGCTGTTGAGTGTTCTTGAGAGGGAGCTTTGAGAAGAAGTTCTAGGAGAGCTTTGGGAAGAACATGGAGAGCTTGTGTGCGAGGGAAAAGTAATGTGAGGGGATCACATAGTTTCTCCAAGCAAGAGCCTTGCCTTGTTCCTCCAAGTGTCTAGCTAGGTTTCCTGGGTGGCTCCAGGGAGAAATTCTTTAGCTCAAGGATGTGGTTCTTTGCCATCATGAGGAGGGTGAGACAAGAGTTCAATGTACTATGCCATATCCAAGAGGGAGAAAAAGATTGAAGGTGCGGTACCGTCGCTTGGAGGGTGACAAACTTCTGGTTCTCAATCGCACCGGGTTTGGTGGAAGGGATTTGTGTAAGGGCTTCTCCGCCTTGTTGTAGGGGTAAAAGGATAGACACTATAATGATAATGCAATACTCGGAATGGGGACTCCAGGAAGTGGATATAGGTTAAGGTTGATCGAATCACTATAAAATTTATATTGTGTTTTTTTCCTTTTCGCACTTTTACTTTTTTCTACATTTTATTTTTGTGATAACTGCTTGGGAAAATCTATGATTATTGTTTCGTTTCTAAAGTTAGAATATCATCATAGTTAATTTTATATATTTGACAAAATCATTCGTTTTCGCAATCAACTAGAATTTCGTATTATCAATTACTGGATTTTTTTATTTCAAAAATATTGTCATTGTTATTTCTAAGTAAGCATTTTTTTAAATTACCAATTCACCCCTCTCCTGGTACACCTCGGGCTAATTCTTTGAGGTCTCACAACCTCATCGAACTTTCATAGTACACATATAACCTAAAATTAAACTTCTAACATCTAAACACATTGCAAAGTTTGAATCAATGTAACCATTGATAATATTTTTTTTTTCAAATTTTTATCTTCAAATAACAATTCTTGATTTATGGAGCCTTTTATATATCTTAACATCCATTTTACAAGAAGCCCATGCATTTTTTGGGGATTAGCCATAAATTGAGTAGTAATGATCATAGAATAACAAAGATCTGGTCATTCCATATATTAATCTTCTAACTACATTTGCATATGGAGCGTTTTTCATATGACTTTTCTTCCCTTGTTTTTTAGCATCAGCTAATCATATTTTAAAATGATTAGTAATTGGTGTTTACTCATTTTTAGCATCAAGCATTCCAAATACGCATTATACATTGATCATTTTTGAACTTGTGAAAGAAATAGTTTACATTCACTTATATTTCTCTGAATTTGTATAACTAGGATTTTGCTAGTAGATGTCCTTCATTTCAAATTTGGCTGCATATCACATAATTCAAACGTCTCTAAGGTATTTAAATACTAAAGAAACAATCGATAATTAAGAAAGTCAATATAGGCTGTTCGATGAAGTATTTTGGATTTCAATCATATCTATGAGATTTGATACGCTCAAAGGATCTTAATCTTGTACTTTTGCTTGAGATTCAAATAAGTTTTGAGGCTCCAAGGATCTCATAGTACCATGCGAGCATCACATCCAAATACTGTTCATCTTCTATTAAACCACTATTTGAATCAAGAGGCATAAATCTCAAGGTATATTTGAGTTAAAAAATTTCAAAAATAAATTCAAGGCCATTCAAACTTTAATTTTAAGAAACTACATTAGATCTAAACATGTCAATGAGATGAACCTAATGATACCAAAACTTGTCCAATCGAAGCTTGAATGAGTCCAAATGAAGGGCCTCAAGCGTTACTAGAAACTTAAGGACATTAATTAGATAATGAAATGATCTACAAATTTGGCATGCTCAAGGAAGCTTTAAAGATCCTAGAGCACCACTTGAGCACCACTGCCAAATAACATTCATCATCATTGGCCATTAATTGATGGTGATTGCCAGATCAATGACCAACCACAACCATTAAGCCAAGGCCTAACTGCCACCGTAGTACAATTACCCGGTGATGTCATTGGGCCATCGCCCGATAACCACTGTCGAAGTATTGCTCGATCTCCATCACCGCATCAAGATCCTTCGGACTATAGTCACCTTGCTACTACAATCCTTTCGACCTCCATCTCCTTATGATGCTCCTTTCGATCATTTTCACCCAACTACGGTCCTCCAATCATCGTTGTCTAACTACGGACCTCTCGACCACCGTCACCCGACTACTATCCTCCGACCACTATCGCCCGATGACGGACCTCCAATCATTTTATTAATATAATATAATATAATCACTACAGGAAAAACAGTTAAAACCGGCGGTTTTTACCGGCGGTTAGTGTAAAAGTACCGGCGGTTTGGCAAATTACCGGCGGTCTGACGGCGGTTCATTGACCGCCGGTAAAAACGGCGTAGGAAACAAATTCCGACGGCCTTTTACCGGCGGTTTATTTTTGCGGCGGTTTTCCGACGGCCTTTTACCGGTACAAACCGCCGGTAATAGCTGTTTTTCCTGTAGTGAATTAATTATTGAGTTAATATTGATAATATATATTTAGCTTATTTAAACAAAATTAATAAAATTTACTAATTGGGATCATGGTCGGACAAAAGTGTACATGGAGGACAAATTTGGAATTTTGACCCCCCCTAAAAAAATATGTTGCCCACCATTTAGGAAGATGAAGAAGCATTGGTTGAAGACTACAAAAAGGTACAATACTTACTTTCTAGTTTGTATAAAGTGAGAGTGAAACTTTTTTAATGGAAAAAGAAGTGTCTTATGATTTATAAGTTGGGTTTAAAAAGAATTCCAAAAAATAAGAGAAAAATATATATTTTCTATACAAATAAATTATATTTTTTGCTCTCTATTTTTCTAATATTTTGTATTGCATTTCATTGAAATCCATTTAACTCTAAAGTATATAATTTCGATCCAAATAAATCTTATTTTTTATTGCATTGAAATCCAAAAAATGGCTATTTTTTCAATTATTTTTTATTGATTTATGATTTGTGAGGGAGCGATTCTTAATTCCATTAAATATTATTCATACTTGATAGTTTGATTTTCCCTTTTTTTCTTAGGTTAGATAACATTAAGCTCATTTATTATTATTATTTTTTTAAGTTAGGGTCTAGCTTAAGCATAACGTATATTATTATACTCTAATTTATATTATTTTTAAAATCAATATTAAATTTGAAATAAATGATAAAAATTCTCTTTTAAATTTGATAGCATTATGTTTGTTAAATTTTTTTTTAAAAATATTTTATTATTATTACTATTTGATTATTATTATTATTATTATTATTTATTATTTATTATTTATTATTTTATTATTGTTTAACTAATTAAAATTTTGTCCGCCCTAAAAAATAGAAGTTGGACCGGCCCCTTATTGAGATTAATTAAAATTGGCAAAATAGACCAGATAAATTAAGGAGCGTTAATAAAATTGTTACTAAACTCATTATATTAATTATTTAATTAATAGTTTAGACTCAATTAGCGTAATTTTTATTAATATCACTAGGATTTCGTTAATTTATATTTTTATCAAATGGAAGTTAAATGGGTTGTGTTGACCCGCGAAGCATAAATTCGGCGGGAAGAGAGCTGCAGAGGCAGTGCTGGTCTCACAAGTTTATCTCTTGGCTCTAGAAGATTTTCACCGTCTTCATCTTGCCCACAGCTTTGCCCTCTCTCTCGCTCTCGTTCTTTTCTTCTTCAATTTGTACCTCGGAGTTCTTTTACCTGGTGCTGCTTCTACAGCTTTCTGCTCTAGATCTGAAAGTTTGTGAAAGTCTGTGTTTGAGATTAAGATTGGGACGATTGAAGGTGATTTATGTTAAATTTGTGGTTCATTTCTTTATTTTCTGTCAATTTTCTTTAATTGTATGTCGGTTCAGTTGTCCCGGTTCTGATTTACTTTTTTTTTTTTTTTTTTTTTTTTTTTTTAAATTAGGAAATCCATGGGTGAAGTCCCACCTGAAGTCTTCTTTGCTCGCACTGGGCGCAACCGCCAGCGCTTTGATGAAAATTATCGGCTAGTTGCTGGGTATTACTATAACTTTTTTCATTCTGCAATGTTAATCGGTTTATCTGCAAGTAGGATTTTGTAAATTTTGACAGGATTAAAAACTTATAACTGTTTGGCATGAGAACTGTTATATTTCACTAAATCTGATAAACCGCTTTACTATTTGTTTTGAATTTAAGTTATGTTAGAGAAGAATTTTGAAACAATTTTTTGGTATCTCATTTTAGATAGGATTCAAGCATGATTTAGCTTAAATGCTACCAAACAGTATTCTGGGACTTTGAATCACTCTGTTTAGGTATCTCATGTTTTAACCCTATTATACGCTAACTTTAGGATTTGTCGGATCCTAACATTCCTATCAAACATCTGCTCTTGTTAGATGATGGGATTTAAAGGTGCTCTTTGGCTGCTATTAAGGTTTAGGTAGTCCTGCTAATTCAGACTAGGAAGTCTTAAGAGGATTAAAATTAAAAGAAAAAATATTTGGCAGGACAACTATTAATCTTGTTAAATACTGACAACCTATTTAAGGACTTATTTCAGAATTTAAGATTCGTGAGAGAAGAAATCTTTAAATTCCATGAAGGATGAAATTTAATAAATTCTAAATTTAATTAATAATAGGTTTGAAAAGAAATTTACCAAAATAGTTGGATTTTCAAATCTTCCAAAATTATGTTTGGCAGGATTTAGCTAAATCTTGCTTAAATAGAATACCAAGCAGCCCCTAAAGGAATGACAAAAGGGATGAAATCAGAAATCATTAGATTCAGAAGCATACTCAAGAACATTATCATATAATGCCAAATTGTTTTGATACAATCTAATTTCCTTTCTTCACAATTTTTCAATTCAAACTCTGCAATAAGCATTTTATAAGTAAACTTCATTTGTTTTGTTTTTCTATTGTTAGTTTTGTTCAAAGCAGTTGTATATTCGTATTTCAATATACCATGATTTCCTGATACTATCATTATTATTATTTTTTTGAGTTGACTTCATTTGATTCTATAAAATAGAATACTATGTGAAATTGACGTTAAATATGTTTTATTAGATCCGTTAATTGTATCAAAAGTAAACTTCCATCAAAGTAAATTAAAGTGGTACAAAATATGCTTTTATTTACCTGATTATTTTGCGTGTATTTTATTGTGCTGCAACAGATGCATTCCTTACCGGTTAAAGCTAGTTCAAGATAAAGTTAGGGATGGTTTACATAATAGGTTGGAAGTTCTCATGATTTCTTCTCCTAATCGTCGTGATCTCATATTCCCAAAGGTTGTTATCTACATAAATTTCATTTTGTTCTCTGATTTGGTTAATTCTCATCTTCTTTCTTGTAGTTATGGAATTTCATTATTTTTTGTTTCAGGGCGGATGGGAAAATGATGAGACCCTTGGTGAAGCAGCTTGTCGTGAAGCTTTGGAGGAAGCAGGTGTTAGGGGAATTATTAACGTAATCTTCTCTTAATTGATTTGCTATTCTAGTCCATTGATTTTAGACTTCATTTGGGATAACTTTCTTACTGCTTTCTAAAACAGCTTTTTAGTACAAAATTTTTTGAATTGAAATTTTTTATACTAGAAATTACTTTAGAAAACAATAATAAAACTGTTACAAACGAAATCCTAGTTGCACTCTTATATCATGTTTGAAAGCTCAAATTGATGTCTAGTACAATGTTTGACCACTGTTTTATTTATTGTTTTTTTGTCTATGTTAACTAGGGGTAGTTTGGCATCCTATTTTAGTTAGGATTTGAGGATGATTTAGTTAAAATACTACCAAACAAAACTTAAGGGATTTTAAATCTTATTATTGTGATTAATCCTATTTCAGACCTATGATTGATTACATTCAGAATTGGTTAAATCTTACCATTTACAAGATTCAATGAGTTTAAGGATTTCTCCTCTCACAAATCTTAATATTGCTTCAAACAATTGAAAGTGTGACTTCAGACGAAATCCTTTATAAGGAAAACTTAGGAACATTTCATTTTTTTTGATGAAATTATCCACCCCATCTGCATACAATTCTTTGGTACTAGATTCTTGCTCTTGATCTTTGAACTGTTGTCTTTATCGCACCATTTCTTTTTCTTCCATGATGTTAAATTAATTTTCTGCCATGATCTTTGAACTGTTTGTTTTGGAATCATTAATTGAGTCTACTTGCTCTATGTTCTTGTTTTGAAGTTATAAATAGTCCAGCTCAAATAAATGTGTTAGAAGAGAAGTTCTTATTTTGTGGGGAAATAGGAGAAGTCTTATCAAATACATAGAGCGAAAAATAGCTAAAAATAAAAAAATAAGATCTAATGCACAGAATACACAAGAATTTTATAAAGCTTCATTCAATTGATAAACTACATCCTCTTTCTAAGGTTGCAGATTTCAGCATGATTCGATTGTAGAGAATTTCTATCATAAATCCTCTGATTCAAACGTAAGATAATGCCCTCCTCTTTATAACGAAAAAATATAATTTAACTAGAAATATGATTACATTTTTAAAATGCTCTTAATGAAAAAGCTTGCTATTAAATCTATATAGTGTGTTTTTCTTCATTGGGCAAAAAATAAGCTCCACAATTAACATGGTTGACATCAATTTCCTTAAATTATTAGCTAGTCATTAGCATTGGCAAATTAAATTGGTTGACATCAATTTCATCAAGACTTCGTTTGGGACAGCTTTCTCACTGCTTCGTAAAGCAGCTTTCTAGTAAAAAAATAATTTTTTTTATTAGAAAATTGCTTTACGAAGCAGTAAGAAAGCTGTCCCAACCGAAGCCAAAATCATTAGTTATTCATCAGCTTTGGTACTCTTCAGTTAATTGCCTATGTTCTGTCATATTTACTCATAAAGGTCATTCTACAACAAACAGGAATCTATATTAGGTGAGTGGAAATTTAGAAGCAAGAGCAGACAAAATAGTTGCAGTTTGGAGGGAACTTGTAAAGGCTACATGTTTGCATTAGAGGTGACTGAGGAGCTTCAATATTGGCCAGAGCAGGACAACCATGAGAGGAGATGGGTTAGTCTCAAGCCATATTTTATGATGTTATTGATTTCTTTTCATATAAATATTCTGTAATTACAATGCAATGTATCTACAGGTTTGCGTAAGTGAAGCGTGGAAGCTTTGTAGATATGATTGGATGCGTGAAGCACTTGCTGCTTGTATTAAGGTTCTTTCAGACCGGATTATGTTTTCTAATGATAACTTATTAGAGCCATCAAACTACTATTTTGTTAAAACCACAACGACCGAGCAAGCTATCGACAGTTTTTGCTGATGATTTCTTGTCACTGGCTTCATGTAAACAATGTGGATTGTAATTCACAGCCATTCCTCTGCCCTGTTTGCTAATTGCATTATAATTAGTCTAATTGCTGTCATTACTCTGTGC